>CM053784.1:705662353-706262353 GCA_028749045.1 Cupressus sempervirens
CCACTACTGAAGCTGAATATGTGGTAGCTACTATAAAATGCACCAATATTATATATATCAAACATTTGTTGCAAGGTATGAAGGAAGAAGTGATTGAGCCTGCGACACTTTATTGTGATAATACAAGTGCCATCAATATATCAAAGAATCCAGTAATGCATGCTAAAACTAAGCATATTGCAATCAAGTATCACTATGTACGTGAGCTGGTGGAAGACAAACAAGTGAAGATGGAATATGTTAGCTCAAAGAAATAGATTGCTGATGTCTTCACAAAAGCACTACTTAAAGATGATTTTGAGTATCTTAGAAGTAAGTTAGGGGTGATACCCCTAGCTAAGGCTACTTGAACCAAAAAGCAAGTATGCCCTGCATCAAATAAGTTAAATGTTGAAAAATTTATACATTGATGCAGAGAATGTTTACTTTGGGATCCATGCCCAAAGTAGTAGAAGTATTGAAATTCCAAATTAGTCACAAGCAAGGTGACAAAGGGAGGCATTGGATAAACCTATAAAAGCTACATCTGCATATTAAGATGCTGATGTGTCTTTGGAATTGTTGTCAAAGAGGGAGAAGTAAACAACTGATCAACAACTGTTGAAGATAAAGGATCAAAAAAGAGGGAGAAGTAAACGATTAATCAACAATATGAGGGAGAAGATGTTTGAGGTCGATAAGAATAGAAAAAGATAAGTAATACAGAGGGAGAAAGAACAAGGAACAAGGATACAACAGCAAAGAGGGAGAAACTGAAATGAAGCAATCCAAATAGTAGTAGGAGATGTAATGTTTTTGGCATTTGACTTATTGTTCTAACCTAGTAAGCTTGTGGTTGAATAGTTTAGTCTGATGGTTGATCAATTTGGTTTGCCATCAATGTCAAAGAGGGAGATTGTTGGAAATTTGATTGAAAAACTCATTATTGTTGAAGATTAAAGAGGGAGATTGTTGTAAAAGAATGTTTTCAATCATTGTTTTGTCATTGATGTCAAACCTGCTATTTATAGGGATGATATTTTCTTATAAGATCCAAGTACTATCACTTAGTTGATTGATGAAGAGGATTTGATCAACAAGATGTAACAAGAGCACCTAAGGGAAAGGTTGAGTTATGATGTTGTAATGAAGTGCAAGGATTGGTTAAGATAATAGTTAAGTAATGTATTGATGACATACTCAAAGATACAGAGGTTGGTCACACTTAGAATTATTGGAGGAAGAAGTTGTAACAAGGTTGACTGCAAAGCTTAAACTAAGATCATTAGTAAGTGTCGAGCAAGTTAGTTGAAACTGAGCAAATTTTTTGTAGAAGTTGAGTAATAGAAATTTCTAGTGTGTGTCGAGTGATCTTCATGTGCCAAGTGAAGATTAGGTGCCAAGCATTAGAAAATTTTTAGTTAGTGCCGAGTGATCTTCAGGTACTGAGCATCAAGAAAAACATAGTTGATGTCGAGTAACACAGTATGTGCCAAGCACCAGTATTTCAATAGTGTCAAGCTGCTACATTATTTCAAACGATGAAGATTCACCAAATCTAAGTCGACATAGTAGTTACATTGAATTTTGTAAATGAGTTGGAAGATAAGGATGATGAGTTGTTGGCACAGAATCCTATGTAAACCATTTTTGAGTGAATTCTAAAGGATTATTCAAGAAGTTTCTAGAGGAAATAGAATATGGGTTAGATGCAATGAACCCTACCTGATCCATGCGAATTGGAAATTAAAGAATGGAAGAATTGAGTGGGAAAAGGTACTCCAAGACTTCTATTTAAGAAGTCATAGACCAAGAAGCAAAGAGTTTCTAATACTATTGTTGCTGAAGAACCAAATCTACAATTTGGTTAGAAGGGTGTCAAGGAGAAGACATCTAGGAGAAGGAAGAGCATAGAGGCTCTACTTCTATGAGTGGTCATGAAGAGATGATTGCACTGGTACATTGAGTATGGAGACTCAAGGTGACAAAGCTTGAAAGGAGGTCAAGCTATCAAGAGTTGCAGAGATTGAAGGCCAGGCAAGAGTATAAGCTGAGAAGTGATCTGAGATCTGCAAGATAAGTTGTATGTTTTAGTCACGTCAAGATTCTCTAATACTCTCTAGCAATTGTATTAGATCTAAAAATCCTATGGACTTAGGTTGGCCTAACAACCATTTGTAAATCCTTTAATAGGGTGGCATTCCAAGTGAATGTTCTAAAGTCCTTTAAACTGGACCACTTCTAACAGGGTGGTTAAATCCTCTAACAAGGTCACATTTAATAGTGTGTTGTAAGCCTTTAACAAGGCATCACTTCAGAAGGGTGAAAATGGAGTAGCATGTTACTGGTGGTTTTTCCCAAATTGGGTTTCCACTTAAATCATTGTGTCATGTGTTGATTTTTTATGTTTTATACTTGCATGTTGATTTACAGTAACTTGTTGATTAGATAAGTTAAAGCTTGGATGAATGAATGGTTAAATGGGTTCACTACACTTAGTGGAAAGTTTGAATAGGACATCTGGACCTTGAATAACCAATTCACACCCCCCCTGCTCTCAATTATTCTAAAGCAATTCTAACAAGCAAAGATTACAAAGACAAAGGAAAAAAGTGCTACATTGTTGAAGAAGAGAATTCTGATAACAATGATGATGAGGTAGTCTATGTGGCTATGAAGGATGCGTCAGATGAAGATGAGGTTACAAAAGTGGTAACCTATGTAAACAAGAATGATAGATGGATCATAGACAGTGGGTGCTCACATCACATGACAAGAGACAAAAGAAAGTTTGTTACCTTAACTCGGTATGATGGAAATAGTGTTAGATTTGGAAATGATGCTCCATGTCTAATCAAAGGAAAAGGTTCCATTAAGCTTACAGAGAAAATTTCATGCGATAATGCATATTATGTTGAAGTTTTGAACTATAATCTACTAAGTGTGTCACAATTAGGCAACGTAGGATACAAAGTAGAATTTGGAAACAAAACTACCAAAATCTATGACACTGATGGCAATTTGATAGGAAAAGGAGACCAAACTAGGAGTAATTTGTTTTACCTAGATATGGAGAATGTTGCATGTCTTATTGTAAGATTTGATGATGTGTGGCTATGGCATAAGAGGCTATGTCATGTCAACTTTGATAATTTGATTAGCATCAGAAAAATGAAGAAAGTTAGAGGTTTTCCAAAACTAAAGAAGCCTGACAATACAATGTGCAAGCAGTGTCAGCTAGGAAAGATGACCAAGTTAAGTTTCAAGAGAAAAACCTATACTTCCAAAGAAGTACTACAGTTAGTCCATACTAATTTATGTGGCCCAATAGAAGTGCAAAGCTACAAAGGAGACATATATATAATGTTGTTTGTTGATGATTACTCTAGGATGATGACTATCATGTTCTTAAACCAAAAATCTGATGCATTTCAAATGTTTAAGTGGTATTTGGCTAGGGTTGAGAAGGAAATAGGAAAGAGTCTAAAGTGCCTAAGATCAGATAGAGGAGGAGAGTTCACATCAAAAGAATTTGAGACATTTTGCAATGATAAAGGAATTAAGAGACAAATATCAGCACGTACAACTCCCCCATAGAAAGGAATTGTGGAGAGAAGGAATAGATCAGTGATGAACTGTGTCAGAACATTAATGATGGAGAAGAATGTTGCTCTAAAGTATTGGAGAGAAGCCATAAGTACAACTGTCTACACCTTGAATCGAGTACAAATCAAGAAAGGTACAAATGCAACACTTTTTGAATTATGGTACGGTCACTCACCCAATTTAAAACATTTCAAAGTATTTGGTTGTAAGTGCTATATTCTTAAAGATTCTAGAAATGACAAGTTTGATGCAAAGAGTGATGAAGGTATATTTTTTGGATACTCCACTAGAAGTAAATCATATAAGTGTTTAAATATTAACACTAAAAAAATTATGGAAAGTGCAAATATAAACTTTGATGAGCATACAAAAGTTCAAGTTGATGAATCCAAGAAACCATAAGAGTACAGATCCTTTGCATACTTCTATGAAGGAATGCATGCTGAAGAAGTTGCCAATCAAGTTGGGAATCAAAAAAAAAATTTAATATCTGCCAAGTTGCATTTAGAAGCCAAGTTACAAAATGAAGAAAATGCACATTCTAATTCTAAAATCAATACATATGAAAGAGGTGATGAGCTACCTGAAAGAGATGTGCATAGTGACTCTGAAGCTAAAAGATTAGACATGGAAATAAGGAAAGAATCAAAGCTATCCAAGTATGTGAAAAGACACCATCCTACTGAACAAATCATTAGTGATAAGGAAGCCAGACCAATGACAAGGAAAAAACTAAGAAATGAATCATGTCTACTAAGCAAATATTGAACCCAAAATAGTAAAAGATGCACTATAAGATGATAATTGGTGTAAAGCTATGGAAGAGGAGATTGAGCAGGTAGAGAAGAACAAAACTTGGACCTTAGTTCCAAGACTAGCTAATAAGAATGTAATTGGTACCAAGTGGGTATTTAGGAACAAGCTAGATGAGAATGGTGAGATCATAAGAAATAAGGCTAGACTAGTCTGCAAAGGTTATGCACAAGAAGAAGGATTGGACTATGGGGAAACATTTGCCTCTATTGCAAGAATGGAAGGAGTAAGAACTCTACTTGCATATGCTACTCACAAAGGTTTTAAAGTCTACCAAATGGATGTAAAGTCTACTTTTCTGAATAGAATACTAGAAGAGGAAGTCTGCATAGAAAAACCAAAGCGATTTGTTGATGATAACAACAAGGATATGGTTTGCAAACTGCATAAAGCACTCTATGGTTTGAAACAAGTGCCTAGAGCATGGTTTGAGAGACTTCAAAAATATCTTGTGAAGATAGGATTTGAGAGAACAGATGACAACAAAAACCTATATATCAAGATATAAAAAGGTAAAGATATTCTGATATCTAAAATCTTTGTTGATGATATAATATTTGGAGGAAAAGATGCACTATGCAAAGATTTTTCTAATCAGATGAAACATGAGTTTGAGATGTCAATGTTTGGGGAAATAAAATTCTTTGTTGGATTGCAAGTACATCAACTGAAACATGGCATATTTGTGACTCAATCAAAATATGTCAAGGAGATACTTAAAACATTTGACTTAGAGGATTCAAAACCAGTCAGTTTACCAATGGTAATAGGACATAAGTTATCCAAGAATGATGATTGAGCTGAAGTAAATCACACAATGTACATATCAATGATTGGAAAGTTATAGTATGTTGTACACAGTAGACCAGACATTGCATTATCTATAGGAATAGTGGCAAGATTTTTTGCAAACCCAAGAGAAAATCATCTTATGGTAGTAAAAAGAATAATGAGGTACCTAAAAGGAACAGATGACTTTGGTTTATACTATAAAAGGACTGAAAGTTTGAGTTGATTGCCTACACTCATGTAGATTTGGGAGGTAATATAGATGACAGAAAAAGCACTAGTATAGAAGCACTCTTCTTAGGAAAAGGATTAGTCACTTGGACTAGCAAAAAGCAAAGTTGTACCTCACAGTCCACAACTGAAGTAGAATATGTTGTTGCTACCATCAATTACACCAATATTGTATGGATTAAGCACTTGCTAAAAGGTGTGAAGGAAGAAACAATTGAAACTGTGATACTCTATCGTGATAACACAAGTTCCATCAACATATCATAGAATCTCGTGATGCATGCCAAAACAAAGTACATTGCAATTAAGTATTACCATGTAAGAGAATTGGTGGAAGACAAACAAGTGAAGATGGAATATGTCAACTCAAAGGAACAAATTACTGACATCTTCACAAAACCATTACCTAAAGATGCATTTGAGTATCTTAGAGGTAAGTTAGGGATAATACCCTTATCCAAGGCTGTTTGAGTAACAGCAAGACTTCCCTGCATTAAATGAGTTGATTGTTGAAATGATATAAATTGATACAGAGGATAGTTATTTTAGGTTTCACCTAAAGTAATTAAAATTCTAAAATTTCAAATCAGTCATAGGTAAGGTGATAGAGGGATAAATTGGAGTTCCTACAAATGCTATACTTGCATGATAAGATGTTGAACTAATACATCTTTGGCATTGTTGTCAAAGAGGGAGAAATAGCATAAACTGATCAAATCTACAAGATCAAATGTGTAAAGGGAGAAATAGAAAAAAGGAAGGAGAAAGGAAATAGTAGCTAAGAGAATGAAAACAACACAAACAGAACTCAATCAGGATGGCAAGATCATAGAGGGAGTAGAACAAAAAGAGAAGACAGTGTATCGGCAAAAGAGATATCCCTAATACTTTGAAAGAGGGAGTCTTACAGACTTCAAAGGGAGTCATAAGAAATTCAAAGTTGCAGATAAGATGAATAATTTTTGATACAAAGTTTTCTTTTTGGCATTTGACTTAATGTTTTAACCTAGTTCGCATTTTGACAACTTGGTTGATCAGTTTGGTTTGCCATCAATGCCAAAGAGGGAGATTGTTGAAATCTGAATGAAAAGATCACTATTGAAGAAGAGAGATTGTTGAGAAGAAGGGAGATTGTTTGATAAAGAATATTTTTAATCATTGTTTTGTCACTAATGTCAAACCTGCTATTTGCTAGAATGATAATTGCTTATAAGATCCAAGTACTATCACTTAGTTGATTGATGAAAAGGATTTAATCAATAAGATGTAACAAAAGCACCTAATGGAAAGGTTGAGTAATGGTTTTTTAATGAAGTACAAAGATCAACAAAGGAAATGGTAAAATGATGTATTGATAATACACTTGAAGATACAGAGATTGGCTACACTTAGAAACTCTAGAAGAATAAGTTGTAACAAAGCTATCTGCAAAGCTTGACTAAATTCATTAGTGGGTGTAGAGCAAGTTAGTTCATCCTGAGAAGATTATCAGTAAGTGTCGAGCAAATGAAAAATCTAGTGTATTGAGTGAAACAGAAGGTGCCAAGCTAGACAAAATGTAATAAGTGTCGAGTATTAGTAAAACTTAGTTGATGCTGAGTGAATCCACAGTAGGTGTCGAGTAACACAGTATGTGTCGAGCATCAAAAAGTCAATAGTACTGAGTTGCTGCATTATTTGAAAAGTCAAAGATTTGCTAGATCTAAGATGATAAGTTTGTTACCTTGAATTTTATGAACCAGATGGAAGATAAGGATGATGAGTTGGTGGTACAGAATTCTAGGTAAACCAGTTTTAGGCGAATACAAGTGGATTCCACAAGATGTTTCTAGAATAAACAAGATTAGGGGAGGATACATTGTATCTTACCTAATCCATTCAAACCCAAAATAAGAGTGAGAAAATTAGAGCAGAAAGGTACTCCATACTTCTGTTTAAGGAGTTACAGGTCAAGAAGCAAGAGTGGTTGGTTGGAGAGAGTGTGTGGTGTTAAGGAGAAGGCATCGAGAGGGAATAACAGAGAACAAAGACTCTGCTTCGATAGGTGGCCATAAAGGAGATTGCACTAGCACAATGAGTGTGGAGACTCGAGGAGACAAAGCTTGAAAGGAGGACAAGCTGTCAAAGCTGCAGAGACTGAAAGCCAGGCAAATTTGTGAACTAAAATTTGCAAGTTATGTTGTGAGTTATATCAAATCAAAAGCCCTTATTGTTACTCTCTAGAAATTATATCAATTAGGAAAAAATCCTATGGACTTAGGTTGGTTTAACAACCATTTTGTAAATCCTTTAATAAGGTGACATTCCAAGTGAATGTTCTAAAGTCCTTTAACCAGGCCCACTTCTAACAGGGTGGTTGAAATCCCTTGATCGGGTCACATTTAACAATGTGTTTTGTAGGCTTTAACAAGGCAGGCCTTTCACAAGGCATCACTTTAGAAGAGTGAGAAAGGAGTAGCATGTTATTGGTGGTTTTTCCCAAATTGGGTTTCCACATAAATCACTGTGTTATGTGTTTATTTTTCATGTGTTATTCTTGCATGTTGATTTATCAGTAACTTGCTAAGAAGAATGTTTAGCTTGGATGCATGGTTAGTTTAATGGACTCACTATACTTAGTGAAAAAGTTTTATTAGGACATTTGGACCTTGAATAACTGATTCACCCCCCCCCCCCCCCCTAGTTATTGTAAAGCATTTCTAACACCAAGCACTTTACAAAAATACAAAAGCATAACATTGTAAAAATATCCAAACCCCACGTGGACAAACAATAAAAACTCGCACCCATCCAATCGGGTGGAGGAAATAAATGAAAATGTGGGGAATAATAGTTGTCAGCCCACAAACTAATAACATTTTACTTTATTCATAAATACAACGTGAGTCAAAAGATATAAAGAGCCCAACCCAAAACAAATAATAAAAACTAATAGAAGAATTATATAAATAAAGACTTTGCCGAATTGAATGAAGCTTTTGGTGAAACATAGCAATTTCGGCACAAATCCAATGAGTTGCTCCATGCACAAATCTGACAGCCAGATTTTACCCAACAAGAAAATATCATTTTTCTCAAAGAAGGTTTGGAGAAAATTCACCAAATTCTCACACCATGAAATGAGAAGTGAGAATAAAACTCAGTTTTTTGCATTATAAACACTTTTCCCAAAAGAGACATTTAAGAAAAGATTATTTAACTAATGAGATAATCTATTTGATCTTTTGCCAATAAGATAAATCAATTCCAATTAGACAGAACCCAACTATGGTAAATTAGCCAATAATTAAAACCCCCAAAACACATTAAATCACCATTTGAATAAAATACTTTTGTGACAACTGCAAGAACTCCAATGCATAGATATTTATTCATCTATAAAAAAAATACAATATGAATCCAAATTTACTAATTACGTACTAGAGGGATAATATATAATGATTAGATATATCACCCATATAGGGATGGCATTGGTTGAGTAGGCAAGGCCAAAGCTACTATCTTGTGGTGCCACTGTTAGGGATATAGATTCACACTTAATTCCTGTAAATTGGGATGAATGTCCCTGGTCCCTATTTAGTAAAAATGCAAACACCAATTTTAGATGCTCAATATATGAATATCCAAAGCACAAACAAACAAAAGTTGCATGGAAGGGAATAGGATGCCACGTAGATCTTGCAAGCAAGTGACTACAACTTTGTTCCCACTTTGTAGTAGCACCCACAATCAATCCACACATAGAAATGGTGCAAACAACATTAAAACATATAATCTTATGATAAAGAATTTAAATTAAATCATTTTACAATTATTATTAGCATATATCAATAGAAGTGAACAACTAAAATACTCAACAACATATATGGCATAGTATATCATGAAATCCCATAAAATCATCTTGATATAACATCCATAATTTTGAATGTAAAATAGGCCAAATAACATTACAAAGTATCATTATATACATATGATCAAAATAATAGTAAAATCATAATCTAACCTATAAGTTAGCTCTACTAAAGGAACTAGAATAAGGTGTGGTAATCAGGTGCATCACATAGTGCAACCACCAGTTATATCATAAGGGTACTCACATAATAACATTGTGATACCACCATCCAAACAAGATAACCACTGGTAAAAACCTCAATGAAACCAATAGAAAACATCATAAATCTCATAAGCCAAATACCAATAAAAACCACAATGGTGATCTTAGAAGGATAAAAGAATCAACTATATAGGGTGCATCTCACAAGGTCAAACAAAAGCATAGCACGGGAATAATCACCAATTCCCAATATCATATCAATTGATCTCACAATAAGTCTAAATCATCAAAGTCACATCTAATAGGATGGTATGCAAAATACAAATGGGATAGGCACTACATAAAAATAATGCTAAAGGCACTTCAAAGACATGTTATGACATAAAGAAGATTGTTAAGGTGATGTCAAGTCTTGATCCACGAGGGTAGGAAAACATAGATGCATTGATGAAAAAGTTTAATCCATTTGACTTGGAGGAAATGGATAATTACCTAAGGGGCTAATGCAAGGTCAAACCAAGTTTTTTTATGATACACATAGCTTGGGAGAAGGGGTGATGAGATATATATAACACCAAGGGAAGAACACTGGAACTAATTTTAGCACTATGAATTAATCCAAGAATAAAAAAATCCACAAAGAGGAATCCCTTACATCTTAAATTAATTCCATAGGTGGGGTTTATGCTTCAATATAGTTTTATTGGTTAGCTTATGATGTAAACTTCCACTATAAGTAGTATTACAATACACTTTCATAACATGCATGTGCGATTTCAAAAGGTTTATACATTCCTGTAAATTTGAAAGAAAGACACATTTTTCCTTTTTCAATAGGCATCACGGGTTAACTTAACTTGGTCCTAGCACTAAAATGATAAACATTGTGGTTTAGGCTCCATAAAATTATATAGTCATTGTTTTAATATTCCTATCACCATCTTTATATTCAATGAGTTTTCCAAAGATTGTCTAAATATTTGTTTCTAGTAAAAATTCACAAATTGATGCATAATAAATCAAAATGAGGCCTAAAGAGCCTCATCTTTTGAAAACATCAACCACATAAATTCTAATGATAGTATATGAAAGAGACAAACAATAGGGTAACTCGTATTATTATGAAGGAAGAGATTCATTTATATAGCATGACCTCAAGTTTTAGTCTCAAAACCCTCCCATATCATCAACACCTACGTTTAGGCTAACCATGTCAAGTTTCACTCCATATAAGCATAAATTGAAAAGAAATAATCAACATTGGTGTAGTACCAATTCAACCCCATTCATTCTAAGGAGGTAATAGAGCCCCGAACCTTGGATTACAAGCATAATATGTAGGATTATGCTTTGAAATATAATATCTCATGATGATTGTCATGGATCTTTGATTATGGTGCCTTTTATGTCATTGATACATTAGTTTTTTTACACTAAATTATGCTCAGAATAGTTGTGAAATGGTTTATTTAAATTATTTCAATTTAAATGAAATTATATTATGTATATTGCCTCACTGCACCACTATTATGCATTTTTCTGTTGGTTTCGGCATGAAGTGAGGCAAAATTATAGTTGCTTGCAAGATCCATGCAATGTCCCATCCTATTTATATATTAGAAGTGAATACAATTGATGTTTGTGTATTCCATTGAATAAGTATTAGGCACATTCATCCTAAGTTGTAGGAATTGAGCATGTACCTATGTCTTCAACAGTGGCACCAAGAGATGGTAGATTTGACCCCTCCATATTTGAGCAAATATGATCCCTGTATGGATGGTATATATCCGTAATGTATTATTATACCTTTGGTACATTTTGGTAACTCTGGATTTACATTGCATTTTTTGATGGACCAATTACTATCTATGCATTGGAATTTTCTTAGTTATTGTGAAAGAGGCTTTATTTAATTTTGAGTATTACATGATTGGGGATTTATTATAATTTATTTATCTTGATTACTAGGTAGTTTTTCACAATTGAATTCCATTTAGTTGTAATTATTTTGGGTGGCTTGGAAAACTCTAAAGCTAGTTTAATTTATTCAACTAACTTATTTTTTAAGTTACTTTTTGAAAAGTGCATTTTAATTGGAAAAAGGAATTAATTTTCCTCATTTTGTACTTTGATTTTGATGAAAATGGTGATTTTTCTCAAAAAATGTTTTGGAGAATATATTTGTTTTACTTGTTAGTTTTGATCCACTTGTCAAATTATTGCATTGAGCAACTCATTGGATTCATGTTGAGATTACTCCACTTTGCCAAAGATCTCATTGAATTGGTTACATCTTCATTTTGGTTTTCCTCATTTTGTGTGAGGTAGTGGTGGAGGAGCACCAGGATATTAATCATCAATTTAATCATGAAAGTCCAATGTTAATGAAATTTCCATCAAATATATTAATTTCAATGTTGATATATATTAAACATATAAAAAATACAACATAATATGAGAATGTAATTAATTGAAAGTTTTAAACTAAATATAACTATCCAAGAGATTATAAAAGGGCTTCTAGTTGTTTGAAGAAAGTCATTTGGAGGATGGAATGAAAGATAAAATATTTAATGGTCCTCTAGCTTCCGATAACCAATACCTTCTATTTTCTATTGGCTATTGTTGCCCCCATTCAACCCATCATTGATAATCGACCCGAGAGATCTTCAATTGGCTAGATTCTTTGCAGTGGGTTAACACACCAAAGTTGGCAGCTAACATTTCATGTTGGCTCGGTCCCTTCTTTTGTTGAGTGCTAGTTTGTTTTGGTGTCAATTGGCTCAGTTTGTTCTTTGACCAAGTAGCTTGATCTATTCTTCTCCTGAGTGGCTCAGTTATTGGTTCAATTTGTTCTTTGACCGGGTAAACTCGATTTTCTTCTTTACCAAGTTGTGTTATCTACATTTTGCATTTTCACAAAACCCCTTTTTGCCTTTTGTAGACACATAAATTTGTCCAAAATCCATTTCCTGACCAATTAAATAAATATTTATTATTTATTTAATTCCCCTACCTTAATTAAATAAATTTTACATTTATTTAATTACATTTGTCTTTCCTTAATTTAAATAAACTAAGGTTTATTCAAATCCTAGCCATTCCTTGATTTAAATAAACTAAGGTTTATTTAAATCCTAACCCATTCCCTTTAATTAAGTACTTCATTTACTTAATTAATCCTTGCATAATCCCCCTTGGAATAAATAAATTTTACATTTATTTAATTACATTTGTCTTTCCTTAATTTAAATAAACTAAGGTTTATTTAAATCCTAACCCATTCCCTTTAATTAAGTACTTCATTTAGTTAATTAATCCTTGCATAATCCGCCTTGGAATTAAATATTACATTTAATCCTATTTGAGCACATGGCTCTTACTTTTAACCCTCACCTAACCTCACTAGCCTACCTAACCCATCATGCTAATCCTACCCACTTCCCTAATCATGCTTGCTTTGCATAATCACCTAGCTAATCTCCTTTTAATCCTAAGTGTGTGCTCACACATGTGTGAGGAATCCTCACACGTGTGAGAGATGTTCACACTTTCCTCATCCCTCATGTCTTGCATGTCTCTTGCACACTTGTCCTCTTGCATGAGAGTCAAGGTGTCTCACACATGTGTGAGAAGCCATGCCTTCTCACACCTCTTGCACACTTGTCCTCTTGCATGAGAATCAAGTTGTCTCACACGTGTGAGAAGCCATGCCTTCTCACACCTCTTGCACACTTGTCCTCTTGCATGAGAATCAAGTTGTCTCACACATGTGTGAGAAGCCATGCTTCTCACACCTCATTGATCATTTCACCATCAGAGGTTGCTCACACATGTGTGAGCATATTGCCCCCTTTGAATGTTCAAAACCCTAATCCCCTTGGAGTCTACTTGGCCTCCACCTCATGGACACCTCATCGATCCTGAGGGATCCTAGCCCTTCATCTTGCATTCAATCTCAACTGTCCATTGCATCCTTTTTCCTATAAAAGGAGAGCCCTCTCCTTATTTCCATAAGCACTATCTAGCCTATTGTTATGCTACAGGATTTGTGAGCAACCACATCCCACAACAATGTGAAATCATCAATCACTTGGTGATTTCATGAGGTTTGCATTGGAGCTATTTTCAATAGTTTAATGCTCTTTTCATTTCATGTTATCTTTGTTTACATGTTTTCTTACATATTTTGAGGTTTGCATAATCATGTAGGAATATGCATTAGTTGCTTAGTGTTTATTCTGTTTATTACATTTTTATGCAATACATTTTGGCACGCCTGGTGGGACCCACTTCACGGGTTCAAACTAACCATATAATTTGTTTTTGAGTGTTTTGTGAGTGTTCAAGTTTGTAGGTTGAAGAAGCACTTGGAGATCAAGTTGCATGCGGAGCCTCTAATCGAGTCATAAAGCCCATCATGGTGTTTGGAGCGCATAAGGGAAGTTTGTTGGCATAAAACACTCTATGTTTTCTTATTGCTTTATTTCCGAGTGGTAGAGGTACATATGCATTAAATATACTTTTTGTTAGTAGGAAAATATGGAAATAAAAAATAAAAAAATAAACCCTTTTTGTTAATATATAAATTGTTTTTAAAAAAAAGTGGGGAGATTTTTTTGTTTCATTTCATTTTGTTTTGTTTATGCGCTTTTAAAAAAAAAAAATATTTATGTTTGCATATTAAAGGGGGGAAGATCTTTTTTAAAAGCATTTTTTTAAATAAAAAAAGAGGTTAGTTTAATTAAAACTCAAAAATCAATTTTTTTTTAAAAAGGGAGAGGGGGGTTTTGTTAGAATTTTTATATATATTTAAAAATTCAAAAACAAAACTTCAAAAAAATAAAAAATTTAAAAACAAAAAAAAAATTTAAAAATAAAATAAAATTTGTTACCCCTTTTGCAGGGTCGGCTCCAGCAGCCACTGTCGCGGGCGCTGCCCCTGCAGCAGCTGCACCTCCTCCTTCTCCCCCAATGCCGCTACTCGTCCCCCAATAGCACCACTTCCCTCCTCCTGCAGTCGTCACTGCACCACCTCCTCATCTCTCCCCACGCCACTCTCCTCCTCTGCTTCAGTGGCTCCCCTTTCTCCCGCCTCTACCATTGTCACTGCTCCCCCACGCCTCCGTTAAACCCTCTACTGCACCTCTATGCCATCTCCTACGACGACCCCCTCTGCTCACAACCCATGTAGCCCGCAACTCGCAATCTCCCGCCATTGACGCTGTAACCCTGCGGCCGTCTGCAACAACTTCCTCTACTGCCTCCCTACATTTTCCCGCCATCGCGCTCAACCCGACACAATTGGCCACGACTCTGCTCCCCTTCTACCATCCAACGCCACCACTGTGCTCGCTCAAAACCCTTAGCGACGGCCCCCTCTATCCTCACCCTCGCCATTCCTGCGCAAACTCCGCCTCCCATTGCTCACCGCTCTGCCTGTGGCCATTGACCGCTGCGGCTGAGCCACCTCCTCCACATTTGTTCCCAATGCCACTTCCACCAATGTCACCACCTACTACTCGCTAAAACCTTTCACCACTCAGCTCTCGAACCCCCCTCTGCGTGAGCACCACCGCAACCTCCCTCCTCCCGACACTCAAACCCTTCCACCCATCCTCCTGCAGCCATCTCTCGCCCGCGACCACCACCATCCCCGCGCTTATAATTCCTCCGCCTGACCCAACAAATCTCTTGCCCATTTTAACGAAAAAACCTTCATTTTTACTTCTTCTTCTTTTTTTAAAATTGTTTATTATGATTATTTAAATTAACAATGTAAATAATACTTTTCCTTTTAACTTTTTTTTTATAATAAAATAACTTTTATCTTTTTAAATCTACTATGAGGATTTCATTCTCTTTCAAAAAGTTCAAAAAATAAAATAAAAATTTGCTTGACGTGCTCCTAACTGTCAAATTTTTGCTCACAGGTCACTGATGTCAACACTGCATCAGTAGTCCACATGCCCTTTTAAGCCATAAAGAGTAGTCTTCCATTTTTTGCTCATAACTTGAGCATACGGGCTTCGTTTTCGAAAAACAAAATATTGCCGAAACACTGATTCCGAGCCCATCACAATGATATTGGTTTCATGAGTTTTTGATGCAGTTTAGATCTCTATTTTTTTTGTCAAAGTCCAAACTTTGTGCTAACCTTTCCATTGCAGTGTTGTTTCGCATTTGTCCTACATTTTTCCTGCCTTAACTTGTGTTTTTGCAAGGATATCTTCTCACTTACCATCTTGCTTGTAGGTTTTGCTTCAATTTTTTTTTTGGGAATGAACTTGTATGCTTAAACACTCATCTTTGACTGCATGGTTAAATGCTAAAACAATCAAATTCAATCTTGAATACCTTAAGGGAATGGACACGTATGTCTAGGCTAGCAAACATTTGGAATTGGTGCTTAAAACAAACTCACATTATCTTGAATTCCTTAAGGGACAATTGACATGTATGCCTAGGCTAGCAAACATTTCGAATTGGTGCTTAAACGAACTCACACAATCTTGAATGCCTTAAAGAAAATTGATTTTATTTTTAGCATTTTTGTTTACGCACGCTCGATTTACTTTCTTGTTGACGACGATTTCAAGTTGGAAAGAACATTGTATTTTATAAACATGTGTGTCTTCAAGTAGATTACAAAACCTAAAGTTTCATTGGGAAAGAACGCGTCTTTTAAACCCCAAGGCCACTTACGTATTCTCTCCCCTCGCGCCTTCGGGTGATCTTGGGTGCACAAGAAATAAGTGGTCTTATTTTTCTTTTTTTAGGAGGCCTACTTGGGGATTTCATCACCCCTTGGGATGACCTCAACTCCCGTATTCTGGCAGAGTATAAAAATCAGGAGGTGAATCGAAAGACACCTCTCTTGGAAGCAAAATATTGTCACTCTTGGCTAAGCCCCAAAGAACTTTATACCTTTGGGAAGTGAAGGAGGAGATTTGGGTTACTGTCTCCACCCGACTGTGTGGCAATATTTTCTTTCATCTATAGATTTGGGCCTCATGTACCTTGCGTATATCGAGGATGCCCTCTAGTTGATCCTTGTACATCCTTGTCAAAACCTCATAGGATTGTTGGTGTGTTTGACATTCTTGAGTGTTTGAAACACACTTGCCTTGTACATATTTCATTGTATATATTTTGCATCTCAAATTTGAAAAACCCAAAAAAATCATAAAACATAAAAATCCAAAAAATCATAAAACTTCAAAAATCCAAAAAAATCCAAAAAAATTCAAAAACAAAAAAAGCAAGTTTTAGTTCAAGTCCTCTTAGTCAATTTTTCCATGTCACTTATTCTCTCCATCAAATTCATCACCCTCATACATCTCGTCTTCATCATTCAAACCATTCTTCCACATCTTAATCATCTCTATTCATCCAAATCATTCCCTCGTCATTCAACCAAATTCATAATATTCATGCTAATCATGGTTCATAGTCTGCATCAAGATCCAATTCCTTCATTCAATGATTCATCCTCATGATTCTTAATACAATCCCTTGTCAAATTCAATCATTTCTAATCAATTCTTAATTCGATCCATTTACCTCTTCATCCATAATCAATCTTCTAATTTCATTCACGTCTTCTTCTAATTCAACCTTGCATCACATATTCTACTTTGGACATAGGAGCATTTTCACGAACATTGGACTTTAATTCAAATCTTACATTCACTTGTTTGCAGTATCATAGGGTTTTTATCAAATCAAATCAAACCCTCATCCAATCAATATCAAATCAAATCAATATCAATATCAAGTGCAATCCAATTCAAATCAAATCAACATAAAGTCCAAAGGTGCTCCTAGTCTTAAGTTCATATTCCATCCATCATCGAATCTTTCATCCCTCTTCCTCTAGCATCTATGGATTTGAATTTGCTTAATCAAATTGTTGACAATCTTCAAAGAGAATATGGAGTCATACCTCTGGTTCAACCTGCATATCAAATTCATCCTCAACATTTCATACCCAAGTCTCATCCACGTCATGTTCATTATTCTTCTACCTTTGACAAGGGAAATCCACCTCATTATCCTTCATCTACATACAATTCCATTCATAGCCCACACAATTCCTCCAACACAAATGCCCTTGCCATGGAAATAGAACAATTAAAGAATTATCTCTTAGCAAGCCAACAAAAAGAGGCCACCTTCCATGCCATGTGTCCTCTTCCCCCATGTTTCGAAGATCCTAGTTCTCATGTCCCATCCAACCCCAACCCTCCATGCAATCCCCTACCCATCGTTCAACCTTCACATAATCCTAATCCTCCAAAATCCACATCCTCCCCACCTCATAAGGGGTATTCTCATCATTCTTGGCTAAGTGTAAAATAGAAAATGAAGTGAGCCAATCACCCAAAGTGATACCCCCAATTCCATCTCAAGATCTTCCTCCAAAGCATGTCACTATAGATTCCTCTTCTCCTTTAGATCTGACCATTTCTCCATCCCATCATTCCCTTATCTCTCAAGATCCATTTATCACCCCTAGTCCATCTCATGATCCCCTTCCTAACCAAGATCAAGACATTCCATGTACCATGCACATTACTGCTTCCACTCCATCCACTAACATTCCTCCATGTCAAGATCAAATCACCCTATCTCATGGCTCCATTCCCTCCACTCCATTCAATGATCCTATTCCATCTCATGATCCATGCATTCCACTCCATGATCCTCTTTCAAGTCAAGATCAAAGCACCCCTTCATTTTCTTTTCATGATCCCACTCCATCTCACGATCCTATTAGCCCTCATAATCCCCTTCATGATCCTAATCCTCCACATGATCCTATCACACCTATCCAATCCGCTCATGAACCCCATATACTTGGACTCGCATCTTGTGTTAAAAATGATAACTATCCCATTGAAGAAATAGTGTCTCAAGATGTTGGTACACCTTCCACTTCTTCCAACTCCAAAATTCCTCCATCCCAACCTACACATTCCCATCATCCATCTTCCAAGTCCATTTTAGGACCTTATATCCATATTCCCATTCCTTCCTCACTTTCGTCCATTCTAGGTCCTTATGTTCCACCGCAAATCCTTCATCCCTTCCTTACATACACCCATCCACCATATCCATGTTTTCCCCTTCATCCTCTCACACTCCTAGTCAAGATCAACAAAGGCACATATCCTTGAATTCCTTCCAACGTTCACCATCCATACGCTCTCCACCATGTTTATCTTCATGCACCCATACCATAGCCAATGGAAGGAAGTTGGATGCTAAAGAAAAAGCAAATGAAGTCAAAAATCCGCAAAAGCCCAAGGATCAACATGTCCCTTCTAAACGACATGTTCAAGAAAAGAAAAATCTGATCCAAAGCACAATCAAAAGGCCACAAAGGCTAAAAGTGCAAAAAGCAAAAATTATGTGGATTCCAAAGCTACTTAATGTAGCAATGAATCTCAAAGAAACATTCCAAATGACATCCAATTTGGTTGATCCAAAGGCTTCCACGTCCATTTTGGGTCCTTATATACCCAAATCCACCATTCCAAATCCATCGTCTCCTTCATCCATTTTGGGTCCCTATATCCCAAAATTCAAACTCTCTCCCACATATCCCCCACAATTTCCTCCTTTTCATCTCCCTTCAAGGTGTGTACCAATGATGATCTTTCCACCTCCTTCATCCATTCACTCACAAGTCTTCCAACCTAGTGTCCATCAACCATATCTTCCTCCCACCCATTCATAAGTCATTCACTATCCTACCAACATCTATGAGAAAATAGCCAAAATTCCTTGAAAATAATAAGGAAAAAAAAGAACAATATCAAGGGATGCCATCCATGTAAATAGATTCTTGAGTCCTTCCTTCATTTTCCTATCATGTATCCATTGCCTTCCACTTCCACCTATCCTTCCATCTATTCACTTTTCCTCTTCCACTTGCACTCTACACTACGGGCAAGCTCCATCCATGCCAAACTTCCATACACATCTTCCATACTTCCATCTCCTGTTCATCACCCTCTTCCATCTTTGATCTTGACTTTCACTTTCCTTTCATCCATCCATATACACTTTCCATGTCCCTTTCTCCTTACCCATACATTTTCCTACATACGTCCATAATTCTTCCATATATTTGATCTTGACATGCTATCCATATCTTTCATCCCATCATCTTTGTCATGTTCATCCATTTTTCATCCATACTCCTACATACTTCCATATTTTTTTCATATATCCTTGATCTTGGTTATCCCATCCATTCCCTTCCATTTCACATCCCACATTTCAGTCATACCCTTCATATCATTATCCCTATTTCATACCCTCCCTCACATTTTCCTTATTCATTGCACTTTCATGCCCATGCTCATGATCAATACTAAAGTCACAATACCAAAATGTTTATACATGCTTTGGAAGAGCACATGCCTTCTCTTCCTCCATCCACTAGCCTTTACACTATCCTTCCATTTTCATGCATCCTTTCCCACCACATTTTCTTCCATTTTCCTATCCTTGGTATGGGGCATTTGGACTCCTTCAAAACATGATCCTTGGCCCTGTATTTTTTTTGCCACCATATCATTTGGCCCCTCATATCCTTTCACTATTCCTTGCATCCACCAACATCATGTTGCTTTTCCTCCATTTACCATACCTTGACCCTCCCTTTTCATTGGTTCCATTCTATTCATTCTATCTCACATTCATTCAATCCATTCATTTTATCCATTATCTCGCACATTCGTCTAATCAATTCATTTCTATCCATTCTATTCGTTCATATCACATTCAATCTACTTCTTCTAACTCACTTCAATCAACTTCATTCATCCTCTAATTCAATCAATTTTCAATTCTTCTAATTCTTTCACATCAAATCTATTCTACTTTCGTCATTTTTCATCTTATCAACATCATTCTTCCAATATCATCCACGTTCATTCTTCTATCCGCCATAAAATCAAAAAAAAAAAAAAAAAAAAATCTCATTGTGCAATCAATACTAATCCAATCAATCTAATATTGCAATCTTGAACATCAATCCTTAATCAATTCATCAATTTGACCCAATCAGCTGATAATCCATTAACCATATTCAACATTATCATGGGATGAATCCTTCCCAATCCTTGGATGCGCATTACACTTATCGTTAGCTTTGCCATCCTTAATCAACCATTTTCAATCAATCCATTAATGGGTTTTCAGCTTGACTAGGGGCAAAATGTTGGTTTGCTTTTGGTTAATTGTGCATGATTGCTTGTTACTTGTCTGCATTAGTATTTTTTGCATTTATCATGGTCTTTGCATCCTATTGACCCAGGAATCATGGTCTTCCATATCATGGTTTCATAAGGCATATGGTTGTATTAGACCCCTGTTTTCACGTACTTGACACATTGTCATCTTGGTTCCTCATACCTTGGTGCATAGTGTTGAGTACAATATCAAACTTAGGTTGTTCACACCATTGCAGCATAACTCTCTTCCATTCTCCCATCCATTTCAAGAGAACATCTATGTTCTCCTAACCCGCATGTCCTCTCGAGGGGGCATACCCTTCCACCCTCTTCATCCTTCCTCATCCTTCCATGACTAGGGCATCATGCTACTAGTCTTATCCTTTCATCCACTGTGTTTTATTCTTCTTTGATATAACATTACTAATGCTATATCAAAGAGGGGCAAAATGTAAACACCTAAATTTGTCCAAAACCCATTTCCTGACCAATTAAATAAATATTTATTATTTATTTAATTCCCCTACCTTAATTAAATAAATTTTACATTTATTTAATTACATTTTCCTTTCCTTAATTTAAATAAACTAAGGTTTATTTAAATCCTAACCCATTCCCTTTAATTAAGTACTTCATTTACTTAATTAATCCTTGCATAATCCCCCTTGGAATTAAATATTACATTTAATCCTATTTGAGCACATGGCTCCTACTTTTAACCCTCACTAGCCTACCTAACCCATCATGCTAATCCTACCCACTTCCCTAATCATGCTTGCTTTGCATAATCACCTAGCTAATCTCCTTTTAATCCTAAGTGTGTGCTCACACATGTGTGAGGAATCCTCACACATGTGTGAGAGATGTTCACACTTTCCTCATCCCTCATGTCTTGCATGTCTCTTGCACACTTGTCCTCTTGCATGCGAGTCAAGGTGTCTCACACATTTGTGAGAAGCCATGCCTTCTCACACCTCTTGCACACTTGTCCTCTTGCATGAGAATCAAGTTGTCTCACACATGTGTGAGAAGCCATGCCTTCTCACACCTCTTGCACACTTGTCCTCTTGCACGAGAATCAAGTTGTCTCACACATGTGTGAGAAGCCATGCTTCTCACACCTCATTGATCATGTCACCATCAAAGGTTGCTCACACATGTGTGAGCATATTGCCCCCTTTGAATGGTCAAAATCCTAATCCACTTGGAGTCTACTTGGCCTCCACCTCATGGACACCTCATCGATCTTGAGGGATCCTAGCCCTTCATCTTGCATTCAATCTCAAGCGTCTGTTGCATCCTTTTTCCTATAAAAGGAGAGCCCTCTCCTCATTTCCATAACCACTATCTAGCCTATTGTTATGCTGCAAGATTTGTGAGCAACCACATCCCACAACAATGTGAAATCATCAATCACTTGGTGATTTCATGAGGTTTGCATTGGTGTTATTTTCAATAGTTTAATGCTCTTTTCATTTCATGTTATCTTTTTTTACATGTTTTCTTACATATTTTGAGGTTTGCATAATCATGTAGGAAGATGCATTAGTTGCTTAGTGTTATTTCCTTGATTACATTTTTATGCAATACACCTTTTGCGAAAATGTGATAATCATTGGATACAATCTCATCTTCATCAACGGTGGTGTCTTTATCATTCATTGGGGATCCCTTTGCTACATTTCAGCCATCCCTAAAAGGATCCACATCGAGGATTCATCTTTTTTGGGGAAAAATCAAATCCTTTCTATGCAGGTAAACTATACAAGAGTATGCGGGTGGGCTAATGTGTCTGTTATCCCATCTTGCATTTTTTTTGGCAATGACGTGAATTGATTTGTTGTGGTCATGACACATTACAAGGACTAGTTCTTTAATGCAAAGTGACATTTTGGGCCTTTTTTCCATGAGGCCAATGCACTACCTGCCTCTTTATTGTATGGAATGATTAGATCTTTGGGGATTGGATCTTTTACAACTAGGTGCATTATTTTTTTCCCTTCCTTTCACTTCTACAACAAGTTGCACTTCACTATCATATTTTTCTTTGATATTTAATTATTGCTTTCCTTTGCAACTTAACTTCGAGTTTAGAATTGAGCTATGCATGAACGCTTTAAAAGGCTATTGTAAATATCTTTCAGGGTTCTTCTCTACTTGTATTCTACAAAAACATTATGCTTTGCAACTTTTGCCTTCCATTAATGAAACTTCTTAGTTTTACCTCTTCTTTCCATTCTACTGTCTTGTGCATGTTATTTACCTTATAGTGAATGTTTCCTTTCTAGTTTCTTAGATTTGCATGTTGTGTTTACTTTGTTGGTAACGTGTTGTGTTGTGAATATTTTCCTTTCTTTCAACATCTAATCAGTTATAACCTGCATGTGAGTTCTTGGAAGATAGATTGGAGCTTAGAACTGTGTATTTGAGAGTTTTATTCATGTTTTGTGAATCTATAGGCAAAGTTGTAACCGCTAGTTCCAATCTTGTGCATCACCCTCCTTTCCTTTCAACATTTTAATCTCTTCTTTCCTTCTCCCATTTCCCCCCAAGCTTAGTTTAGATGCATCCTGATTGTAAGGAAGTTGATCTTCTCCAAAGATTCAACCTTAAAGTGCAAGTCCCACACTTGGAAGTCATTTCCATGTTATACAAGGTCGCCTGGGGATAACACGTCGAGCAAGGGTGAAAACTTTTCTGTCAATAGTTTTTGGCATGCATGGTAGGACAAACATTCAAAGATTCAATCAGTTTTTTCAGAACCTCCACTGGTCATGCTACAGTTTTTGGCACGCCTGGTGGGACATAGATTTAGCTTCATAAGTCTATTGGAAGCTAATAAAATCTTCACTCATTGAGAAATTGGGTGTTTTTTTTTTTTTGGAATCAACCTTTGGAGGCATTTATCTAACACCATGGCGACTCTATGCATCTATTGGTTTGAATAGACCAAGTGCTGGTATTTTGTTGGTTTTTTATGTTTCTTCAAGATTTCTACGAAGGTTCTTATTTAAATGCTTTATCATCGATCCGCTTCATAGAGATCCCTCCCACTTTCACCCATACCATGAAGAGGTTATTCCTCAGTCATCATTTTCCCCATCTCAACCACAACCTGGGTATGACTAGCATGATTATCCAGATCACCAAGAGGTTGATTTTACTCCAACCCATCATGTCATTTATGGCCATGAATATGTTAAAGTTTCCCTTTTCAAGTTCATCAAAGCCTAGGAGATCCAAGAGCAACAAGAGAGGAAAAAAAATTAAGTCCATATGTAAACTCCTCCTTGAGTTTGGTTTCCCTTGCAACATCAAATGACCAACCTGCTCAGTCTCCTATAAATCCCCATAGCAACCTCATGCAAAATTTATTTGAGTTATAAGTTTGTGCTGATAATTTGGGATCTCATTTTTCTGACACTAGATTAATTTTTAACTATGTTGAAAACTCATACCCAAAAATAATTTATGGATATTTTATTTCGCTATTCTGCTTATAACTTATCGGGTTAAGGAGTTACATGATGGAAAGGAGATTTGGGGAAATGACCCTCATGTTTGTAGCATGGTGTCTAAAACATTTGATATTTTTAATGAGGCTCACCAGGTCCTTCAAAAGGTGTAGTAGGAGGAAGAGTTGAGACAAAAGAAATATGAGGAGGAGGCAAGGCTCAAGCTTGCCCAAATGCAGGAAGCTAAAGCATAATAGCCTCCAAAGCAAAAATTTGCTCACTTCAGAAAAAGCAGTCCTCCTCAGAATTTCATTTCAAGCTCCCCTAGTCCTCATCATACACTTTAGACACCTCCATATGTCGATGATTGTGAGCCCCTAAATACCTATTGTCCCTTATTTTTTGTTGATGAAGAAGTGGATATATCTTTGCCCACATCAGAGACACCAAACGAGCAACTGCCAATTGAAAAACATGTGTTGCAGTAGGGGGTCAAGGAGGAAAATAACAATGAGGTTATTCCTACCCTTGAGGATCAAAATTTGGCTTTTGACCCTACGGTGGAACCTGAGGGCCTACTGTAAAAAGGAGAAAAACTAGACCAAATGTTGTAGTAGGAAATCTCCCATGATATGGTGGAGAAACAAACATTTCCTAGGATGCCCCAAATACAAGAGGTGAAAATTACTGCTCATTAGCCAACACATACTCTTGAGGGAGAAATATTGTTGCAACAACTAGAAGCACAATGATTGCAGTTTGAGGCAGAGCTTGCAAAGAGGTTGGAAGCCCAACAACAAGAGCATGAGGAAATTCTTACAAGTTGGCTATACAAAAAGAAAGATATGAGAAAGAACTAAAGGTGAAGTTGATGAGCATGTTGTTTGCTACAATAGAGACATCAAAGGAGACACATCCAACTCTTTATTCTACATCACAAGAGCTTGCCCAAGTGCAGGAGGTGCAACATCTTATTCACAAGGATTCACATGGGCTAGTGGAGTAACATGTGTTGTAGCTACAACAAGAGAAAAGCTCACTACTAGCCATAACATCAGATCCAACTCTTGTTGGCCATAAGGATTTGGAGATTTTAGAGCACAACATGGTCAAGGCTTATTGCTTTGACCTAGAGCCATCAAGAGGATGCCCCATAAGGCATTTAGCTCTATAATAATGCATGTTACCCTTAGTCATGCTCATTCTAGGGCATGAGGGTGAAGATCGCAAGGAAGAGAAAGTATGTTTTGCTTGAAATGATAGTGTCCTAGTGCTAAAGAGCTTCATTTCTCTCAGCATTAGGAATGTGTTTCAAAGTGCAATAGTATGTCTTTCATGCTTGCTTCTATTTTTAGTTGCCCATGTGCATGGGAGAAAGAACCAACTTGTAAGGAAGGGCATCTATTTCAACAAGCCATGCAATGACTTTGTTTGATTTTTTGAATTGTAAATACTTATACATATGAAGTAGGTGTTTTTATCTTTCCAAGAAGTGCACGTGCACAACTTTTTAGAGCTCCCCAAGGTCTTCTGGAGCTCCCTAAAGTTTTTTATTTTTTTCTAGTTGTAGAATTTTGTGAAGTTACTATTGGGCTAATGCATCATTCTCTTTTGGTGACTCCATGCCCAATGGATTGCTTAAGGCCACGATCTATGCTTAGTAGGCAAGCATTTCCATTAAGTCATCAAGAATGTTGGCTATTTTTTCCCCCATTCAGCCCATCATTAATAACCACCCTAAGAGATCTTCAATGGGTTGGATTCTTTGTAGTGAGTTAACACGCTAAAGTTAGCTACTAACATTTTGTTTTGGCTTGGTCCCTTCTTTTTCCAAGTGCTAGTTTGTTGTGGTGTTGAGTGGCTCGATTTGTTCTTTGATGAGTATCTTAGTATGTTCTTCTCCCAAGTAGCTCAGTTACTGACTTGTTTTGTTCTTTGGCCAAGTAAACTCAATTTTCTTCTTTTGTTGAGTTGTGTGTTATCTGTGTTTCTCATTTTTGCAAAACCCTTTTTTGCCTTCTGCAAAAATGTGACAATCATTGGATTTAATCTCATCTTCATCAATGACAGTGTCTTAATCATTCATTTGGGATCCCTTTCTTACATCTCGACTGTCTGTTTGAAATGAAAGGATCTACATTGATAGTTCATTTATTTGGAAGTAAATCAAATATTTTCCACATGTGTCAATTATACAGGTATATGTGGGTGGGTTCATGTGCGTATTATCCCATCCTACATTTTTTTACAACAACATGAATTGATTTGTTGCAGTCATGACATGTTACAAGGATCAATTCTTTAATGGAAAGCGATATTTTGGGCCTTGTTTGATGGTGCCAATAAACTCTTTGGGGATTGGATCTTTTATGACTAGGTGCATTATTTTTTCCCTTCTTGTCGCTTCTACAACAAGTTGCATTCATGACCAAATTTATCTCTAATATTCAGTTATTGCTCTCTTCTGCAACTTAACTCCAGTGGTTGGGGTTTGAGCTTCAAGTTTAGATTTGAGTTATGTTTGAACTCTTTAAAAGGTAGTTGCGAATATCTTTTTAGGGTTCTTCTTTGCTTGTAGTCTACAACAACATTATGCTCTGCAACTTTTGCCTTCCATTAATGAAACTTCTCAGCTTTACTTCTTATTTCCATTCTGTTGTCTTGTGCATGTTATTTTCCTTGTAGTGAATGTTTCCTTTCTAGTTTCTTAGATTTGAATGTTTTGTTTATTTTGCTAGTAAAGTGTTGTGTTGTGAAGTTTTCCATTCCTTTCAACAATTAATCCATTATAACCTGCATGTGAGTTCTTGGAAGATAGATTAGGGCTTAGAACAGTGTATTTGGGAGTTTTATTCATGTTTCATGCATCTATAGGTAGAGTTGTAACTGCTAGTTTCAATTTGATGCATCACCCTCCTTTCCCTTTCAACATTTTAATTTCTACTTTCCTTCTCCCTTTCCCCCACAGGCTTAGTTTAGATGAATCCTAATCATTGGGAAGCTAGCCTTCTTCGAAGATTTGACCTCAAAGTGCAAGTCACACACTTGGAGGTCATTTGCATGTTGCACAAGGTTACCCTGAGATAACACGTCAGGCAAGGGTGCAAACTTTTATGTCAACATGTTCTTCAATAAAGTTTATAATTTTCATCATGTGCTCAGTTCCTTTGCATTCTATTTTATTTAAATTTTGATTCTAATGTACATTTATGTCTTGTTATTGGGTTTCTTGATCAGTTATTAGTTTTATATCATTAACCACTATTAATGATTTAATTTTCATGGTGATTCAGAACTCATCATATCAATTTGTTAAAGGTGGTACTCTTTAGATTGAATTATAATTATCAAGTTGGTTGTTTTGCATTTAATGGTGATGTGTCATTACTTGACCGAACGGCTTAAACATCACACACTAAGGTTTGATTCCTATGGTAAAAGTGTTAAATAGTCAAAATTGACTTATTTTTGCTAGCTTAGTTTTTCCTTAATGCGTGGTGTTTATGAGTGGTCGTCAAGTAAGGCCATCCTTAAACATCACACACTGAGGAAGAAATTAACTGTGGAAAACTATATCAGTTTTGACTATTTAACATTTAGGAATCAAGCCTCAATGTATGATGTTTAAGCCGTTTGATATTCATGAAACAATGAGTAACTTGTAATCTCAATATTGCAGATTACTCGTTGAATATTGGAATAATGTTTATTTACCGACATGCATCTAACAATATTGGTGATTGAAGAAAGTTAAGAGAATATTCATTAGCCTCTCATTAGTGTTCATGATAGTGATAGATATTCAAAATATGCATATTTGGGGAAGCTTTTGGAATCCTCTGCATCAAGCAGAGAATCTCATTCTTCTTAAATGGATTCATTATTTCAATTTTTATTTTTTTCATCAATAGATGTGTGGGTTGATAATTATAATTCTCCTACAAGTATGCTTGTTTTCATCGCCTTGTTCAACATGTGTAAGTAATTTTGGGATTTCATGCTTGGGGTTTGAAGTTTTTGCATCATTATGCTGCCAGATTTTGTACATGTCCCTATAATTGTTATATTATTATATTTTTGGGATGTTGGGTGTAATTTTCTTTTCATTGATTTATGTAAAGGTTGAATCCTGGGTATTTAGAAAAAAAATCATGTTTTGTGTACCATTTGGATTTCATCCAATAAATGTTGGGCAAAAATAAATGGAAATTCCTAGCAATGTTCCATCTTTACTTTACAATTACGAAGAAGGAATGGATATAGGAAATTCTAGTTTATTTATGTAATTCAAGCATACCTTATTGGGTTTGCTTCATTAATTTTTACCTTTTCTATAAATTATTAAAGATTGGATTTAGTTTATTTTTTATCCTTGTGAGTCTTCCATGTGCCTTTGTTACATGTCTGATGGATTACTCAAAATTCAAACTCTTGTCCCAGTGGCCAATTGATTAACTAGAGCTTTTGGGCTTTTGGTGACATTTTGGTTGCCTTGAGTGTTTGGGCGTGTTATACAAGGTTCTATGTTTTTCTTATTGTCTTGTTAAGATATTTGTAGGTTCCAACAAAAGGCTTGATAAATCATAGTGGTTAGTAGGCTATTGGATTTTTGTATGTTTTTCTTGATTTCACTCGGTTGCATATCTTGAGTGTGGAGTTAAGATATACCATTTCCTTGTTTTGTGTTTCTCATGATATTATTTAGGAAATCTCTTGTTTTGGATTTCATAGCACATGTGATACGTGGATTTAGGTTGTTTACATTGCATCCAAGCATGTAGTTTAACTATGCTCCCATGTCGGGACTTGTACTCGTGGTATTGAGACCAATAGAGCTTACCCATTCTTTATTATTTTTATGACTTTTGAATCTTCCTTGGTTTATGCCTTGTTTCTTTGATTTGGTTTGTGCATCATTTTTGTAACAGGATGATTCTAGTTGGTGTTTGACTAGTAAATTGGAGTGGTTCCCTGATGTGGGTTGGGACACAAAGGAGTCCTAGGGTATCTGTTGGTTGAGTTCTTATAAGTGATAAGTAATTAAATAATTGATATTTTAACTTAATTTAAATGAATTAGTACAACTACCTTGCTATCATTTAAGAACATGGATATGATATGTCTTTTTTTTGCCTTGATGTTGTATTTGAAGACATCTATATAGCACAATACCTCGCCATCTTTGGATATTTATATCACTTAGTAGAGCTTCCTTAAGGAGAGAAGGAATTCTTGAAGCCATATTAGCCATCATGTGTCGTATGAAGATACTCCCTCTCTTGAGATGTTTCACCCAACCTTTGTTAGTTTTGTGTAATGCCCCTGATACTCTATGAGTGTGCTTGGTATTCACCTTGGACATTGGTCCACATGTTGAATGTTCTTTATGTTTTATTTTATTTTATATTTATGTATATTACATTGGGGTGATGGAATCTCTATATGAGTTTATGCATCTTATTCACATGTGTGTCACTCTTGCCTTATGTTTTTTCCTTGGTTTTTTTTGTATGTGGCTGAGTTATTACATTCATGATCATGGAGGGGTGGGCCTATGAGTACCGCATAGTACGAAAGCATTGCTAACCACACCACTATTAGGGACTGTGTAGAGAGATAAATTTCCTCTAGCTACAAGACTTGGAACTTGTGATGTCACTCTCTTTTGTTGCATAGACATATGTGTTAGGACTTAAGGATATTGTTGAAACTTGGATGTGTTTCAAAGATGTTGTATTGATGACATGTTACAAAAAAATTCTTTAGCTCATAACATACTCAAATTATGTATATCACAAGCTATTTATCAATTCAGCGTGTATGATGATTGAAATTTTAGATATATGAGATTAAATTTGTGTAGCAAAAGGAGTGTAGATGTCATGTGTATGTTCACTATAATTTATGTAATATTTTGATTAAGTTAAAGATTGATTAGTAAAGATTCATAGTAGACGAGTATACAGGGAATCATGACAGAGACAATTAAAGGTATTTTTTCAATCTCCTATTTGCAAAAAATGATTAATGTTGGTGATCATGGAATATGGTATAAGACTTGTTTGTGTACATATGTTCATAAGTGAGAGACATTTGGATTATTTTGAAAAGGTCACTAGTGTGTAACTATTGGAAACATAAGAGTAATTGAGACAGGAGGGGTGAACTAGTTACCACAAAAATAAATCCAAGATCCCTTAGATGTCAATACAAATAAAAACTTGGATTAAACTAAACTCTCTTGTAACTTGACAAATACACAGGCACTCGGTTTACACTAACAATATGTTGTAACTCGGTAAACACTGAAATAACTCAACAAATGCTTATCATGAAAATCTTAATATATTATCTGTGATTGATCTTACTTTAACTTAGTTGCATACACATAAAAGAAATAGCATGAACATAAATGACACCAAGATTTAACATGGAAACCTAATTTGGGAAAAACCACCAATTACAACTAGTTATTGTTTTTCACTTTCTGAAGTGAGCCCTGTTAGGAGCCAACCCTGTTAAAGGTTACAAAACATGTTGTTAGGTGTGACCCTGTCAGAGGATTTAATCACCCTATTAGTAGTGGCCTTGTTAGAGGTCTTTAGACACTTCAATAGAAATACCACCTTGTTAGAGGATTTACAAATAGTTGTTAAGCCAACTCTGTTAAGAGATTTAGATCATTGCTACAATGGTTGGAGAGTAACAATGAGATGACCTGATTTCTTGATGCAACTAAATTGCTAATTACAGATCTCAATTCTGGCTTGTATACTAGATCCTTCTTGTTCAAATATATCTTTGCATCTCAACAAGGATATTTTCCTTATCCTTCTAATTCAATTTCTCTGAGCATCATCAAACCTTCAATTATGTTCCACACATTCAATCCTCGACTTGACCTTATATTTATATCTTACACATTGTCAAGTCGGCTTGAATATAACTTAGAATTTAATTAATATTCATCTCCTCAATCAGCTAGAACCAACGAACAATTCAATTGAACTTAATATGCCAAAACAAGAAAATTCTTCATTAGCTAACCCTGCTTGGTAGATAGTAACTTAGAGCGATTTTCTTGTGTTAACCAAGTGAACTTGGTTAGTACTGCATATTCATAAAATTCCTTTGGTAACGGATTGATCTCGGTTAACATTGGTTCCATCCAACATTTCCTTCATTAGCCGAGTGAGCTCAGTTAAGACTCAACTTCTGTAAACTTTCCTTTGTCACCCAAGTGAACTCGGTAGACACTGTCTTCTGAACTAGGAAAACTCTTGAGTGCTCGATAGGCACAGGAAACTATCTTCAATGCCTGAGTGAGCTTGGCATACATTAACTGGAAATGATATGGCATTTTGTTTAACATCAAAGATAATGCACAATTAATCAATTGTTTCCAATAGTAACGTCTAATGTATTTTACTAGCAACCATCTTTGTTATTGTACAATATGGTTTATCATTAAAAAATATAATATTCTCATTATAACATGTGGGAAACTTAATGTAAAGGTTTTCTTGATGCTCATCAAGGCATTTATGCCTTAGCATGGTCCTATGTAATTAATTTTACATTGGGGAAACTCTAATAGGCTAACCTAATTAAATATTTGTAAAGGGTATAAAGGAAAAATGTTTTCCTTGTTTGAGATTTGTATGTGATGTATGACTTGTATGTATTGATATATATTTTGCTTATCTGAGAGAAGCATAGATGATGTTGGTTGATTCAATAGACTTCAAAGGAACTATTTTGGCAAGTAAGTTGTAGATAAGTTAGTTCATATTTATTGGATATGTTATCCTAAAAGAATTATCTTTCACTTTTGTTGAAGCACTTAGATAGTGGGTCTACTTGTTCTTTTCAACCTTTATTGGGATTAGAGCCTTCTAAAAAGGTTTGAATACTCCTAACAAGGTCACATCATTTTGCAACAAACTTATATATTAGTACATTATCTTGTGGGTACCATCACTGGCAAGGGTTTTCCTCTAATCAACTATAGTTAATTCCCTATTAAGATCATATTGTGGCAATGTAGTATCATCTTGATTACTATGCCTAGAAGAGAAAGATGGATTAATGTTATATCATTCCATAGTAAAAGCACCCTTTCCCTTCAAAAAACAAATACCGACTCTCTGTATCATTAGGACTAATGATCATGCAAGTGTCACTTTTCATAGTCTTCCTATTATTTTCACTCTTAGTGCTAGAATTTTGATGCCTCTCATTGGTAATTTTATAATTATCTTATTCTAGACATGACCCTAATAAAATCTTGGCCTAATGGTATATGTTGTATGCTTTGTGCTTAGCTCTAATGGCTCAAGACATTTCACAGTAATCTCCATTTTAACTAAAATCTTAATATCATAATAGGATATCAAATTCTCCTCTAATCCTACAACATTACCCATTCTATTCCCAATTTCCTTTAGAATATCATTATGGATCAGTTCTACTAGGAGTGTAAGTAGGTTAATCCACTATTAAACTTAAAGTATTCAAGATTATTAAGATAAAAAATAGGGAACTAATCTAAAAAATTAAAGTTGAAACCATCGTAACATACATTTTTACCTAATTTTTTTTTTTTTAATGTTACATTTCTACAATTAATGAATAAGAAATATTTTGATAGGATAGTAATACCTACCTAGTCGTCAATGGTTTCTTCCATCCACTCAACAATGTCTTCCATAGGGCACTCAAATTCACACTACGAAAAAGATACCATGAGATTTGCAATAGTCCAACATTCCCCATGTATATATATTTTGAATTGTAATGACCTATTTTTCCTTATCTAGGGGATGGGGGATGTCATAGTTTTAGCTAAAGTTGTAGTGTAGGCATGAGCTCTTATATAATTATCATTTATTGGTAATTAAGAGAAGAAGAGGGTTCAAGATGTTCCTACAAACTTTCATATTGACATTTATTTGTTATGTTAATGTTTTCGTTTAGCCTTGAGATTTTTGAAACAAAATTTTCCTCCTTCTTGAGTAATTAATAGTTCTTGTCTAGAATTTGGGAGACTTGAACAATTGGAGTAATAGGGATGTTAAACCCTAAATTCCTTGGACCTATGCAACTAATTAAATTTTGTCCAGGTTTTATTCAAAGACACCTTTGAATCAAAACTCAAGGTATATGATATGATGGGAATTTTCCACACTTGATTTATACTCCAAATATTATCAATGCTTAATGGTGCTCTTCCAATAGCATTCAAGGCCCTTGTCTCCTATTTGCTCCTAAAATTTTTCCATTTATCATTATTTTCGAAAGAGACATTGTAATTGCCTACTTGAGGATCAGATTTAGGGTTCCTTTTCTATCACACCCATCCATCATCTCCACCACTAAATGTAGAGCCAACATTTCATCCATTTGAAATATTATTTAAATCCTTTTGAGCCTTGGATGAAGGGTCACTTGAAATCGCAAATTAATTATAGAATGCAAAGGTTTCGTCGTAGTAAATGTTGGGTTAATGGAATGTTTTTGTAACAAACAATTTTTTATAACAAAATAGGACGATCGATAAAGAGTTTTCCCCAATAATTAACTGAATTCCTTTTCATGGGACATTAACCATTTTCAACAATTAATTTAAATAATGATTAACAAAAATAACCATAATAATGATTAACTAAAATAACTGTAACATTGATCATCATAGATAACGATAACTGAAATAATCGTAGCACTGCTCATTAGAAATAACTATAATAATGATAACTGAAATAACTGTAACATTGATCATTAGAAATAACTATAATAACAATTAACTGAAATAATTGTAACATTGATCATCAAAAATAACTATAACTATAGTTCAATGATTAACTATATTTTCCTACATACAAATAAAGTAAATACTTAACATTAAAAGAATAAAATAAAACATACAAGTAATATCTGGTGAGTCTTTAGTTGGTTGTGCAAGCCTCAAATTTTGGTAAGAGGAGAAGCATTGACTTAGGCTTAACCTCCCAATTGTTGGGATTAAGTTATTATTACCATTAGTGACAACACTTATCTATATTAGTATAGCTACCGAGCTCAACACTTAGTTTCCTACACTCATCGAGCATTCTAGTGTTAACCAAGCTTTGAAGTGTTCAGCAGTATACATCGAGCTGAATACTGGCTACCGAGTGAATATAGGCAATGTGAAGCTTTGCAGTGTCTACCAAGCTTTTTAGTTTCTATCGAGCAATAAGTTTGTGTCATGGAAATTTAGTGTAAACCGAGCATTGGAAGAAGTAGTGTTTACCAAGTGAAGCAAGGTAAACTCAACATGTAGTATCTACCGAGTGACACTACATCTACCGAGTCACCAGTGGTTGCCGAGTTCAGAACTACATCGAGCGATCAATATGGACCGAGCCTTCACTTCTACCGAGTGCATGACAATGTCGTGTAATGCAGTGAATGCCAAGTATTAGAAGGTCATCGAGTTAGTTCAATGAACCCGAGTTATTTACTATTGGGCTAACTTTGTAATGTGTTGTTCTGTTGTATTTTGGCCGACCTTGTAATGTTGTAATGTGATCAGTGCATAAATGATCTTATCAGCAATTAGTTGTAAGTAGATCCACTACTTCATCCTAACAAGTGAATCAATTTCTAAATCCTTTGACAAGGTAGACTTAACATTCTTTGTATAAATCTCTTAACCAAGTGCATACTTCATTGTATGTTTATAAATCCTCTAACAAGGTGGACCTAGCAGTCCTTTGTGCTCCTAATAGGGAAGATCACCTGAAGTGGTCAATGTAAGCCTTAACAAGCCAACTTTATGTTCTAGTAGTGAAGTTTTGTGGGTACCATCCCCACCCCAAATTTACTTTCTATTTGGAAGGTTTCTGGGTCACCAAAACGTTGTGTTCTTTTGTGTGATGAATGTTTTATCTTTCAGTACTATTGTATGCAACAGATTAGATGAATGAATAATGAATGCTATCTATGGTTAAGTACGAAATTAATTCAAAAGTTTTTGAGGTTACTGATTCATCCCTCCCCTCTCAGTAACCTAGCTAGTCTTGATTATTTCCAACACCAACCTCAAACCATACTTATTCCCACACAATCTATTGAATTAGAAAGACCCTCTCTACCTTGGGATTAGGCTTGGGATACTTTTAGTCCAACCACCTAAGTATTTTGGTGTTTAGAATGTTCACACAGTTATGGACAGTCATGTCAGAATAACAGGCACCACTGAGATCAAGTGATCTTAGATGGAAAACATGCCTTTAAAAACCTTGGCCAAGGTTTTTCTAATGGGTTCAATGACCCGATCACCATCGCTCAACTTGATAATAGGGGAACATCAATACGAACATGCATCAACTATTAAGTGAAATTATTCATGGCTATCCATCTCACCTCTTCACCTTCTCCATGGCTATACAGTCGGTGAGTCTTAGATGCTTGGAATCTCAAAACAATCGGCTCTGTCTGTTGATTCGTGAAAATTATATACTTCTAGCTTTTCACAATCTGTGATTTTAGAGATTATATTCTTTAAGACTTGCATAAATAAATATCATTCAATTCTAATTTCCAATGGAAAAATAATTCATGATTCCATGTCATGGATACTTTACTATGATTTATGGTAAACAACTCCCTAAAGTTATTTAAGTGTGAATGAGTATAATTTGAAGCTTACTGCTATGGAAATCAAAATGCAATAACAATTGTTAATGGAATTAATAGAAATATTTAGAAATGATTAACCACATGACCTGGTATAATCCATAAATGTCTGGAGTCTTGCTAGACGCTTATGTATCAACTCTTCTTCGATTTTCTTTCCAGGTGTAACCACAGTGTGTAAATACAACCTCAACTTCAACAAGGAAGGAACAACATACAAAAAACTGCAACAAGAATGACACTACTATCAAATGCAAAGGTTTCAAATGGAATTTGTAGAGATTTGAATGGTATTTGCAGAGTATCGAGTGGTAGATGGAAGCCAAAAATGAGCAAGGAAAACGAGAATAAGAAAGGAAGTTAGGAAATGTGATATTGTATGTCCTTCATCTCTCCCGACCTCATGATATATATTAAAGGTTAAAGGACTCTTTGGCTTCCAAGAAGCTGTAACACAAAATAAATGTCTTGGCTCTTGGACACTAAGAAAATGTGCCAAGTGTTCAATCACTTTTGAGCAAGATAAAAAAAATAAGAATAAAAGGATGGAAGAAGATTTAAAGGTTATAAATCAAATATATTATGATTTATGTCTATCTACATGCACATAGATATATTTTTGAGGTGACATCATTTTATTATAAAGAAAATAATATTACGGTGTCACTTATTTTATATCTATGTGTACGTACATAGGTATATATTATAATAATATGGTGAAAGATCAATCAAAATCCTTTGAGATACATATTATATTTTAATTAAATTATTTTTTGTTTTAAATTTTTTATTTAATAGCTCATGCGGGTCCTTTAGTTGTATCTTGAAGTTCAAGTCGCTAGGTCCTTACCAAGGCAATTTAAGGTCATACCTGTCAACCTAATGATTGGACTAAGCTAGTATCCCATTTCGTTGATCTTGTTTAGCAATGCTTCCCCCTTTCATCTTCTTCTGTAATCACCCATGCAATACTTCCACAATAATAACAAGTTCCATAATAATTTTCATATAAACATTAAAATAATTTAATTATTAATCATAATTCCAAAACCAAGCAACTGCTAAACATCACATGAAAAATAATGGATAATGACCATCTTCATTAACAGTTAATACAACGGATATAAATAACTACCTACTTGACATGATTATGAAAGAAAAATTCGTTTAGTCTAACGACTATGAATAAATCTAAAATTAGGTCAAATTTGGGATGTAATAGTTTTTAGCCTTTGTCATCTCAACACTTCCCACCATCTAATCAATATATTGTATGAATCTATCTACTAGGATAAGAGTAGGCTAAACATTGAGCACAAAGAATTGATATGCAATGCTCAAAGGAAATCTACAACCAATGATATTATAGTTGCCATTACTATTCACCCTTCTATCCATGACACTTTTTTTACATATTCACATAGAGAGCCATTTTTATTTTTAAGCATACATTGTTATGTGTGTCTAATAATTTAAAATATCTACATTAACATGCATTTTTATATCAAATATTACAAAATTCTATATTATATTAAATATTTTTAAAATTTTATTAATAATTTAATTTTGAAGTGTTAGACTTCAACTTTATATTAGATGTCATTTTAGTTGTCAAATTTGTATATTAATCAATACATAACTTAATACAATATATCATTTACATTTAAAAATAACTTAATGTGCACTTTTATATCAAATATTATAAAATAATGTATTCTATTATTTTAATTTTTTTTTTTGATAATTTAATATTGAAGCATTAGACTTAAACTTTTTATCAGTGTCATTTTAGTATGTAAAATTAATATATTGATAAATACATAACTTAATATAATATATCATTTATATTAAAAAATAACATAGTATACTAGACTAACTATGTTTATCTATCTATCTATCCCCCTCTCTTCATTAATTCTCTCTATTATTTCCTTTATCTCTTAGTCTTATGCAATATGTCTCTATTTACTTAGCTCTCTCTTTCCATTTCTACATGTATCTCATTATTAGATCTCTCTCCCCTTTTCAATCAATCTCTCCTATTCTCTCCTTGTGTATGTGTAGACACAGACACAGACACACACACACACCCCTCTCCTCCTATCTCTTAATATCACTTCCTATATGCTTACCTTTTTATCCCTTTACCCCCTCTCTCTACCCCTCTTTTGACATCTCTCTACATTTCTCTCCCTCTCTCCATCTTTTTCATATATAGACATATTCCTTGTTCCTCCCTCGCCATATTTATCTCTCTATATTTCCTCCTCTCAATCCACCCCCCCGCCCCCTCCCCTCTCTCATATATATATATATATATATATATATATATATATATATATATATATATATATATATATATATATATATATATATATATATATATATATATATATATATATATATATAAGCCTTACCCTCCCAATCCTTCCTCTCTACCTCACTCTATTTCTCCATCTTCACCTCTAGCTTCTTCTCTCCCCCTCTACATATGTCCCTCTTTCTCTCTCACCATCCCTCTTCCTATATCGCTACATCTATATCTTTTGGTCTCTTTACCCCTATATCTATCTCCTTATCTCTTTGTCTCTTTCTACCCTTGTATCTATCTCTCCCTCTATCTATATTTGTTGTTTTCTGTCTCTATCTTTTTCTATTTTCCTTCTCTCAACATTGGAGCTTGATTATCTTTCTAATTTAGAAGTTTTGTTTTAGTCATGTTTAGATACATGCAAAAATTGACCAAAATTTCTATAATTAAAATTCTATTAGTAAGATGCAATTGCTAGTTTTAATTTATATTTCAACAAAGACATAAAATTATTATATATTATCTATCTACCAATTACACAAAAAATTATATAATTGCAATGCTACAAAGGATGCATAGATTATTTGAAGCTATTAACTTCTTTATCGAGACTTTTCTTCACACATCGTCATTTGATAAAAGGTCTACTAATTACTTTTATGAATTAATCAAATACATGCAAAAATTAACTAAGATTTCAACAATTAAATTTTTTTAAGTAAGATATGATTACTAATTCTAATTTATATTTTAACAAACACATACAATTATTATATATTATCTATCTATCAACTACACAAGAACTTATATAATTGCAATACTGCAAATATTATATATTATCTATCTGTCAACTACACAAAAAATTGTATAATTGTAATACTACAAAGGTGACTATTGAGACCTCTCTCTGTCTGTCTGTCTGTCTGTCTCTCTATATATATATATATTTGTGAGAGCTTGATTATCTTTCTAATTTAGAGGTGTTGTTTTAGTCATCTATAGATACATGCAAAAATTGACCAAAATTTCTATAATTGAAATTCTATTAGTAAGATAGTTTTAATTTATATTTAAACAAACAAATAAAATTATTATATATTATCTATCTACCAACTACACATAAAATTATATAATTGCAATGTGACAAAGGATGCATAGTTTATTTGAAGCTATAATATGTTGAGACTTTTATCTTCACACATCATCATTTGATAAATGGTCTACGATTACTTTTATGAATTATGCAAATACATGCAAAAATTAACTAAAATTTCTACACTTGAAATTTTATAAGATACAATTACTAATTCTAATTTATATTTTAACAAACACGTATAATTGTTATATATTATCTATCTATCAACTACACAAAAACTTATATAATTGCAATACTACAAATATTATATATTATCTATCTATCAACTACACAAAAACTTATATAATTGCAATACAACAAATATTATATATTATCTATCTATCAACTACACAAAAACTTATATAATTGCAATACTACAAAGGTGACTATTACTGATTTTATTCATAATTATGATGTTGACTTTAAGATTTAGACAATTTCTACTTTATGTAGTATTTTGATAAAAAAAAAAAAATGGTAGTTATTATTATTATAAGAATTAATTACACATTTGCAAGCCTCCCCTCCTCTTTTACAACTATAAAATCGATTTTCTTGCAGAGATTAAAAATTCTTACAATCATTTTAAAATAATCAAATCGAAGGGTAGCCGTCAATCTCTGGCACGTATTAAATCGAGGGGAGATTTAAAAGGAGGCTGAACAATCGCGCCCTTTTGCTTACTCAGTGCACCTGCATTTCCTTCTCATTATCCTCCTCTTTGAACTTTCGCCCATTTACAGCAGGTCAGTATGCACTCTGATTCTTTAAAATTCTTTTTTGTCCTCCAGAATATGAAAAAGGAACTATCAGTAGTCCTTTTATCTTCTATGTTTTTGCTATTTAATTGTATCTGCGAGATCGGTAGATGGAGACTGGAGAGCATGGAATTCACGTGGGTGCACATTTTGACATTTGATTGTCTCGTTTACGGGCTTCAACATGTATTGATTACTGAGAATGCCAAGATGTAATATAATAGCGAGGATTTCATGTTTTAGCAAAGGGTTTAAAGCGAGGACTAAAACCAACAATTGCAGGTATTTGAATAAACCACGACGTAGCACAATAAGAAAAAAACAAATCTGCAACAGGAAAACCCTCTGTAATCGATCTTGTCTTTTGTGGGCTTTAATTTGTTGTCTTAGCGTTTCCTAAAAGTTGCAGCAATTTCTTGTGTTCGTAAGCTTTGATAAGTCTATACCATCAATGTGTGATTTATTTCACCAGTAATCTTTTATATGTTCGAACAATTTAGTGCGCCTTGATTCTATTAATGTCCTGTTTTATGGTATGTAAGTTCGCACGTTAGTCAAATTCAAGGTTTCTTTCTTCCCCATGGGCAATCGAGATTCCTATATTATGTATTGTTGCCAATCATTCAGGCTGAGGAAATGGGTTCTTACATGTTTACAGCATGATATCACGAAGAATGAGATTTTGGTTGGCACGACTACTATTTTATTTAGCGGTAACTATTGATTTAACATAAGCAGGACAAGGCTTGAGAGACAACTCAATATGTCGCTGCAGTTGAATAGAAAGAGTAGATAATGAGAATAGTGTAGAATGTTTTTTGAAAGAGACCAGATTGGAAGACTAATGCAATTGCTGCCAATTATCTAATTTCATATAAAATAATTGTGATGTTATCACATTTTATATCACTAGCTTTGACGTAGCGTACTCTAATTCAATCACACAGACGCATCAAGAAACTTTCTATTTTCTGAACTCACCAGAATTTGGTACGGAAGCCCTTCCAAATAGTTTAAATGCTTGCTCTTTTCCTTCAGTGCAAATTATGCATTGAGTTGTACAGGCTCTCGGCAATACTTGACCTTAGACTCTTTAGAGATTCAACTAGAAGGTTATGGGGGAGGGCATCCTTTTATTCATTCGTGACCAAAAGACCCGCAGATTGTGTCTTCTGTAAGGTAGTTCAAATGATGATCATCAAGGGAGTGTATTAAGTAATGTAATGTTTCTTTAATGGCTATCTTAGTTGCTATAGTAAGTTTCTATTTTCTATTTTTGTTCACAAGTGTTTTGTTTAGAAGCATCTTCATGTAATGATAATCTAAATAGAGCCTTTCATCTGTATTATATATATCAATTTATAATAACAGATTGAACCGAATTAATTTGCATCCTCAGAAACACTGATTACAGTTTGCTGTCCATTTTAATCCTTGTACATCAATAACAGATTTCATCTCTACTTGTCTGCCCATTCACACCTTCACAAAACCTCATACACAATCATATATCACTCCTTAGTTCATCTCCGAAGGATATATATCTTCATATATCCAGTGCAACACAAATGACATCCATGAAGTCAATCTAGTAAGATGTATTGTGCAACACAAAAACTGTCAACCGCAAATTCAATCTCTAAAGCATGCAAAGGGAAATAAAATGTGAGGCATCACACCATGTTGACATGCCTTCCTAACAATCCCATATTATCTTCATTATCACTGCATGCTACCACATGAATGTAAACATCTTGCGTTGGCCTTCAAAGAATAAAACTATTGATGTGCGTAGGCCATACAAACATAAAAGGTGGTGCAAACCTTTTCAATTGCCGCGGATGTGAAACATATCATCCCAAGACATTAACAAGACAATATTAAGCAACTGCAACTCTAAAAGCATTCCTGCAAACATATATTCTGTCACTATCACGCTGAAATTTAGAACACTATACCTTTTTCTACAGACTGAACTAGAACGCAAAACTTGAGATTTGTCAACCTCTAACATCTACCAACAACATATCCCAATTAGAAGAAATAGATCAATGCACCATGATGCAGACCAAGAAGCAAATTGTAGTTTAACACACTGTTCATTACTACAGTCATCTTCATGAGAAGACACCTAGAACCTTCTCTAAAACTCTGGATAAGGCTTGAGAACCAAATACACCTTCAAATAACTCCATTTTCCCCTAGTTCATGCCACAAAACATATTTACGCTACTATCACTGCACTACTCCAACATATTGCAAAACACAGCTTCCAGACATAGTAGATAACAAGTTTGACATCAATGACAACCAAATATGCATATTTTGTAATGTCACCTCCTTAGGCAGGTCGGTAGTTGGGTGGCTTATTATTTGGTTCTTGTAGGCTGGAAAATTGTGTAGGAGACCCACTGAGGAGCTTATGGAGATACATCTGGGTTTTGTGAGCTAGTTTGACCAATTTGGTACAGTCTCCCAGATTTTAGGAGGAATCCGTATTTTTTTATAATGGACAAGGAGTTGATCGAGATGCATTAGGAGACTTCTGAGATCAACCAGGGGACTTCTGGCATAGTTCCTATTTTTTAGCAGAGTTCATAAATTTTAGGAAGACTGTTAGTTAGCTGGCAGTGGTCAAACAACATTAGTGGATGTGTCATTAGTCAAAACTCAGATTGGAGTTGAGATGCGCAAGCTATGAATAATTTGGAAATTATCTAATTATTCCCTAAGTCAGACTTAATAAAATAATATTAAAACTGATTGTTATAATTGCTTTATAATATAACAATAAATTATAATAATATGTTGGCTTGACCAATCCTCTAGGCTTGTGGTTTCATGTTATAACTTAAGAGGAGGAATTTGTTGGGCAATGATAAATAACCCCTTATGAGGTTCAATTTTCCTAGGATGAAATAATTTTAATAAACTTAAATAAGTTTGCAAAAGTTAAAATGGACAGAAGCCCTAAAAGAAGTTTGAATGGGCCTTGGATGGAAAGAAAGTTAAAAGGAGAATTGGGGGTTGAGAGTTCATTCATTCCAGGGATTTTCTACTCGTAGATTTTGGCGATGAAGCTCTGACCTTGAGTTTCTTCAGCCATCTGATCTTCAAGAATGTAGCCTCTTAGAGAAATTAGGTAGTGGATGAAATACCACTCCCTGTGGATTGAATTACAACATATATTGTACAATGATTTCAGCTTGAAATTGCAATTCTCATCTTCTAACAAATTAGAAAAAAACAATCAAAACAGAAACTCTGCAAAAAATTGACTTAGCAAATACCATATTTGGGGGTGTACATTACAATGTTATTAGAGCTTAGACAAATCCTGCCATACTGTGAACAACATACAATATTTTGATGAGTGATCAACATTTTCTAACTTATACCAGGAGAGGAACTCTCAGGACAAACTTTAGAGTCAATGGCACTCTTACAGATACCATGGCTAAGAAGAAGGATAACCGTAAGCCCTAAATCCTAAGTCACAAGAAACACCGAATTTCACCCATGAAGTTCAAATTTCCGCGAATTTTTACTCTTTCCAAACTTCATCCGAATTTTATAATATTTAATATAATATTGTTATTTATAATTATAGTATTTTATACTAAAATAATATTGAGTTATATATTTAATTATTTGGCAATGTCAAACTATTTTGACAACTTTGTGGATATATTACTTATATTTACAAATAAATAAGTTTATATAAGTTAAATTTAATATCGATTTTTTGTTGAACTTTTACCCTTGCTGAATTTCATTTGAATTATATGATTGACGAACTCAAATTCGAATTTGAACCTTGTGACTTAGCCTAAATCTATAACTAAGATGAAGTTTGATACCATGATGGATGTGATGTTTCAGTTATTGGGACAAATGGCTAAGTGAAATCAGACACAAGATGATTAGCCTTAGCATACCACCCATACAGGAGAGACTAAAAGGCCACAGGGTGAGCGGACTATAACCTCCAATTCAGTTTCAGTACCTTCACGACTGGATTTCACTCCACTAGAGGAGTCACCTACTCCACAAGGTCAAAGGGATAAGCTACAAATATCAATGGTAGAGGAGATCAACATCATTGCACAAATTATATGACCCACCACTTGGGGTCAGGAAGCTATTGAGACTTGATCAGTTCATTGGACAAAAGAGACTCATATTAGGTTCAACAAGCATAGTAGATCACAAGGCTCCATAGGGGATCATGGATTTTTAGCAGGGTGTAGGGGAGTTGACCTTGCCACAATTTGATGGAGGAGATTGATGTTCATCTTGTGCTAGGGCACAAATGTTGGATATTCACCTTTCTTTGAAGCCTATGTTAGAGGAGTAGGAGATTAGGTTCGCCACTTTACACTTAGATAGCATGGGACATGAGCGGTGATACTACAGATTGATCATTTTGGGACATTGCTACATTATCTCCTATCATGAGTTCAGTTATAGACTTATCGAGTGCTTTGATTGTAAGGAGCCAATGACGTATCTCAGGGAGATTGCACAACTTAAGCAATATGGGTCTTTAGAGCTATACATATCTAAGTTCTAGAGGATATTAGTAAAAAATATCTCTTAGAGGAGGGTGACAATTCTTTTGGTTGAGGGGCTTTGAAATCCTTTGTGTATTTGGGTTAGAACATTTAACCCACCCACATTACAACTTTCCATGAAGAAGGCTAGGAATATGGAGCATGTTGATTCAAGGAACAAGTGTTCTTCCAAGCACTTCCTAAGCAACAAGGGTAGGAAACCATTTCATAAACCTCCTAAATAGTAAAAAAAACCCATCTCCAGAAAGCAATGATGAGTCCATAAACAATGTAATGTTCTCATTATAAGGGTTAGTTTGGGACAACTAATACCTGCAAAATAATGGTTAGATTCACAACAATAACAAAACTAACTATGTTATTCTACCCTCTCATTTAACCCCAATCTTAAGGATGTCTCTAGATCGGGCTTCCTAGCTCATAGCTACCTTGTTGTCTAACCAAGAGCGCATCCCTTAATATTCTTCTTGGACGAGACTTCCTCTATCCAAGGCCATCACATATGCATATGTTGACATCATCAGAATATTCTAGCACATGGAGATTGTCTATTAATCCTAGTCATGGTGGTTAGATGGAGACCTTAACGTCTCACATACCCCATGATAGAGATTAATCTATTATCCATTTCTTAACTAGCCATTCATATAGGGTTACTCATCTTTCACACTGACATGATAGCCTTTTATACAAGAGTTTCACTTCCTCCACTGGTATTATGAGATTCCATCTTAGTCATTCATATAAGGAAAACCTCAAACTCTACATTGGCACACATTTATTAACATAGAGATGAACGTGATCCTTTACCTGACGCAATACAAGTTTAATTAGATCCATAAAAATTATATTACTATCTTGTAGATCATCAATTAATCCTTTACTTCTAATAATATGTTGAAATAAAATATCATTTGAATGAATACATTTCATATAAAATTATATATAAAAATACAAATACTATATTAGTCCTTCATTTAAAATAAAATACTTTAAAAATATACTTTAAATGAAAATAACATATCCTATTTAATTATAAAATTAGTTCATAACTTCATACCTCTTTATTTACGTGTGCTCCCATCTTATCCTTTCAAAGCAAAATAATGCAATTTCTAAGTTGTTCATTACTCTATTTTATTCATTCTCAATATTTATTAGATTAATTAAATTTCCTACTTTTGCATATATAGAGGTAAAAATAGATATGAAATCAGCCTTATTTCTTTCCTTTTTAGAGGATCGAGGTCTCTTCCTTTCCAAGGTTTCTCCTTCCCTTGTAATTTTTTTGGGTTCTTTTTTCATCCCTGGTTGCTTTGTGTTCTTCCTTCCCTAATATATTCACTGCATCATGTTATATTTCTTTGGTGGTCACTATATATTTTTTGATTCCTTATGTATTTATTAAATGTTGATTCGCCATGTTCAGCTTGGGTGACGCGGTTATATACTGCCCGCACACACCTTTTGAAGGGTCACAACTTCTTTTAAATGGGGGTGTGAGAAAGTTAGATATTAGGAATAGACTCCATGTTATTTTAGAGATTAAGTATTCATTTAGATAATGTGTAGAAAATTATTATTATTAGTTATTTAGGGATTATTTATTATTTGTCAATTCATATCAATCATGCAATTTCATTTATTTATTTATATTGGGATAATATTTTGATATTACTTAATATTGTTTATTTGATCTAATTTATCTTTTATTATTTATATATTGATAATAATTTAGTATTCAATTTATATATCTAATATATTTATTTAATTTATTTAATAACTAATTAGTTATTCCATTCATTATTCTTTAGACGAATTGCAATTTGGGATGTCATCTATGGTTTGATATCCAATTTTATTATTAGAGGGTATATTACAATCCCATGCTCCCAAAATTGCTTGTCCTCACGCAATAATGATTTTCATTTGATTTGTTAGATCCCAACAAATCCTTAGTTCTTGTTCCATCTCCAAGATTGAGTTAAATAATACCAACAAGAATTTGGAGGATGCAATTAAGTGTACTTATATTGGATGCTATGAGTGATTTCACTTTCATTATTCATGTGCTAATCTGGTTGGTGAACGTAAGATGTATTCTCATATAATGATTTATTTGAATGCAATATTGTTGCAATTGGTAATTTATCCAATGTGATATATTTGATGAATGAATTGGTGATGTTCATTAAACGTTCTTCCTTTTTAGAACTTATCTAGACATTTGAATATTATCAAACTTATTTATATAATTATTTCTCTCAAATAGACAAATTGATCAAATCATCTTTACCCTACAGGATGGCAAGATCATAGCTTTGATACCATTGTAATGTCTCCACTATTAGGGTTAGTTTGGGACAAGTAATACCTGCAAAATAATGGTTAGAATCACAACTGTAACAAAACTAACTATATTATTTTACCCTCTCATTTAACGCCAATCTTAAGAACATCTCTAGATCGGGCTTCCTAGCTCATAACTACCTCGCCGTCTTCTCGGGAGCACACCCCTTAAGATTCTTTTTGGACAAATAATCCTCTATCCAAGGCCAATCACATATGCATATGTTGACATCATTAGAATATTCTAGCACACAGAGATTGTCTATTAATCCTAGTCATGGTGGTCAGATGGAGACCTTAACGTCTCATATACCCCATGATAGAGATTCCCTTAATCAACATGGTGTCAGTTCAAAGGACTGACACAATATTATCCAATTTGTAACTAGCCATTCGTACAGGGTTACTCATCTCTTGCATTGACAGGATAGCCATTTATATGAGGATCTCACTTCCTGCACTGGTATTATGAGATTCCATCTTAGTCATTCATATAAAGACAACCTCAAACTCTACAGTGGCACGTAACCATTTATACAGAGATGAACGCGATCCTTAACATGACATAATGCAAGTTTAATTAGATCCATAAAAATTATATTACTATCATGTAAATCATCAATTAATTCTATACTTCTAATAATATATTGAAATAAAATATCACTTGAATGAATACATTTTTATTCCATTTCAAATAAAATTATATATAAAAATACAAATACTAGATTAGTCCTTTGTTTTAAAATAAAATACTTTAAATATATATTTCAAATGAAAATAAAATATCCTATTTAATTACAAAATAAGTTTGTAACTTCACACCTCTTTATTTCCATGTGCCCCATCTTATCCTTTCAAAGGAAAAATAATGCAATTTCTAAGTTCTTCATTACTTTACTTTATTCATTCTCAATATTTATTAGATTAATTATATTTCCCACTTTTGCACATATAGATATGAAATCAGCCTTATTTCTCTCCTTTTTAGAGGATCGAGGTCTCTTCCTTTCCAAGGTATTCTCCTTGTAATTTTTTTTGGTTTCTCTTTTGATCCCTGTTTGCTTTGTGTTCTTCCTTCCCTAATATATTTACCGTGTCATGTTATATTTCTTCCTTGGTGTTTATATATTTTTCGGTTCCTTATGTATTTATGAATGAATGAATGAAAGATTTTAATAATGTCCACAAGCCCAAAGCAGCCTATGGGACCACCTAGAAAAACACGCCTCCCGAAAAGGGCAAGAGGACACTAAGCCTTTTGAAATCACTTCTTTAGGTCCGTTCTTCTACAATGAATGTCATTAAGTTTGCTGTCCTGTCTAGCTGTGTTTCCTCAAAAATAGAATTTAAATTGTCGGTTGCAAGGATATCCTCGTTGCTGGAGTGGATGTTAAAATACGCTAGGCATTCTATGATAAACTGTCGCTCTGTCTCCACCACTCCCATGTTGCAAAATAAACATATTCTTTCCTCCCATTCTTCCTTTGGTAGCGTACATCTACCTGTTTCACACATCAAGTGATGAGAGCCTGCTCTAAGTTGCGCTATGAGTATTTTTGCTTTCTAATTGATATTTGCTCCTATGAATGCTTTCTCCTTGTGTTCCCTCATTGGGTTAAATTCTTTGATATAATAATCTTTTTTGTGCCCTTTTTGTTTTGACCATACGAGACTCTTGAACTTTCCATTCACATACTTTTTTATTTCCTCATTGTTATCTGGGCATTCTTGCCTACTAATATTCCACTTTTCCATCCATTTGACATTTTGTTTCATCCACGTGTTTATTCTTCTGTCAAGTCTTTCTTGTGTGATCAACTTAGGCCATCATTGATTCTCCATTCTTTGAGTTTTCTTTAAATAACATAATAACCAAACCATGGCAGCTGCTTCTAAAGGAAAAGTGCCCATTTCCATCAATAAGATCTAAGGAACTGTGGTTTTAATCTTGATATTGCAGATGATTAAATACTTTTGGATTCTTTTATTTGTCTCCATTTCCGATCTGACATATTGCTTCCCCAAATCTCACATCCATATAGGATCACCGGGGTAACCAATAAACTGAAGAGTATCTTTTTGGTGTTCCGATCCCATAATTTTGCATTCCTACATCTATTCTGTAAAGAATATAGTGCTTTCCATCCCCTCTGAATTCTTTTTGCTCTACAAGTTTCCTAGTTGAGTTTGTTATGGAAATCGATTCCAAGATACTTGTACTCCTCCACAGTCTCCAATTGGCTACTGTGAAAAAGGAAATTGTTTTGTTGCTTTTGATGTCTTTTCAAAGAAAAAATCATCACTTTGGTTTTGCTAGTGTTCATTTGCATCCCAGCCGATTGACAAAAGGTATTAAGCATTCAAGTGTTCCTTCAAAACCCTCAGTAGTTTAGCAATTAAAATGAGGTCATTTGCATATAGGAGTAACTTTATCACATAATTAGCTAGTTGAATCCCATCCCCATTGTTCTTGTCTAAACATTCTTCTAACTTGTCAATGTATAACCCAAACAAGAATGGGGAGAGGGGGCATCCCTATTTGATACCTATATTGTTGCCAAACCACTTTGATGTCCCATCCATAGTTCTGATTTTAGCCATGACTTGATCATAAAGTCTATGTGTTGCAGCTCTAACTTCAATAGGAATTTTCAGTTCTTCCTTTCTGAGCCAGAGTTTCTCATGTGGCACTGTATTGAAGGCCTTTTAAAAATCAACAAAGCAGCAAAAAAGCCTCAGCACCATTTGTATTCCATATTTTTTCAACCAAGAATCGAGTGTAACCCCACGATCATCACTGGAATGCTTTGGTCTGAAACCAGCCTGTCCTTTAGTCCCTTTACCTTCCAATTAAGCCCAATTGCTGATTTTGTGTTCGACCATGCTACCAAATAGCCTCCCTAGGAGTGGATTCATCATAACAGTGTGATAGTTTGATATATCATTGATGTCCCTGCTTTTGTGAAAGGGAATCACTATGCTAGTAGACCAATTTTCAGGAAACCCTTCCTTATTTACATTATTAAAGATGCGATATATATGTGGTGTGAAGATTTCACTGCCCCATTTTAGATGCTCAGCCTGCGGCCCATCAACATCTTGAGCCTTTCCCTTGGCTAATATCTTTATGCCTTGTGAGATGTCTTCAATTGCAAAAATTTCATTTGTGTTCTTGATTACTGAAGGTCTATGTTTATCCTTCTCCTGCTCATATAATCTCCTTGCATATTCAAGCCATTGAGATCCTGTGAGATTGTTCTCAATTTGTTTTCTCTTTTGTTGCAACTCTTTCCAGAATTTCTTGGGATTTTGTTTACCTAGAGTAATCAGTTCCATTCTTCTCATTCTAACATACAAATCTTTTTAACTTTTTAGAAGCTTCTCATACTCTTTTTTGGTTTCTTCACTTTTCCACATATTTCTCTTTGCTAACTTGCAGTCCTCATCAAACCAAGGATTTGCCAGAAAAGAATTCTTTGTCTCCCTTTTGGGTTTAGCTCTTTTACACTTCGCTAGAGCCTTGTGAATTATGGGAATTAAGGTATCTTTGTTTACTTTTTGTTGTTCATGTGCTCAGATGTTCTTTCTAGACTCCCAATCAGCCTTTTTAAGAGCCTGATTAATTTTTTTCTGATTTTCCTTATTAAATGTTGATTCCCCATGTTCAGCTTCGGTGGCGTGGTTATATACCACTTGCACACTCCTTTTGAAGGGCCACAACTTCTTTTAAGTGGGGGTGTGAGAGAGTTAGATATTAGGAATAAACGACACGTTATTGTAGAGATTAAGTATTCATTTAGATATTGTGTAGAAAATTATTATTATTAGTTATTTAGGGATTATTTATTATTTGTCAATTCATATAAATCATGCAATTTCATTTATTTATTTATATTGGGATAATCTTTTGATATTACTTTATATTGTTTATTTGATCTAATTTATCTTTTATTATTATATTAATTATAAATTATTATTCAATTTAAATGTCTAATATATTTATTTATTTATTTAATAATTAATTAGTTATTCCATTCATTATTTTTTTGACGAATTACAATTTGGGATGTCATCTATTGTCCGATTTTATTATTAGAGGGTATATTACAAATGACCTAAGACACAAGATTTTATGCTTTAAATGCAAGGAACCATGAGACCCTGAGCATAAGCGCACTTCTAAGTGGAAGGAAAACAAGATGGAGTATCTTTTGGAATATGATACTAGTTCTGAAATTTCAAACGAACAGATCGAGCATTGTGACAATGAGGGAGAGAGTGCATTAGAATGGTTAGTTATGGAGCAGGAAGATGAGAAACCTATGGCACATCTTTGTAGCATGTAGAAAGAGGGATCATTTAGGATAAGAGGGGTCTTAGTAGGGCAGCGAGTGATTACCTTACTTGACACAAGTGACACACATGTTTTCATTGATGAGGGGTTCATGGCTAGCATGGAATTTGTATGGAGAAGTTTTTGGGATTCAGAGTGAGAGTAACAAATGGATTTATTCTCACATGTGCTAGGAGAATTCTTAGCCTCCCCATGAGGTTGAATGATTATGTGTTTCAGGTAGATTACTATGTTGATAGTTTGGGCAAGATGGATTTTATCCTAGGAATGACATGGCTTCATATGATTGAGGTGTTCAACCTCAATGTGCGTACTGTGGAGATGCGATTTGAGGTGAATGGGTGGAAGCATGTATTGAGAGGTATGACAAGTGGGAGCATCTGCACAATGTCCTCGAGGAGGATGGAGAGGTTGATTAGACATGAGTAGTTAGAGTGGGCAACAAAGTGTGTGTTGATGCCTACAACAATTTATCAAAAATATGAGATTATCCTTTGTAGATTCAAGAGATATTGACTAAATAAGGTAAGATGTTTAGTGACATTCAACCAAATAGACCACTAGATAGGGGCATTGAGCACATGATAGAATTAGAGGAGGGGGCAAACTCCATCATCATTACCCCATGTAGACACCCCAAGTGAGTCAAGGGCGAGATAGAGGATAAAATAAAGGAGTGTCTTGATATGGGGTATATTAGACATAGCAAGAGCTCATTGCATCCACAACTGTATTTGTTAAGAAAAAGGATGGGAGTCTTCGCACATGCATTCATTATCAAGCCCTAATAAAAAGACAATGAAGGACAAGTACCCCATACCCTGTATAGATGAGTTGATTGATTAGTTGTATAGGACATTTTACTTCTCCAAGATCGACTTCTGATTTGGTTACTACAAGATATGGATGAGAGAGGAGGATATGAATAATATGTTTCAACATTAGTTGCAAAGGTTTATTTTGATCTTCTTCGATGATGTTTTGGTATTCAGTCGGACTTGGGGCGACCACTTGAGACAGTTGGATGAGGTGTTAGACATTTTGGAGAGGGATTTCTTGTATACCAAGGAGCCCAAGTACGAGTTTAGGATGAAAAAACTTCTCTACTTGGGGCATATTACTAGTGTAGAGGGAGTCAAAGTTTATTCAGAGAAAATTTAGGCTATTGTTGATTTGCCTCCACCCAAGAATCTCACACAACTTAAGGGAACTTTTGGGTTGTTTTTATAGATGCTTTGCAAAGGGGTTTTCTCAGTGGGCAACACCTCTCAGGAATTTGACAAAGAAAGTGGCTTTCATTTGGGTCGAGGAGGTGCAATAATGTTTTGATCTGTTAAAGTAGTTGTTGAGCTTATTCCTAGTACTTGTTTACTAGATTTCACTAGGCCCTTTGAGTTACAATGTGATGCTTCAGGAGAGGGACTAGGTGTAGTATTGATGCAAGACAAACACCCCATAACATTCAAAAGTGAGACATTGAGGTGATCAGAGAAGAATTATAACATTATGATAAGGAAATGTTAGCCATCGTGCATGCGTTGTCTAAGTTCAGGTAGTACCTTGTGGGCAACAAATATGTAGTGAAAAATGATCATAACAACTTGAAACATTTCCTCACTCAACATGATCTCAACAATCATTAGCAAATATGGGCTAGTTAGCTATCATAGATATATATTTGTCATTTACAAGGGGCAAATCTTTTTAGTATTGTGATCGGAGATGAAGAGATAGATACTACATCCTTTTCATGATGCATCTACGGTCAGACATTTTGGATATGTTAAGACATATTGGCATATACAAGAGAGATTCACTTGGAAGGTGCTTAAGTTTGAGGTACTTAATATGTGCATCAGTGCCCTACCTACCAATAGAATAAATAGGACCACACTTTTCCCATAGGCTTATTGCAGCCCTTACCCATTTTGAGTAGGAAGTGGGAATGTATTTTAATGAACTTCATCACAAGCTTGCTCAAAGCCCATGGTTGAGATTGCATCTATGTAGCGGTGGATAGACTTAACTAATTTTCCCACTTTTTTTCGATCACCACTACATATACAGCAAAATAGGTGAGAATTTTCTTTTTGGGAGGTATTCCGACTCCATGGGTTGTCTAGGAGTGTAGTTAGTGACAGGGTCAACAAGTTTATGAGTCATTTTTGGCAGTAGTTGTTTAAGTTTGTTGCACTAAGCTCACTCTAAGCACTAACTACTACCCCCCGACAAATGGTTAGTTAAAGGTTGTTAATAAATGGGTGGAGGGATACCTTCAGAACTACATATTAGGGCGACAAAAGGCATGGGTTAGGTGGTTATATTTGAATGAGTATTGCTACAACATGACCTGTCACATGTTCATCTAGATCAACCTTTATGGCATTATATGATACGATGCACCTAGCTTTCTGGATTTTCTTTTTGGTGCTAGTAGAATGCCTAGTGCCAAGGACCTCTCGCAGGGCATCTAGGATATCATGATGGCCTTAAAGGAGAACATCCAAAAAGCTCAAAATCAATAAAAACAATATGCTGATCAGCATAGGGTTGAGCGTTCGTTTGAGGTTGGTGATATGATATATCTTATGTTGTAACCCCACAGACAATCCACTCTCAGAAAGAGTGGTGCTGAGAAACTTAAGCTGCATTCCTCTAGACCATTTAGAATCATTTGATGTATTGGTGTAGTGGCTTACTGGTTGGAGTTACCAGCTGGTAATCGGGTACATAATGTCTTCCATGTGTCTTGCCTTAAGAAGAAGATTGGACATTGTGTGATACCTTCTACAATGTTACCATACCTTGATGATGAGGGGGAACTAATTTTGGTCCTTGAGGGTATTGTTGATACCCAAGAGAAGAAACTAAGGAAGAGAGTTATCAGGGAATCTCTTGTTAAATGGGAGATTTTTTTGGTAGAGGAAGCTACATGGGAGAGTGAGCACATTTTGCAACACTCAAGATTGAGGTTGCTTGAGGACAAGCAATCTTGGGGAGTTGGGTTTTAATGTCCCCTCCTTAGACATGTCAATTGGCAGCTGGCTTGGCCTATTATTTGGTTCTTGTAGGTCATCAGACTGTGTAGGTGACCATTCAGGAGCTTATGCAGATATATTAGGGCTTTGTGAGCCAGTTTGACTAGTTTGGGACGGTCTTGTAGGTTTTAGGAGGAATCCTTTTTTTGGGATGGATTAGGAGACCTTCGGAATCAATGTGGAGACTGTTTGTTAGCTTGTAGTGGTCAGAGAACGTTAGTGGACATGTATCACAAGGGGAACCTCAGATTAGAGTCAAGTTGAGTGAGCTATGAATAAGTTAGGAAATTATTAAAATTAAATTAAAATTATTTCCTAAGATATTCTCAATAAAATAATAATAGAAGTGGTTATTATAATCACTTTATAATATAACAATAAATATAAAATTATAATAATATGTTCTCATGATTTCATGTTATAACTTGAAGAGGGGACATTTTGGGAAATGATAAGTAACCCCTTACGAGGTTCAATTTTCCTAGGAGGAAATAAATTTATTAAACTTAATCAAGTTTGCAAAAGTTAAAATTGAGGGAAACCCTGAAATAAGTTCAATTGGGGGTTGATAATTCATTCATTCCAGGTATTTTCTAGTTATGAATTTTGGCAATGGAGCTCTAGCTGTGAGTATCTTCAGCAATCTGCTCTTCAAGAATGTAGCCTGTTGGAGAAATTAGGCAGTGGACGAAACATGCTCCTTGTGGATTGAATTACAGCACGTACTAGTTCGGGGAAAGAGAAGGCATCAATTTCAGTGGAGAAATTATCATATTGGAGTTGTGGGGGCAGAATCCATATATAGTACAGAAGATCTGGGCTTGAAAGTGCAGTTCTCATTTATTTACACACCACAGCTTGGTTCTACAGCACTAAATTTACTCTTCCAGCACAGAGTTTGGATGTAAGTAGAAGCAGCAGATTTATCGATTGAAATCATCAGATCAGAGATGAAGTTAGTGATATCATTACATTCAGGAGCAGAGCTGAACCGTTGGTGAAGAAAACTACACAACCCTAGCCATGCAGCCAGTAGTTGCTTTAGAATATTCTACAGGTTTGGGACGACAGTCTACAGCAGGAGTTTTCAGCGTTATAATTGAAGTTTGATCAGTACCAGCAGTTAATTTCTGGTGAGGGGATCAATTGGGGTTTTCAAGACATAATTGCATCTAGTTATTGCTGTACAATAGGCCTGGAACTGTGCAGGATCTGGCATGCCAATATTCTCTATTCTTTTCAAGTAAATAAAGTTTGAAAATTCCTATGTATTGGCGTTAATTGCTTTAGTTAAAATTCCAGAATGTATTCTTTCTATTTGCATTGCAAAAAACATAAAAACACAAAAAATTAGAAAAAACAATCAAAACAAAAAAAATTGGAATCTCTGCAAAAATTAGATTAACAAATGCCATATCCAGGGGTGCACATCACATATTTGCAACACATGAGAAGATCAGTATGACAAGAACAAACTCTATTTCTATCAAGAGTGCAATGAGATGGATTTACAATGAGATTACTAAGGAGATCCCTTGGTTATGTAGGCCAAGGTGAGGCATAGGGTAGCATGAGATTCTGACAAGTGTCTTGATCTTATGCTATGGGACATAAATTATAACTTATCAACCACTTAAGGTGGAAAAATGATAAGCATCTACTAAAGGTTGAAGATTGAAATTCCACTTAAAATGAGAATGTTCCTATGTGATCCATAAGTAAACTTAAGTAACATGTGCATATAGGACCTTTGTGAAGAACTTAATAGGTACAACACCTTAATCACACCTACACAAGGATTTACATTTTACAGTCGAAGAATTGTTTAACTTGTTATTTCTTCCTCTTTACAGACTGTCAACTTAGTCACTAACATTTGTTCTATAATATAACTGACAAAATAATCAGGAAACTTTGTATGGGGATAGAAGTGGGACTTTCTGCTGAAGGAAAAGGTGGTGTTTGTAGCAAAACTTTTTGATAAAATTTCAATGTACAGGTTTGATTTTAATTTGACTCACAAATTGGGGTAGTTCCAACTTTTTGCACAAAAGCTGGATCTGGTTTGGTTGAGGATGGCAGACTGATCTACACAGACCTACTATTGTGATCTTTTAGCTTGCATCAACATGTATAAAAGCTTATCTAATTGTTAACCATTCATTCCATTCATCCTATGTGTACAAACAAATAACAAAAATAGAAAGAGCAACACACATAACATCAGGATTTTTATGTGGAAAATCCAATGTGGGAAAAACCACAGTGAGAATCACTATCACTATCTGAAGAACAGACTACAATGGTTTTGGCCAAAGGCCAAGGAGCTCATTGCTCTTGATTAGGATTTATAGAATAAGGCGTACAAATTTAGGGCAAGATCAAAGGACTTACAAATCAGTGAAGGTCAATTTCTTTAGGGTGAGGTACAATACAATTGATTTCAAGATATTATGCTGATTGAACTGAAATAGATGTGTATTCTCAGAAGTGTAGATTACAGTTTGATGTCCATTTTGCTGCTTATACATCAGTAACAGATTTCATACCTATTTGTCTACCCATTCCCACCTTCAGAAAGTCTCATACACAATCATATATCACTCTTTAGTTCATCTCCAAAGTATATCCACCTTTATATATCCACTGCAACACAATAATATCCATTAGGTCATTCTAATAAGATGTGTTTTCTATAAAGATGTACAGCACAATTCCTCATAGGGAATGTTTGGATGCATTAAGAAATGTAATTTATTTTCTTGCAATTGATATTGAAAATATGAGCATTCAATATAAAGCTTTTAATTCGGATGGTTTGGCCAGTTATGAATATTTTTATTATCTGGCAGGTGGTGTGCAACGAGATATTTTTGATAAATAGGACTTTGAGCAATCTTTGCAATTTATGTTTTTGCGTTTTGCATGTAGGACAATGCTTAATCAATTTTTCAAAATTTTACTGGGCAGGTTTAATTTAATTGCTCTCCACATGAATACACTTGGAAGGTGGTTCCATATCATTCAAAAAGTGAACAGGTATAATGAATTCAACAACCTTGAGCTAGCCAGAAGAGGAATGGCAGGACTCACCATGGTTTATTCTCTGCATAATTGCCAGCAGACAAGAAATTTTAGATTTCACAATGAAGGAGTTCTCCTGGATTGTGCTTCAGCTGGCAAGCTGCATGGTGATAAAAGAACTTTAAATGCCCAGGGGATTAAGTGTTTCTCAAAATTCATATTCAATGCTTCCCAATTGGAGAAGTCTCTTGTAATGTCCAAATCTGTCACATCATGTCATGGATCAACAATGCATCCATTCAAACAGACTTTAAGGCAAAGCCATAATTTAAGCAGAGAGTGGTTGGCACAGTTATGGCTTGAGGAGAAGAAAAGGAAAAAATTGAAACGCAAAAGACATAATAAACTCTGTGAAAGTGCAAGTTCAGTTGATTCACCGAATTATACTTTATTCAATTCTTCTGGGATTCAGTCTGATGTGCCTCCAGCTTCAGTTCATCCTGGGGGTTTAGCGGGTCCACCTGTTCAACAACCATCTCCAAGCCAGTTTCTTGTAGGAATTCTAAAGCCAACTTGCCCAGAAGAAGTAAGATATTCTGAACATGTGATGCATTTTTTTAAAACAATAGTTCGTCCTAGAAATTGTACATACAAGTCTGTTTGTTCTTTTCACCCTACTTGAATTTTTAAGGGCAACACCTTCTTTTTGTTCTGGAATCTGATGTATTTAACTGTAAATATTAATAATTAAAATGCTATAAACTGCAAATTTTACAATTTATTGTGCAGATCGAATCATTGACATTATTTCAGGTTAAGTTTGATGACTAAGGACTTATTAAAAATTTGGGTTCTGTTCTGTGAATCTTATTTTATTTTGGTCTTCTTATACATGTTCTTTGACAGAGATGTGAATATCAATAAAAAAAAAGCACACTGGTTAACTAAGAGGACATTTTGCTCTAGTTTGTCCCACTTTGCTGGGATTTTTCTCTTTAATAAGAATGGCTTATATATAGAAACTAGGATGCCGGTTTCGGTTTGGGTTCGAAGAACCGGTTAGCTGGTATGACAAAATTTAGAAAATTGGTTTGGGTTTGTTAGTACAAAAACATGTAAAAATTATATATATTTATAAGATTGGAATGTCGCACAACTCTATAAATTTTTTAAAAATTTATATGAGATTAGATAGGTTTGAATACAAAATTGTATAATTATTAATCTTCTTTAACTAGGACTAGCAGTTTCAGATCTGAGTATGAAGGTTTGAGTTAATCTTTAACTTTACTTTATATTCATTATTTAGAAATACTAAATATTAAATTCTGATTATTACTTGTAATGGTTGATCTGCTCTTAGAATAGAGTCTTTAACTAGGACTAGCAGTTTCAGATCTGAGTATGAAGGTTTGAGTTAATCTTTAACTTTACTTTATATTCATTATTTAGAAATACTAAATATTAAATTCTGATTATTACTTGTAATGGTTGATCTGCTCTTAGAATAGAGTGCGCGCGCGCACACACACACACACACATATATATTATACGCACACACATTTATGAAGCCTAAAAGCATGAGTTAAGATTGGAATGTCACACAGTTTCATAAAAACATTTTAAATTTATATTAGATTAGATAGGTTTGAATACAAAATTGTATAATTATTAATTATTAATATTCTTTAACTAGGAATAGCAGTTTCAGATCTGAGTATGAAGATTTGAATTAATCACCAACTTTACTGTATATTCATTATTTAGAAATACTGAATATTAAATTCTGATTATTACTTGTAATGGTTGATCTGCTCTTAGAATAGAGTATTGATAGATTTCCATATCTATTTGGCAGATTGATTAAGTCAGATATATATCTCTATGAGCTGACATGTCCATGAATGGACAAGTCTCTACATGGTGGAGACATGTCCATTCAGGATAAGTCTCTTAAATTGCACCAGTTCAGATCTATTAAACATACCAAATCACTAATCAAGGTTTAAATAACAATTTTCCTTAACAATAATCACTCTTATGAGATCGCTGATCAGGGGGAGTATAATCAGTCTTAACAGCATTCAATTCTTGCATCTCATTAATACAAAGAACATCAAATGATTATTTTGACAAATTACTAATTAGTAATCTGCCAGAACAGATTTAATAATATACTTGAGATTTAATAGTATGCAAATAATTCAGATTATCATTTGAATATCTGACCATAACTATCATATGTTAACACTCCCTCTTAGCTAGGAAATATAAGGATCTAACTAAGTATATGTAAATCACAACAGGCTCATATATTGTGAAAAGAGATATCACCTAACTTGTGATACTTGAGGATATAATATGCTCAATAATATCAAGTCACATGACATTCTTCATATATATATATATATTCATGTTATGATATATGCACTGACATCACATCTCTTGATGCATACCACAACGAATCTTGGGATATCCATGGATATCACGTAACATAATATACACCATGATTATCTCATAAAAACATAATGATCTGCAACTGATATCAAGTCTCATGATATCTATCAAAATGTCCAAGAGATACTATAATGACATGTACATGAATATCAAGTCATATGATATTCATCATGATAGAGAACTAATAATTGTAAAGTTGTCACCTTACAATGTTAGATACAAGTGTATATTATTAAAAAAGATCATCGCCTTTCAATAATGTACATAGGGAGGCCCATAAAGTCATAGAGTCACACGTATGAGAAAAAAGAGTTTACACATTAAACATCTTTTATATTATTACAAATAAACAATTTTGAGACTTAATCTCAATAAACTACATTTCAACCATACCAAGTTTCTTCCTGAAATGTTCAACTTTAACTTTGGAGAGAGACTTGGTGAGAATGTTTGCTATTTGATTGCTTGTACTTATATACTCCACCTGGATCATGTTCCTTTCTATCATATCTCTCACATAATGGTAAGGAATCTCTATATTCTTTAATCGATCATGGAATACTGGATTCATTGAGAGCTTAATACAACATTGATTATCGCAATGGATAGCAATAGGTTTCAGTGGCTCACCAAATGATTCCACAATAAACTCTCGAAGCCATACTGCTTCTCTTGCTCCCATAGAGGCTGCAATGTACTTGGCTTTTGTCGAACTTTGTGCTATTGACAATTGTTTCTTACATATCCAAGAAATCATAGTTGATCCCAAACTGAAACAACATTCTGATGTGCTTTTCCGATCAGTCACACTTCCAACCCAATTTGAATTAGAGTATCCATGTAGATCTAGTTCAACTTTTCCATATTTGAGACCATATCGAGTAGTACCTTGAAGGTACCTCAACATATGTTTTGCAGCAACGAGATGTATCTCTCATGGTTTGCACATAAACTGACTCAAAGCATTCATTGCTTAGCACATATCTAGTCGAGTGTTAACTAGGTACATCAGTGATCCAATTATATGTCTATAAAGAGTAGGACCTGCAAATCTAGATTCTGCTACTGTTTCTTTCAACATATTTAAGTTGGTTTCCATGGGTGTAGACATTGGTCTACAACTTAACATACCAAATCTCTTTAGATTATCAATAGTAGATTCCTTGAATTAGATGAATACTATCAAATTTCTGCTAGAGTTCCAAACCAAGGAAGTAGTGTAAAATGCCCAAGTCCATGTCGAATTCTGAGGCCATTCCTTACATTGGACAATAAAAGTGATCTTCCCCTGTAATAGCATCATTATATAGGATTAGTATTAACATATCACCTTTAAAATTTTTAAAATAGAGATTTGGGTATTTATCATTCTTTGTAAACCTTAGTCCCATAAGATAGTTGTTGATCCTTTCATACTAGGCTCAAGGAGCTTGTTGAAGTCCATATAGGGCTTTCTTCGATTTGCATACATGTGAGGTTGCATTATGAATCATAAAACCTTTAGGTTGTTCTAAATAGACTTCTTCGATAGTCTTGTTCAAGAATGCAATTCTCACATCCATCTGGTGAACATTCCAACCTTTAGCTGCTGCAATAGCTATAATTGCTCTAACATAAGTGTATCGGGCAACAGGTGCAGATGTCTCCTCGTAATCAATACCTTCCTTTTGAGAGAATCCTTTGGTAACAAAATGTGCTTTGTGTTTTTCTATACTACCACGTTTGATTTTGAAGAGCCATTTGGAAGAGACAACTGATTCTCTTAGGTCTAGGAACTATATCCTATACTATTATGATAATAGATAGCTTCTATTATTGTCTATCATTATTTAATGGTTATCTATTTTATAATCTATTGTAAATGTTAGAATGTTTCTAATATTTAGTTAGCTAAAATAGAAAGTTTCTATTCTTTACAATCATTTCCTAAGGAAACATCGTTTATTCATTTGTTTATATTGATCTATTGCTCAATGTTAATAACAAGCAAGTATTTTACCAATTACTTTGTAATATGGTATTAGAGTAGGTCGATGAGATTTCATAAAATTAGACACATTTTTAAGGAAAATTCGAGCCTCTTCTAATCTAGATTTTTTTCAAGAAATTTGTTTTTTGATTTTTAGAAATAAAAATTGTTAGAGGTATTTTATGAAACTTTTGTGGTTAGCCTTTGAAGATTTTTTGTTGGAAATTGCAAGCCTGGTTAAGGGTTTTAATCCTGTGATTTGTTGGTTGAGGGTTGCATGTACTTGCGTGTTTGTTGCATGTACTTGCATGTGCTGGTTTACAATGCAAAGTCTTGTGGTTCACCTCCCTTAAAAATTCTGGTGGGTTTTCATAATTTTTTCCGTTAAAAAAAATTCTGATGGGTTTTCATAATTTTTCCCTTAAAAATTTCTGATTCAGAATTTGAAAAGTTGTGTGGGATTCCTTGGTGGGTTTATAATATTTTCCTCAAAAACTATCCGGTGGGTTTTACCGTTTTTCTTAAAAAATGAAGCTTTGTATTGTCTAGTTTTGATTGATTTTTCACCTCAAAAATCATGCTGGTTTTGATTGATTTTTCATCTCAAAAATCGTGTTTGGTTTTTCCGATTTTTCTCCTAAAAAATTGTGCCTTTTTGCAGTTTGTTTTGGGGTGTCATGTTCATCTCCAAAGTTTGGAGGGTTTATCAATTTTTCCTCAAAATCGTGCTTGTTGTTCTCAGTGTTTGTCTTTGTCTCCAAGGAAGACCAGCTCCGTTATCCAACATCAGGTTGGATATTTTATGATGATTTTTGGTCTTGTCTTAGTTTGCAGAGCATTTTGAAGAAGGGGGCACCCTTCTCTGTAAATTTTTGGACAAATTTTGGCTTCTTAGCCATTAACATTTTGTAGATCTAGGGAGGATCTTAGCAGCAACAAAATGTTTTGAAGAATTTGTGACCAAAAGACAATAGTTAGACAATGACCATTAAGGGAGGGTGTTAGAATATTCTAATTTTTCTTAAATGGTCATCTTAGTTAAGACAGTGGATCAGATTGCAAACCTTTCACCAAGCCTCTTGGTCTAGATAAGTTTGTCAAATTCAGAGGGCAACTTGGTGTAGTGAATAGATTAACAATTAAAGGAGGGTATTATGATAATAGATGGCTTTTATTATTGTCTATTATTTTTTAATGGTTATTTGTTTTGTAATCTATTGTAAATATTAGAATGTTTCTAATATTTAGTTAGTTGTTAGCTAGAAAAGAAAGTTTCTATTCTTTACTATCGTTTGCTAAGGAAACATCATTTATTCATTTGTATATTGTTGGTTAATAGTTTGTCTTCCCTAAATTTGGTTTATACCTTGACTCTTAACATGCCCAATGTGGTGGAATATTAAGCTGAAACCAACAGAATGGGTCAATGTAGGTATTCTATCAAGGACCTCTGAATTGAAAGGTACAACTCCCTTATATGCAATGCTCTGCAATGAATGATGTTTTTAGTGGATCAAAGAATTTAGGGGTATGCTCTTAACTAGATAGCAAAAGAGGATATAACTAGATTGCCCAAAACTTTAGGCAACCCAAGGGAATCTTTGATGATGACTCAACCTCCACGACCATGAATGTATATGAGTCACTTTAAAGTTCTTCTAACTCCTACATGCAATCTAATCTGACTACCAAATGCCTGATGCAACTATACAAGCTTAATTACTGATGCACACTGCATAAGAAAAGGAAATGTGATTAACTAAACAACCTACAAATTGTCCAAATTTTTGAGATTCCACAACAATAGATTGCTTCTAACTTAACAACTTTCATCAGTCATATCCCACAACTTCCTCATAGAGCGATGAAAATGCACATGAAACTAGTTTGTATAGAACAAAGGAAATGGAATAATACTGTAAATGATAGTGAAATCACTATAGGGAAAGTAATAACACAAAGTTTATTTTCAGTCCCCAAGTTTTCATTAACAACACAATTCATTCCAAAGAACTATACAGAACTAAACTATGCTAACTTGAATAGCCAAATTGAAGTGTAGACACAGATTCTCACACAATAGTCAAAGCTATAGGGGTTTGTTCACAACAGTTCTTTTTGATCTCCTTCACTTCATCAAGAATTACATTTATAGGCCCTTCAATTTTGGGCAATTACATTTCATGATTACAATACAAAGTATCTCTGGCAGATGTATCTAAAACTAGGATTGACTAGTCAGTCATCCATTACAAAACATGCCTTCAAGGAGAATGCCAGATTTGGCTACAAAATCAGAGAGAGAGAGAGAGAGAGAGAGAGAGAGAGAGAGAGAGAGAGAGAGAGAGAGAGAGAGAGAGAGAGGGGGAAACTCTTGTCACATATTGCAATAAATTCATTTTGGGAAGAATGTAACGCCTTCAACAAAGCATCAATTCTTTTGTGGAGTTATAACTTTAGCTTTGTGTGCCTTCATAGCATTAGTTACATTCTTTAGCTCCTTGACACTTGGGATAAGGATGTTGTCAGCACTGACAACCCAATGATCACGCATCTCTGTCAATTCTTCAACTCTGGAGACCTTTGATTGGAGCTTCTTTGTTGCACACTTGAGGACACAATCAACTGCTGTGAGCTCTGTAATCTTTGCCACTTGGAAGTTTGCTAGATTAGTAGTTTCTTCAATGAATGCTAGAAACTTAGTCTTCATCCGCTCAATGTTTACCAATTGGTTATTATCAGTGACATGATTTAGTATGTAGAACCTTCAGATATCCAAATATTCTGTCCACAATCCTTTTTACTGAATCATAGACACCATTTGATTCTTCTTCTGACTTTACCAAGTTTTCAACTTTAAATTCTAGAGATTGCTTCCAATGAAGCAATGGTTCTTGACGTGATTTAAGGATTCCATTTGTCACAACAACATTAGTCTTCATATCAATGACCTCTTGTAATAGGGCCAATTGCTATGTTAAGCTTGCTGATTCCTTCCTCGTTGAGGTCCGGTGACTTAGCACTGCCTCTCTCAATTTATCTGTGTCTAACAACAGATTTCCTATGTCCACTATGAGAGAGGGACCTTGGGTCTTCAATTCTTCAATCCAAGCATGACCAAGTTCACCAAATTACCTCTCTTGTTGTAGCTTAGTCAATAGATTTTTGTTCTCCTTTGCACTTGGGTCAAAAGTACTGACAAATGTATCACCAAGTGCTGCTCTAATGTAGTTCATTAATTCTTTATTTGAGGTCTTCAATACCTCTTTCTCTGTTCTTAACTCCTCTAACTTGTCTTCAATCTTCACATTTGTTGATTTCTAGATGTTGACCATAGAATCATGTATTGGAATACCCATATCAACAGTTCTTATTTGGAAATCATTTGGAGTTAACTCATGAAACCTACCCTCCTTCTGAGTATCTGCAATCTCCACAAGCATGTGTCCAGTAGTTGCATCAGTTGACAATGTTGCTAGGGTCTTCTGTTTCTTTGCCTTCTTCGACATTGGCTGGGGTTGGGTTGCTTGTACAATTAGATCTATTGATGGAGCACTTTCCTCGTATCTCCTTTTCTTTCTATCAGTAGTCTCTTCCAACCAAGATTCAGTTGAAAGGATATTAGTTGCGGATTGCAGGGATGATGGATCAAAGAGTTTATTGTCCAAAGGATTGTTGTCACATCAAGATTGATGATTGGCACTAGGGAGGAAACCATGACTATTGATTTCTCCTTCTATTTATCTTTCTTTGCATCTTCATCTCCAACTTTTCCGGTGTTTGGCAGAGATCCTCCTCCACAGGTTGGAGGGACTTGAATGTTCTTCTTAGGAAGTTGGTCTTCTCCTCTGCCAATGGATTGTGTTGGTCCAATTGATGTTGATGTTGCTATAGTAGTGGAAGTGACTGCTGATGGGGACCATGCTGCTCTAGATGCTACTCCACTAGCTAAACTTGTGGCTCTAGTTCTCTTTTTCCTTGCTTTGGTCCATTTTACCCATTTATGTGTTGTCTTAATGATACCATCCATCAGGACTTCCATTGCATCAATCATAGGACCATTAGGCAGAATTGACACTATGGGAGTGTCCTTGATCTTGTCATAGGTAGTGGGCCTCATGTAGGAACCATTATCTGTAATATCACTAACATCAACCTTATCATTATACGATTTAATCTCATCAATTGTCAATCTAGACCAATATTTCTCTCTGGTTTGGTAGTCATTATGGCATCCGGCCCAATAGTCTTCTATATTTGGAACATGCCTATGAGCATACCTAAGCTTAAGATGATCATAAGGTGTTAACCTCTAATATTTGTCTACATAAGTCACATTAGAGCATAAGGTGTTAACCTCTAATATCTGTCTACATAATTCAACAAAAACTACCTTATCCTTTGGATACCTGGGGAGTCTCTTTGGAAATCCATCGAATGCACCAATCCTGATGTAGGAGAGAGATGGAAATTGAATAAAACAACATTCGAATTGGCTTATTGCGGATATGGCTTCAGGTGAAAACCTCTACTCGGGGCATCCTTGTAATTCCCAGCATAGCTTCATGGTAAAGGTATCGTTCACCTTCACATATTCCTCAAAGCTCTTTTCTAGTTGCCGAGATGGATAGAATTCATACACCTTGGTATTCTCATTGAAATCTTGAACACAAGGCAAACCAGGCCATAAATGATGTGTGGCTAAGGCATATATTAGATAGGAAGACATATGGAATTGTTTAAATGCCTTAGCTGAATTAAGCCACGAGGCAAGCTCATCATAGATTATACGAGCCCAGTCAATTTGCAATTCATCAACACAAATGGTTTGAACCAAGAAAAAGTAGCGCTCTATGAAATCCAGGACTGCCTCCTTTCCCTTTTAATCTTAGCAACAGAGCCAAGATATCCACAATTTCCCTCTTTAGATTAGTTCCAAAGAGAGTCCCTAGCATTTTGCTTTTCTTACTTCAAGGAGTCTGGAACCATGTGCTTTGTATATCTCCTCTCCTTCGAGTTTTCTTTTCATTAAACATTGATGTAGAGGATCCAAAATCAATATCGCTGTATTCTTCCTTTATTGGAATTCCGAAGGCAGACTGAAACAATTCTCTATTTACTGAAAGCAGAATAGATTGATCAAGCAACAAAATTTGCTTTGTCTCCGGATTGTACCTTTCGATGCACTCCACCAATTCTAGTGCTTGCATAGACATGGGAAACCTGACAGCTTCAACTAATCCGCTCTCCTTTAGCTTTTGTGTGATTGGTTGGATTGGTTGAGCATTCAATCTTCTATGTAAATCACCAAGATCAAAGAATTTGAGAGATGTATTAGTGTAGTTTTTAAGTTCACTTTCTAGCCCAACTAGACGATAATGCTTAGTTGATTTGACTGCCATTTGCTTATATTTCACATAGAAAGATCAAAAGCTTAAAAAATTTGCAGAAAATAGCTGTTAAGAAGTGAGGAACTCTGTTCGGCTGAGATCCAATCATATAGATTCGGGAATTCAAAAGTTGGCACCACAAAAACGAAATAACTCACATCTAACGGCATAACAGTTGGATTTGCATTTAATTAGGAGGATCAATGGTCCTAAAAGTGACATTAAGCCTACCCACATAATGTCTTGCAACTCTGAACAAATAAACTTACTTTAATTTCCTGGGCTAGCGAGATTAATTACTTTTCCGAACCCCTTTATAGTTAACCTTTCTGAAAGATACTTGTTTTACTAAGAAATCCGGATCATTATCATGCATTAAACTCATTAAGCATGGGAAAGAAGGCAATAGACTATCTCTCTGCAAGCCTAGCTTTGCTATGGATTTTCTTTGATTCGAGAGTGCATCATGCAGGCTTCTCCTTTAGTACCTGGGAGACTTCATTTGTTTCTTTTCCGCACGAGGCTTTTCTTTCACTTTAACACAATGACTTGGAGAAACCGTGATACAACCTTTTCACTTTATATTTAAGTGAAACATTTCCTTTGCATTGGGCTCAGGCTTGGTCAACTATTCCAACAAGTGGCATTAAATTAGCATCTCCGAAAAATATCCTTCGTGTTTGAGATGACATGGCTTTGAAAATCTCCATCTTCTTAACCTCTGAAAGGAAAGCTTTGTGGATACATCTTTAGGCGGAAAAACAACATGGGAACCTATACTTTCCGGATGGCTCAGCAATTAGGAGGATTTCCATCATTTTGGTTGCTTTTCCATTCGAGCTTTAAGGTGGATTGTTGACCATAGATTTACCTCTTTGTAACATCAAATCAACCGTTGACTTCAAATTCTTCTTTGTAATGCTTCGGAAAGGTATATGAAGGGTTTCGCTTCCAAAGGAGGAGCAATCGAACATATGGAACTCTGCTTTGATGTATAGGCTTAAGATTTTGAGTTCGAACCTTTGCTTTGAGAATTCCATAACCTTAAATACATGCTTTCTTGATCATCTCATCATTGTCCAATTGAAAATATACCTAAAGATGCCTTTATCATTCTGATCTTCGGAATCCAGTGTGATGAAGGCTGCCAACGACGGAAAGACAACAAAATGAGATGAAATCCGGGAAGAACACTTCCTTGGAGAAAGGAAATTAACGCAAAACCAAATATGACTTTCTTCTCATCAGGAAAAAGTTCAAATAGAAACCCACTCAAACCTAGATCTTCTAAGGTCAAAGACGCACAAGAATTGCAAGAATCCCGCGTAGAGGTGTAGGTAGGCAACGGAGTAGGGAAATCCTGGGAATATGCAAAAGGGAAAGCCCTTAGGATGTTTGATGAGAAGAAAGTCACCTAGGGGCTGGCTAGGCTAGGACTTCAACACAATTGCATTAAACACTCATTAAGCTAGGAGCTTACAAGGTATAGATTGAAGGTTTGACAACATATATATTGACCTATTGATCATTGTTAATAACAAGCAAGTATTTTACCAATTACTTCGTAATACGTACATCATTTTTCAGAATGGATTGATACTCTTCTGTCATGGCATCTTTCCATACCTGATGTTTGAGAGCTTCTGTTACACTAGTAGGTTATGAGTTAATGATTTCACTCATTAAAGAAACATAACTTGAAAATTTGTTAGGCCTCTAACTTTCTCCGAAAGTTCCTTTGGGTGCTGCAAAGTTTTCAGCTTCCTCAATCATTTTTCTAGCCCAAAGTGGTCTTTTCTTGTTATTATTTTGATTTTCCTCTTGATACTCCCTTTGATTCTTAGGAGTAGTTTGGTTTTCATTTATGGTTTCTTTTGGGTACTCCCTTTGAAACTCAGGAGTAAGGTCCTCCTTCATATCTTTAAATGAATCCTGAATTTCTAACTCATTAGAGCTCTTTGCCCTTTTGAAGGCAATGTCTTCCTCAAAGATGACATCTCTGCTCAGTTCTATTTCTCTTTGTCAAGGTATGTATATCTTGTAGGCTTTTGAGGTTTCACTATAGCCTACATGTAAAGTCCCCGTTTTTGGTGAGTCTGCACAGTTAATGGAGTTAGCTCATCACAGTGACCCTCGTAGATAACAAGGTGATTTGGGGGTCTTAGTTGCAGATTTACTATTTTTAGTAAGCCTATTTTTAGTAGTGTAGTGGGTGGCTTTGGCAGCTGGTCGTCACCTACAATGGATGTGGTAATTAATTGCATGAGCTCTTACTTATTAATTAATTATTAAAGTTACGTTATTATAGATATTAAGAGATATTACTAAAAGAGTTGTGTTGGAAAGTTTCAAGTGCTGAGTTCTTTTGGGAAACTTTCAGAGTTTATGAAGTTGAGCTCTTTTAAAACTTTTGTCAACAAGGGATTATAAATATGAGCTCATTTCATTGGAAAATTCATCCGATTATTTGATTATCTTATTTTGCTCTTGTTGTCTTTGTGACATTTTTGAATCTGAAGTTTTTGTGCCCTTGCTGAGGTATAAGGGTTTGGTCTGAAATTCTAAGACATGCCTAGCAATTCACAACTGAGGTATTGTGAATTTATTTTGAAAAGTTATTTTGCCTTCTTATTGTTCTTACTTTTGCTGGAAGTCATTATTTGTTATTAGCTTGAATTTGGCTGAGAGTTGTGAAGTCTAGAAATTATTCTGGGAATTGTAATTGCAAATTACTGCTGTTTGGGTTTGGAGAGAATTGCCAATATAAACAATTGTCACCTGCGATCTCCATTGATCTTAACATTGGATATTTGTGTGATTGCCATTGACTTTGATAAGCAAGATTTTGGATTCTGGACATTACCTGCGTTTATTTATTGGGCTGTGGACAAGTTAGGAGGGCTGTGTGAGTCATTACAAGCAGTGTGGGCTTCAAAATATACTTGTGACCACTCTATGACAGCTTGCGTTTAATATCAAGGATCCTGCATCACTTTCCTTGGCCCACGATTTATATTATTGCTCTGCGATCTACATTCTGGGCAGGCCATTGCAACACTGGGAGGCTGCAATTCATCATAGAGGCTGATGTAGCGAAAGAAATGGCCTGCAATTTGTTGCGAGGACTGTGTGAGGGTTACAATCTCATTGGGAACCCTTGCAAATCGAATCTAGGGAAGTCTACAGCCAACATTACTAATTCCAGTGTTGTACACTGTGGCTGGGCAAGCTGGAAATTCAATACAAGCAACAGGTTCCTAGTCTGTCATTTGAATTTGTATTGAATTTACTTTCAAGTTTTATCAATTTTCATCAATTCAATTTGCATAAATTAGAGTTGTTTTATGGTTCAAATTACATAGATATGCAGAATGAACTGTTACAAAAATCAGAACTGGTAAATACAATACTTGCGAGTGCAAAGTCCATTTGGCAATGTCATTTTGCTGCTTGTATTTATACTCCTTGTGAAAATTGCAGCAAAAAGCAAATACATTCTGGATATCATATAAACAGAAATAACAGAATTGTGTGCCAAGTGTTTGATGAAAAAATGTCAAACCATTAACTTGTGAGGAAAAATTGATGTTATTTGAAGCTATAACCAAGCAGGGTTGTTACACTACAAAAATTCCCTTCCTTCTAGAAGGCTCTAATTTTGACATCATCTCTTTAGGTACATAGATATAAACAGGACAACCAAATATCCTTAGGTGGCTTATGCCAGGTTTTAATCCGGTAAAAGCCTCTTCAAGAGTTTTGTTATCAAGGTGTGAATGTGATGTAGAGCATCTTGGAATGATACAAAATCTGAGTAGCCACAATATTATTAGTGTCAAAAAATGACAGGAAGAGGCAACTTCATATTCTTTCCAATAAAAAACTCATATTCCACTTATTATTCAATATATTCGTAGCTAAAGCTTAAATTTAACTGGATCGTAGTATCCAATACATGAACCACTACCATTGACTTCAATCATATCTTGTCCAGCAATATGCAACAAATAGAGCCATAAGGAAACAACAAATATTCTTATCATATATCGATATCTTTGTATTCACAACCACAAAATGATATCAATCTTTAAATCTGCAATGTGAGTAACCAAGCCCACTCAACCCGAAGATGGAACCAGTTTTAACCAAGTCCATAAATTGATAGCTGAGACATGTAATACATGCGTATTAACTAAAGAAGGCAAACTATATCATTCGACTATATGATATATAGTAGTGCAATTTGAAACATATTTAACTACCCTATTATCATAACTTTTGAAACGACCCACATACATATGGCCCTGATAAAACCGATACCAATACTTCAAACAAAAGTCCCCAATAATTTTCAGTCAAGAAATAGCTCAAATAACTGATGCATATCGATACATTAAAACCCATAATTGGTTCATTTAAAATTGATGCCTCAACTGATTCTCAATACCTCAATTGATTCTTGTAATTTGTTTACCACTGTAGAACCGATACCATGGTCTGATGATCATAGACTAAATCTGATAAACGCATTGCCCCAAAACCTTAAAGTAGTTCAGTATGATAGAGTCAACCCCTTACAAAGAATCATACCAAGATGAACCCGAGCATATTTAAATATCAAAATCTGGAAATAGTAGCATGGGTTTAACCCCATAATTAACTTGAATCAGATCAATATACAAATAACCCCTCGTGAAACAATTAATCCATAGACCCGATACCACGAATAAAGAATTGTAACTAATATGGAAAGACCAATCTATTGGAATCATTTTAGAACAATATCAACCCACTTTGAATCCATAAACTCACAAATCCAGCCACGAAAGAGAGAAACAAAAACCGAATGCAAGCAAAATCTATCTCTTGTATAAATCTATTTGACTGTCAGCAAAGTTAGACATAAAACAAAATCTGTTAATTTCAATTCTGGATACAATGTCTCTTGGCTTGGTCAATCTTGCAAGTTGGCAGCCAGAGGTTCCTTTACCGATCACATTTTTTACTTCCCTCAACTGTCCCCTCTCTCTATTGTTATTCTACCTTTTTATATTAATTCTTGGCAATTACAATATTCCCTTCAACCACTATGATCATTCTCATTCATCGGTTACATAGTTGGTATACTTTGTAAAATTTATAATTTTGCAATGAATACTTTTTAAACAAATAAAATGGACTCTTATGGCATTAATTAATCATGACCCAAATACAATATTGATTTTTAAATTAATTGACAGACATAATTTTGATGAGGTCAGGGTGCTCATGCACTAGAATGGGGATATATGTTTTGGATGTAAACAGCTATTTTGGGTGCTTCTGCCCAAAATGAGGTATCTATATTTTGGTCATACATCATTGATTTGGCAGCCTCTATAATAGTTCTATTTTTCCTCTTACCTACCCCATTTTGTTGAGGATTATAGGGTATAGTAAACTCCCTCTTAATCTTGGTATTAACACAAAATTCCATAAAGATTTCTGAGGTGTATTCTCTCCCATTGTCTGTTCTTAGTGTTTTAATTCTCCTTCCAAAAGAGTTTTTTGTTAGGGCTTTGAACTCTTAACCTTTTAAGGATCTCTTCTGGCTCTTTGCACTTAAGGAATAGATCCAGGTCTTCTAGAGAAGTCATCCCCAAAAATTACATAATATAGGAACCCTCCCATGGAGGGAGCAGACATTGGTTCACATAAGTCAGAGTGTATCAATTTGAATATACTTTTGGTTCTGCTCAAACTATTTTGAATAGTTCCCTTAGTGTTTTTCCCTAAGGCACACCCTTTGCATGTCCCACTATGAGTGTGATTTAGTTTGGACATTCCTATTACCAACTTTTCCATGGAGGTTAGGGCGTGAAAGTACATATGTCCTAACCTTCGATGCCGGATCTCATTCGAGTCAGAAATATCATGGATGAGGGCTTGTTTAGATATCCTTGCCTTGTACCTATGGTGTTAACTTTCTTATATGTAGAGTTCTTTGGCCATGCCAAAGCCTTCCCATCCATGAAGGGGACCCTATATCCGTTGTCTTCTAAGGCAATTATTCGATACTAGATTTCTCTTAATTTGAGGTACAAATAGTACATTAGTCAGTTTATTAGTTATCCAATTTGATGGTGCAAGTTCCCACCCCTTTCATTGGATGTGTAGAGTCATCCCTAATAGTTACTTCTCCATCAGTTTCTTCCACCATAGTATCTAGGTGTTCTATGAATCTTGTGATGTGCCTTGATGACCCATTATCAATCACCTAAGTGTTAAATTTGTTTGATACATGATTTGATAGTGGTGAGTAGAAGACAAACTTCTTAGAGTCATCTTTTGCATGTGTTTTCCAACCTTAGCAAATGATGCTTGTTTCTTTGTCCTATTAGGGCACTTGACAAAATAGTGTCCAATTGTGATATTGCTATCAGGATTTAATTGTGTAGTTTTTGAGTCAAACTCATTAACCCAAATTTCATGAGTAGTGATTCAACAAATCCATCTTTCGTGATAATAAATGGAACACTTAGCACTCATTGGATAGGTGATGCTCATAGAGGTGAAGTACCAGGACTTCTTGGGAGGTCACCCATCCTATACTACTCCAGCTTGAGCACACTTAACTACGGAGTTTCCTCCATGGTTAAACTCACTCTGCTTGCAACCCTATTTACAAAACCTTCACCAAGTGTTGTGCCTTATGAACCATTTATTAGAAAGCCCCTTAAGCTCATCAATTGATAAGTAGGAGATAATCTCCATAGCAAGTCAAACTGTGATATTGCTATCAAGATTTAACTGTGTAGTTTTTGAGTCAGACTCATCAACCCAAATTTCATGAGTAGTGATTCAACACGAATCCATCTTTCATGATAATAAATGGAACACTTAGCACTCATTGGATCTAGGCAATGTTCACAGAGGTGAAGCACTGGGACTTCTCGGGAGGTCACCCATCCCAATACTACTCCGGCTTGAGCGCGCTTAACTACAGAGTTTCCTCCATGGTTAAACCCACTCTGCTTGCAACCGCATCTGCAAAACCTTCACCAAGTGTTTTGCCTTATGAACCATTTATCAGAAAGCCCCTTAAGCTCATTAATTGATAAGTAGGAGATAATTTCCACAACAAGTCAAATTGTGATATTGCTATCAGGATTTTATTGTGTAGTAGCGCACTCAAGTTGGAGTAGTATTGGGGTGGGTGACCTCTTGGGAAGTCCCAGTGCTTCACCTCTGTGAGCATCACCTAGATCGAATGAGTGCTAAGTGTTCCATTTATTATCATGAGAGATGGATTTGTGTTGAATCACTACTCATGAAATTTGGGTCAATGAGTTTGACTCAAAAACTACACAGTTAAATCTTGATAGCAATATCACAATTTGACTTGCTATGGAAATTATCTCGTACTTATCAATTGATGAGCTTAAGGGCTTTTTGATAAATGGTTCATGAGGCACAATACTTGGTGAAGGTTTTGCAAATGGGGTTGCAAGTAGAGTGGGTTTAATCATGGAGGAAACTCCGTAGTTAAGTGCGCTCAAGCTGGAGTAGTACTAGGATGGGTGACATCCTGGGAAGTCCCGGTGCTTCACCTTTGTAAGCATCGCCTATATCCATTGAGTGCTAAGTGTTCCATTTATTATCATGAGAGATGGATTCGTGTTGAATCACTACTTCTGAAACTTGGGTCAATGAGTTTGACTGAAAAACTACACAGTTAAATCCTGATAGCAATATCACAATTTGACTTGCTATGGAAATTATCTCCTACTTATCAACATAGTGTCCATATTGATCACATCTAAAACTTTGAACTTGAGAAACATCTTTCTTCTGCTTGAATGATCCTTTGTTATGGGAGTTTGTGTTTAAGACGTGAATATCCTCATCTATAGGTTTTTGTTTGTTTCCTTTTGATATTTGTCGAGCTTCTTTTGTAGGCAGTCAGATCTTGATCAAATTTTAGAAGCTTTTTAGAAGATAGAATGATAGCCTTGACTGTTTTTATCAAATCTATAGCAAGAACTAAATACAGGAAGATCATACCAGATAGAATAGCGAGGTAAGTGTGCTGGAGAGTTGAAGCAATCAATATATTTGATGTTGGAATCCAAGACGCTGACTTCTGGGTTAGAATTTGGACCAAATCTGCCCCAATTTGCCCTTCCATAACTAACACCAGCAACCAGTGCAATAAAGAATGCGTGCAGATGAAATTAAGCATCTCCCAATCAACACGTAAGCTGTATTAGAGAATTCTGGGCATGTATAAATGTCTGAACTAATGAGATGATGCTTCCAGAACTCTGACTGGAAAGTATATTAGGACTGGTTTGCTCCCGACTTTCTATGGACTGTGATTCCAATCTGCAACAACCGCCTTCCCTCCTTAATTGGTGTCATCAGCTTACACAGGTTGCCATATGCTAGCTATGGAAGTTCCAGATCTGCACTATGGGTAACACCTTGGTTGTGTGGCCTTGTATTCTGCAGAAATGATCTGGAATTTATGAGTCTTTCCCCAATTTTTTTTGCCGCTGTCCTTTAGCAAGCTGAGGAGCCAAACTGATGGTGTATGGCCAGTAGAAAGCCTTCTACATGAACACACGGCACATGCAATGCTCTAGACTCTGCATTTCTCATAATAACTCTGCTGCTGGGTCCTGACAGCAAGTAGAGATATTTTATTTCAGTTCTTATAGTGTCCCCATTCCTCTCCATGTGCAAGGTACAAGCTAATAATGGGCTGGGAGCCACGCCCCACCCACTGAATCTGTGGATTGTCAAACTCTAGATGCGTTCTGCTCTACATCAAAAAACCCCAAGTTTCTGAGACGGGGACGTCCCTAGGACGGGGGACTAGTGTGGGATGTTCCTCTGCCATCCCTTAAATTGCAAAAAAGGTAAGAGATATTTCGGGTACTCAGGGACGCTTGGGGTATGTCCCTCGACTGTACCAAGGACGGCCGACCATCCTTAATTTTTTCCATGCAAAAATTAAAAAAAAGTAAGAAAAAAAACATAAAATGTTTGCTTCCTACTTGGTCGCCCAAGCGGGCCCCACCCTTCCAAATGCCCTAAAAGGTTAAAAGAGACTACATATGGTTGTTTTGTCATTTGTTTGGTTTTGCTAGTGAAGTTGGATTGTGTTGCAGCTGGCTGGGGTTTTCATTTCGCAAGAGGAGGTGAGTTTTTTGCTTCCAAGAGCTTGAGCAGGGGTTTGAGCTTCCATTTTGTGCACCAAGTAATTATGAAACTCTTTACGCTTCCATTTTCTAGTTTTTAAATAGATTTGCAGCTTGAAAAGAGTGATTTTTAATTTTTTTTTTCATTGTTTCAGCTTATATTTGCATTGCATAATTAAATCTCAAAACAAAGCACAATGAGCAGCAGTGAGAGTATTAGTAGTAGTAGTGATGAGGAAGAAAATGTGATTGGGGGTGATGTTGCTAGTAGTGGGACTAGGAAAAGAGCTGAACCTAAATCTGATTTGTTTAAATGCCCTTCCACCATCATGAAGGATTTTTCAAAGGGTTTTTCCTATATGTCACACCTAGGCCAAAAGATAAAAGGAATTCAGGAGGGACTAGGGTGTGGGATTGCCATGTTTGTCTTGATGATTTTAGGGGCAGTTATACAAAGGTGAAGTCACATTTTCAGGGTGTTGCATGCCATGGAGTCAAAGCTTGTCCTAACTTGACTGATGAACAGAGATCAAAATGCCAAAGATTGCACTTAGAGGCTGAAATGAAAGGGCAAAATTTGACAGTGACATCACCATCTATTTAGTCACAATCATCTAGGCATATTTCATAGGCAGCCCTACTGAGTCTAGAGGGAAGAGAAAGATGAGAAGTGGTGAGAAGGGTTCAGTGGAAAGTATGTTTAATGCACATGCAAAGGAAAAGTGTGAAGCATCCATTGGTAGATTCATTGTTGCTAATGATATTCCATATCATGCAGCGTGTTCCACTTCTTTTAAACAAATGGTGAAATATATATTGAATATGAATCGCTCATTTGTACCCTTTGGTGAGCATAAGCTACAAACCACCATTCTAGATGAAGAGTACTCAAGGGTTGATTTGTTGTTTGAGGATATGAAACATACTTGGGTTAGGGTGGGCTACTCTATTGTGATGGATGGAGTGGACCGATGCTAGACATTGACCACTCATCAATATCATTGTCACATCCCCTGCTGACTCTTATTTTTTGAAAGCCATAGATTGCTCAGGAAAGAATGATGCAGAATTCTAGTTAACCATTTTGAGAGATACCATAGAGGAGGATGGGTCGGCTAGTGTAATGTAGGTTATCACAGATTTTGCACCTGTGCGCAAATCAGCTGGTTTGATGATAGAGGGTGCTTATAGGCACATCTTTTGGACCCCTTGTTGTGTTCATGCCTTGAACAGTGCATTGAAAGACATAGGGAAGATTGAATGGGTGAAACAGGCGGTGTTAGAAGCTAGAGAAGGGCAAATGTTTATATGCAACCACCATACTTCTCTTGCTCTATTAAGGTCCTTCTCTAAGAAGTTCCTCAAACTAGTCGAGACTAGGTATGTCAATTTTAATTACGGTTTGCTTTAAGTTTATTTTTATTTATAATTATTACAAACTTACATGTGATGTTTTCAAACATTAATGTTTAACTTTATTTTAATTTAAAATTGTCTCTATAGGTATTTCACATACTTCATTTTGATGGAGAGGATGATTGAGGTGCATGCGGCTCTCCAATTGATGGTGGTGAATCCAGAGTGGGGAAGATGGTCCAATTCTATGTCCTTTGAAGGAAAAGTGGTGAAACAAAAGATCTTTGATGAGAGTTGGTGGTCCACAATGAGGTAAGTAGCTGATTTTTATACTAATAGTCTTAAAAATTTTAAATTTTAAATTTCGATTATAATTTTTGCTTGCATCTTGCAAATATATTTGCTCTGTCATAGCACCCATTGTAAGTGTCCTTAGATATGCTGATATTGACGCTCCTAGTTTGGGAGAGATATATGAGACTATTGACAGCTTGTTGGGGAAGATGAAGAGAATTGTTGCAAAATAGGATCCTACATTGAGGTTTTATGAGGAGCATCTTAGGCCTATTGTGATGCGAAGGTGGAACATGATGAATACCTTGCTTCATATGGCAGCCCTTGCTCTAAATCCCAAATGGCACGCACAATTGGGTGGAAAGGGCCTCCCATGTGATGATCCCAAGGTATTAAATGGCTTCACAAGAGCCATTGATAAGATTTATTTAGCTCAAGAGGCCTCTACTCTTCGTGCACATTTCCTTGACTTCACCAACCTTCGTGGCCCAAACTTGGGCAAGTGACAGGCAAAGTTGGATAGAGTGGTTTTGGCATAGAGGGATCCTATTGGATGGTGAACTTGGCATGGGAGAGATATACCTAAGTTAAAAGCACTTGCCACTCACCTCCTTGCATAGGTTGCTAGTTCCTTAACTACAGAGAGGAGTTGGTCCACATATTCATCTATCCACTTCGTCAAGAGGAATAAACTTACCTTTAAATGAGTAGAGAAGCTAGTGACAATGCATCATGCTCTTTGACTTGCGGATCGTCAAACTCCAGAGTAAAGGTAGACTCGAGCTTTGTGGTGGGATGTTGAACCTAAGGATGTGACCCAGATAGATGAGGATGAGACAACACCAGGATTGGTTGGGATTCCATTAGATGAGACTACGCTTCTTGTGGAGGATGATAGAAAGGACGACTTTGATTTTGATACCATGATAGGGGCAAAATAGGAGGAGCAGTTTGTTTCATTTTTCTATATTTTGTTTTCTTAGTTCTATATTGAAGTTGAATATGATGATGATACATTGATGCTTTATGGCAGCCCTCTAGCCTTTCCGCATATTTAGATTTTCAGATTTTTATGATATTTTCATTGCTAAACTTATATTTAAATATTTTTGTTCACATATTGATATGCATATTGACAATTGAGTACTGAAATCGGTTATTATTTCCTATTGATATGCATATTGACAATTGAGTACTAAAATTGGTTATTATTTCCTAGATGACATTCAACTGGTGTATTTTATGGTTCTATAATGTTTAAATGACATGCTTTGCGCTTAGTTTCATATGAATGACACGTATATTTGCAAATTTCAGTATATATTTTAAAATTTCCCTACATATATATAGTTGTCCTCCCCCATCCCCAAAATCGCCAATTTTTTTTGCCGTTTTTGGAAACCTATCTCGTTGTACCCATCCCAAAAACTTGAGGGAACATAGGTTCTGCTGCAAATGAGCATTTGGAGGCTCTTGTGAATTCACAGCAAAATGGATGCCATTCAAGGATGTAAATTGCCGCCCCAAAACATTGTTTTATTTCTTCCAAATTCATTTTACTGCCCTGCAATCTCCAGTTCAACTGGAGTTAAGCTTTGATTCTTCCTGAAATAGATGAACTCATGGCAAAACTATTTTTTTTGATGAATATTTAAGCCTCTATTTACAGTGAGGATTAATAATATTCTTTCTTTGTTATAAATTTTGTAGCCTTCCAAATTAAATTCATTTAATAAATAATTCAATATGAGGTTCTCAAGAACTGTGTCCACCATGCCTTCCAAATGAATAAATAATTTGGTTTTATTTATAAATTAAGAAAGCCTTATTTCAATAATCAAGCAAAGGCTTTATTTTTAATTTTTATTTGTATAGTTCATTAATTTGTAAGTGATTATAACATCACTTATTATCATTTTATTTTTAACAAGAATTTTAAATTCACTTATAATTATTTATTTATTAAAGTGAATTTTATATCATTCGCTTATTATAATTATTTAATAAAGTGAATACAATATTCACTTACAATAATTTATTTAAAATTTCAATTAGGAAATATTTAGTTATTTCCTTATTAAATAGAAACATAAAGTCCGGAGCTCAAAATTGGCTCCCAGAGCCCTTGCTAAACTTTGTCAACTGCCTCGCAAGTTTCGTATTCAATCCGTTGGCTTATGGGTAGTCGGGTAATAGACCAAATTGCTACTCTACTTCTGTCGCCTAGAAGGGACATTACACCAAGGGTAGCAGGTCTGCCTCACCTTCTTGTCCATACAGTTTCCTAGCCTAATCAAACCATTGAGTGGCTGTAATATTATTTTCAGTTTGTTTCATTCTTGGCTGAAGTTCCTTCCAAAATATTTTGTGGTTTAGTTTTGCTTAGGGAAATTAGCTCATCTCCTTGTGAACATAAAATCAGCTTTTTTCATCTTTATATTCTGTTTGTGACCTCTTATGTCAAGGTTTATTTTATTTGACTCTCTTAGAGTCCTCTTAACCATTTTGCATTCCGTATCGAACTACACATTGATTGGAAAACAGTTTGTTTCAGACTTTCTTTTCTTTGTTCTTTTGCACTTTGAAGGAGCCTCATGGATCAGATTTGTTGACACATGGCTATTAACATTGTGCACTTGCACATTCTCCCACACACAAAGTCTCTCAAGTGTAGCCTTGAAGATATTACCAATTTCTGAAGTCAATTTAATTTTGCTCTGTGAAAGTGATGGTTGAGGGGATTGAATTATTGCCCCAAGCTGCCTGTCCACAACAAATCTATGTACAGTGGTTGATGATCAGATTTGAGATCCCACATGTGTTCCCTGATTACAACACCGCCAATTCTCTCATATAAGCTATGCGAATAAATTGCATAATCTATCATGCTTGCACCATTTTAAGTGTTGCAAGTGAAATTGCCCCACTTTGACCATCTAGCCAAAGCTGCCAAACCATTGCAAATTATTAACTCAAAAGTTCCAAATAAAGTGATCAATTCTTCCCCAAAATGATTGGATCCCTCAACATCTTCTGAGACTCTTTGCCACTGATGTTTTCTCTTTTCTGTGAGTCAAATAGGATTGCAATTTTCTTTGTAGTTGAAAATACTAGCTTGCCCATTTTCTGTTCTAGCATTGAAATCTCCTACAAGGAGAGCATCCCCTCGCTGAGGAAACACTGCAGCATCCTTCTTTAAAGCCGCATAAAGATCTTTGTGGTCTAAACCGTGAGCTTTGTGCATGTATATCAAAATTTCTAACTTAAGAAATATGATTTTTTTCATGCTTTGACTTGAAGTGTCATATGATGCTTTACAATTGTAGGAATCATAACACTGCAAAAGGATTATAATTAAATGGTGTGCTTGTTTTACAGGTGAAAATTGCTCCATTACTTGCAAGGGCCAACTTGCTAATAACTCGAGAGGTTGAATGGGCAAACCTTGTATTTAGCTTTGAGCAGGTAAAGTCTTTATAATGAGTTTAGATTTTCTCCAATAATTTCTCTAAATATGTTTTTGGTGCTAATATGCTTTATGATCCTTCCAAATTATGCTTCTGATTAATCTGGCACAGAGGCAAAACCAAAGGCCTTGTTATGACATTGTTGTGTCGTGAGTATTAATTTCACATGCTTCAAGCTGCAGAGGACATGACTATATTTCACATGCTTTTTTTTCTTCTGGAGTTTCAATTTCTGTGAATTGGCTTGATTGATTTTTAAATGTAAATGGTTCAGGTCAATCACAATTGGGTAAGTGGAGGAGCAGTGATTATCTGAGGATGATTATTTTCCCAGTAATGCAGATTTAATGTGAACTTATTAAATGTACAACCAAAACCTCTGTTTATTAATTAGGTGTGCAATTGTTAATTTGTGAGTGAAGTAAATGTTTCCCTAGGAGATGGTTTTTTGAACTTGTGCTATATAAAATTGTATCTCTGGAGGTCTTAAATGTGCTAGGCAATGCTATTGTGTGACAATCAAAGTTGCAAACAAATTTCAGTGACGGCATTTTCTTTCCTTGATTTTGGAGAGGTGGGTGGGGTAACTGTTAAAATAATTTATAGAAATCAATATTTGAAAAGTTAATTACAGAGAACTTGTAAAAAAACTGCAATGTATTATTAAAATAAACATGATGAGTAAAAAAAGCTGAAATTTATACGAAGTTTGAAAATGTGAATTAATCATTCTGATGATCAATGCTACAAACTTGTAGAAAATATTTATATTATTTTAATTCAAGATAACAATTACTAAAAGTACAATACCACAAAGTAATATTTGCAAAATGTGATGGGCAATCTTGTGTGGTGCAACTGTTACTGAATACTCATTGCTGGAATTATCTTTTTCAACTAGATCTTGCAATTGGTTCCTGGCCAACATTGTATGCACAACTTGATCCTCATATATTTGAATTGACCTGTCAAGTTCTTCATCACACCATGTTGCTAGACTCTTGTAGTACTTGATGGTCTTAAAATCTATGAGATACTCCTACAGGTTGATTTCCATTAATAGAGTGAATGAAGTTGCATGTCATTGAATTCCTCTTAGTAGTAGAGTGACCGCTGATCTGTGTTATGAATTTAATTATTAGTGACAGTGGTCCATACAACTATCAACTAGCGCCAACTTCTTTGTTTCTTGGATCAAAGTCCCCCCATCCACGTTTTTCAATCTCACATTGCCCTAGATTTTGGAAAATTTGGTCCTCGTGTCTCAAATCAATTTGGTTTCCTTTCTATTGTATATCTGCTTAATGGCCTTCATGAGGCTCCTCTTTCATCTCGACATCATGTATGGGCAAAAGTCTACTAGGACTTTGTAATGTGCCCAAATTTTGGTAAAGTGAATTAAATTAGTTTATCAAGTTGTCCAAATTTCAATATTATTTCAAAAGGATGACTTTTAATTGATTAATTTGATAAAAACCATATAAAAATAGTGAATTATTAAAACAGTCACTTCATTAAATAATTTTATCCAGCAGTTACAATTATTAAATATGGACTTGAAAATTTTAAATGTGGGCCATGTCCTAGTCTTCTAGATACTGGCTAGAAGTCTTTAGAAGGAGGTTGACGGGCTTTAGTTTAGCATGATGAATTGATATGATGCTTTGTGATAAGCTGGATCTCCGAGGTCAAAGACCTTCAAGAGAATAGAAAAGGGCTGGATGAACACCTACGCTTTTCTAAGGGTGGATTAAACCAGGGTTCAGGGCCTTGGAGAATTTTAAGTGCCTTGGGTAAACTTATTCTTGTTTCTTAGGGTGAATGGAGGGCTAATGGGGACAAGACCAAGTTATGCAATCTCTCATTGGAATTGGTTGTGAGTCATGGTTTCATAATGCTTTATCTCATGTTTTTTTTGGTTTGTAGTTCCCAAGATATGATTGATGAGGTACCATTGTTTATTGGCTACTTGGGCAATTTAATGTTATCACATTGGCACCATGTTATGCGGTACTTGAATATCAAGTAATAGCAACATTATACAAAACAAGTATATCTTTATTAGTCACACTTAGGACAGGTACTTTGGGTTTAGAGCATGTTAATGAAAAATTTGAGGCCACCCATCTTGTTGACATATATTCTATAATTTTTTCATTAAGCAACACTCATCTACCAATTTAGGGATGAAAACCCATGGATATAAACATTAGAGTGGAGATTCCTCTTGGTTTCTTTTGGGAAAGCTAATCTAGGGATCACATAGAAATAAAGCATTGCCTTTTCTATTTGTAAATTAGTTCTTGGTGTGTTTGTACTAGGATTATAGAATAGCGACAATTTTTGATTTGGGAAAGATCTTCCACTAAGTGCTCAGGTTCTCATTACTTCCACATTTTCATTATTCTATCGGTATTACCATCCTTATTTTTTAAATAGTACTCTATTGATATATTCTAGCAGATTTTAATAATTCATCAATAAAATACAGCCATAAGATTATTGTTAGGGCTTTCTTTGTTAATATATTGATTTTGTAGATTGTTCTTTGTTTCTTGGCATTGTTTTGGTTTAATAAATAAAAAAAGAAAACAGAGTCTACATATACTACATTGAGTTCAATGCACTGGCAGCCATCTGCGAGAGAGTGTTGTGCTTCTTGAAGCTTCATTGAATAATGGGTGGAATATACTTTTTGTAGAATTGCAAGATGGGATCGAGTTGTTAAATGACAACTTTCATTTAGTTGAGCATTCAATTGATGAACTCATATATCTCTCAAGGTTGGGAGTATTAGAGTCTCCATATTTGTTTATTGGCAATACTATGAACATGATATAGGTAAAGTGTACAACATGCTATAAAAGTGCCACCTTTAACTTCTTTCTGCATCCTCTCCTTGTTCTCTCTTCAACTTGGCTCTTGCAACTATGTTATCTAGTAGAACAAAATATAAAGTATATCTGAATAGAATAAATAGAATGTATATTTCAAATGAATTGATACTCAAGAAGGTATTTGTACTTGGCTGGATGCTTGAAAACTGAGAGGGGGTACAAGTCTTTAGAAATTTCTTGAGGGTTTAGCATTTGGCCGCAAGCCCGAAATCGAAGGAAGGGTGCAGATCTATAAATATCCATATACCTTGTGGAGATCCTTGGTACAACATTTGGGCAACGCTTGACATCTCTTGCAAGGGACTTAGGACCTGTATTGGTCCCGATGAGAGTCTACAAGCTTCTAATTAGAGCATTGTTTTATTACTTGTCCTTATGGCCACAAGGACAATATGAGATCATATCCTGATCATATAGAGGAATGGTTCAGAAGACCACCTTATGCCCAAGATAGAAGAGCCGGAATTGGCTGAATCAAATTTGTCCCGTTTGGACCTTCTATTAGAAAGCAAATTGTAACTCCTGAGCACCCAACAGCTAATGTTTGAAGACAAAAAGAGTAGTTATAGATTTATATGCTAAGAATTTAATCATAAACTAAATTGGGATCTATTATTTTATATTTAATAGGAGTGTCCTTACATTCATAGAGAAGGGTACTTTGGAATATCCTAATGTGGTGGGAGGAAGTTGGTCCAGATGTTGTTTGGTAAGTTTTTAGGTCACACAGTGGCTAGTAAGTTACTGGCCACTACAATAGGGTTTCAATATAGGTTCGGCACACAATTGTTGATCCTGGAACCATGGAACTTGCTTATGAGACATACAGCCAAGAGTGTAACATGCAGTTTCCAAAAGAGGCAACTCTTATCAGAGCTTCAAAAGAAGCTGGATTCCAGCATAGTGAATCGATTTTGAAAGGGTATCATATGGCAGAAAAACTAGAGTCTTTTTGTGAAGGTAAAGCCTGTAGCAAATTTATGTATCAAAAGTTGCAATCTGCAACATTCAACTTGTCAGTAGGGAGTATCATGTTAATAAGGTTTAAGGAAAGCATATGACAAGGGTATGAAGAGGAAGACCAAAAGACAGTAAGGGCAAAGGTCTCTTTGCTGATGACAAAGCATAAACTAGGATCCTTTCAAAGGATTAAGAACAATCTTCACAAGAATGGACAGCAGCCCTTGGTATTAGATCTTCTGGTATCATTCAATAGCAAAAGGTTCAGGCTCTTCCTTGGCAATTTACATGTCTTGCAGTCCATATGTACTCAATTATCATGTGATTAATTGAAGAATGTTTCTACAGAAGAGATAATTCTATTGGGCAGATTGAATGAGATAATAATTTTTTAGCTTATTTACTAGCATGATTGAAATTATAGTAAACAGAGCCGACAAATTCTATATTAGTAGGTTCTTGTTGGGCAGTGCATGTGCACTGTTACCATGTTGGTTTGTCTGCATTTGCTTAGACCAATTTTGCTTAGAACTGGCTGATAAAAGGAGGATATCATGTGAAGGGACGGTGATAGGTAGTCATGGAAAATATCACAGTTAAGAGGGCAGTGAGTTGTGATGCTAGTCACAGTCAGTAGGGGGCAGTATAAGAGATGGTGTAAGAAGTTCCAAATTGAAAGACAGTCCCCTCTATACTTCTCCACAAGCCTACATCTACACAAGGATCACTCCATACAGTCACACATGTATAGAATTTGTCATAAAGGTCTTGGAGGGCTCTCATGGATGCATAAGATAGTGAAAAAGGTTTTGCCTTGCTCAATCAGTCTAGTGGACAACTGCCTAACTAGAGATAATGCAGACTTCATAATGACAGCAATTATAGTATGAGATTACCAAAGCATTATAGACAAGAAAGTGGATATTCACCAATTATGGAGAGATAAGAGTCATGAATTAGAAGTGAAGGGTACAGCATGATAATCTCTTGGCGTGAAATGGTAGAGAGTTAAGTTGCAGGTTTCAAGAAGTCATTCTGCAAGCGTGTATGCACCTTTGAAATTTTGAAGTTGTTTTGATGTGAAGATTGACCATGACACCCCTGAAAAACTTGTTTGAATTATCCACTTTGAGAGTGAATAATTTGATTCCCGGTAATTGTGATGCAAAATTTGTAATTGTGTTCATTTGTCATTACTAAGCACGTGTCACAAGTAACAACCTCCCATCATCTGTTTTGGTCAAATATTCAAGCACTTGGTTTGAGTAGTCTGCAAAGGTTTGCATTCTGCACACTTTCACTTTGTTTGATATGTTTGCTAAGCTCAAACCAAATGCAGTTTGTTGGTATTTTCTGCATTCACTGTGTTATGTTTTCTAGGTAACCATTTTCAGAGAGTTATAATTCATGATCTGTTGATTGCCAAGAAATACCTGTTGTTGCCCGCAATTGCCAATATATCAAGGTGTTTGTGTGCAAATTTTCAGGGTCTAACTGATTCGTCACGATTTTTTTTGGCGGGCCCACAAGGGATCTGCTTGCTTTATGTAATTGCAGTTGAATATTGAAGATTGATATTAATATTTTATTATATAAATCATTTCTACGATTTAAATAGTAATATCAAGGTTGCATAGGTACGGGGGTACTTGGATTCTTAGGGTATGAGTATGGCAATTTTTCAAAATAGGGGACAGGGGTACTTGGGCATGTCAACGTTTTTTTTAATATAATTTAATATTTATAGAAAATCTGAAATTATGAGTTATGCTGCTGAATTGTCTACTAGAGTGCTCCAAGTGCTATGCTATTTTCATGACATCCAATGTTTACAAGGTTTGAGGAGAATAGATTTGCTGAAGAATGGCTGTAGGAACCTTCAAACAAATTTGTTTGGCTTTTGTAAATCCAAGTTCCACAACCTTTGCTAGCATTCTCCCAAATGTGGGCCAAAGTGGAAACTGTTATTTTTTTAGGAACAGAAATGTAAGCAATCAGAAAAAGCAATATATAAGACAATGAACACAATGTTTACACTGGGAAAACCCTTCTCTCGAGTGAGTAAAACCCAGTAATAATCTCTTATATATCAGATAAAGAAGTGCAAAATTCTGTATACAACAATCAGGCCCTATACAGGACAAGTCTCATACAACAATAGATATGTCTCTTCTCTTCATGTGAATATAAAAACAATAAATAAAATATCAATCTCCTTGAAGCAAATATGTCTCTTCATCTATCATCTAACAATTCGAATAAGCTTCTTTGTAAACTTGTCTTGATCCTTCATTTTCTTGACTGTTCATTGTCCTGATCCTTCATTGTCTTGACCCTTCAATGTCTTGAAATGAAGCAACGCACCACTTGAGTTGTCTTGGAAAGCGTTGTATTTAATTCTATTTAGAACAAGAAGGCTAACCTGCCTTAATTAAGAAAAAATAGCTCCCGAAGCTATAAAACACTAACAGAAACTTCAAATCAGATTAAGGTAAGGACAAAAATAATGGTGAAATACAGTTGCAAAGGCACATGAAGAGTTGGTAGTCAGATTTGATAGGGATCAATGGCTCTTTTGAAAAAGATATCAGGATATATTGTGATGAGCAAAGCTGCAGTAAAATCTTGATCATTCTGAGAATATGATTTTATGCATCTGAGAACTTTGTCTTGCAAAAACAAAGTTGCAAAAGACCATTCCCACCAAGATGGCAATACATGATTGAACAGGGCAAATAATTAAATCAAAAGAGCTAGGCTAATGCTCTTCATAAATAATTGTTCATTTAAATGAAATTCATTTCATTTAAGATGAAATGTGGGAAAAGACAGACTCAGAAAATAGAGAAAAGGGGGGATAAATTTTGGTGGATAAATGAAATGGGAAAGTATAAAGGGGTGCTACTAGGTTATCAACAATGGGTGAATGGTTTTATATCTGAGGTAAAGTTGTTTTTTCACACACTAGTGAAAATGTTCTCTCAAATAATACACTGTGGATAAAAACATGAGCGTTGTGGAGAGTTATTAGCAAAAAAGTGGATTTCATTTTGCCCATTGAAAATATTTTCACCAGAGTGATAAAGTGGGTGAAATTTGCAGACTTACAATGAGAGGTTTTTGCAGAATGGGATGATGTTTTTCACTCATGGTGAAGTGGTTTTACATAAATAATGAGATGACATTGTAAAATGAAAACAACAGTGCAGTAATTTTGTTCTTTTCACCTAGGTGAAATTGAAAAAATTCTAAGAGGGGAGAATGAAGTCAAAATATGGTGCAATAAATTGAGAGTGAGGTATACTTTCATAAAGAGGCTAGTGAGACGAAGAAATAAGGTGCAAGTATGTAACTATTTTGAAGGGGAGGGCCCACTTGCTTTTTATTTTCTCTTAGGTCTCATATGTTTTCACTAAAAAGAACTGGTAGGGTATGAAATAAAGACAAATGTATTGTTGCAACAAAAAGCAAGAGTGCAGATCAAGTCTTGGGCAGATTTCATTTTGCCCAAAATATTTTCACGAGAGTGATGAAGTGGGTAAAATTTGCAGAGTTACAATGAGAGGTGTTTGCAGAATGGGATGACGTTTTTCACTCATGGTGAAGTGGTTTTACATAAATAATGAGATGACATTATAAAATGAAAACAATTGTGCAGTAATTTTGTTCTTTTCACCTAGGTGAAAGTGAACAAATTCTAAGAGGGGAGAATGACATCAAAATATGCTGTGATAAATTGCGAGTGAGGTATACTTTCATGAAGAGACTAGTGAGACAAAGAAATAAGGTTCAAGTATGTAGCTATTTTGAAGGGGAGGGCCTACTTGCTTTTTATTTTCTCTTAAGTCTTATATGTTTTCACTAAAAAGAACAGGTACGGTATGAATTAAAGACAAATGTATTGTTGCAACAAAAAGCAAGAGTGCAGATCAAGTGTTGGGCAGATTTTTTTCAGCAGACGGAAGGATGAGGAATATTCTGAAGATCAGACATTAAATGTGGGGAGAAATGCCATCAGCAGATTCAATCTGGATTTTTCCTTCTCTCCTTTATATTCTTTCTTCTCTCATTGTAAGGGGTTCTGCATTTCTATTTTTCAAGCATGTAAATAATGCAATTATGTTTTTTGAGTCTTAGATTGGATATGCAGGCTATAAATGTTTGATTCCACGTGCAAATGTCCATAATATTTTAATGCATGAATGGCATTAACATTGAACTGTCTCCAAAGTTCTGTATTCACAATCATACATATTCAATATATCAAGGATATTTGAGTTTGTCATCTAAGTTTTCAATGAGATTGTAATGTCTGTTCATGGGTCTTTTTTCAGGAAGAGTTAAATATCTTGAGCAGATTTTTGTGATTTTGACTACATTATCTGGGTCCTGGGATTATAAGAAGAGCTTAGTGATTACATAAGGGGATTTGTTAATGTAAGACATTAACACTCTAAGATCCATTGATTGAATTTAATTTGTTGATTGGGTTCCTTTTACAGTTTCAAATGTGACTCTGTGGCCAAGGATAGGCACTAATTTGTGTATGGCTTGATTGCAGCTTCAGATACTAGTCATTATTCAAAGTCTGTTTTAATTTCTGTTCTTATGTTTAGTATTAGTTTAGATTCCATTCCTAATTACTAAATAAATGGCGAAATACTAAGGGAAAAGCCAAATTCATGGTAAATCATTCTTTCTTTGATACGTTTTCATTGGGAAATCTGCTTATACTACAATATCTGTCTATAGTTGCATAAGTTTTCACTAGTATTGTATGGGTCGCGCCATAGGTCTAGTAGAGCCTGAAGAGTAGGGGATTGCAGTCTTTTGATAGAATCTCATTAGGTGGCCACTGAGTCCAGTTTTCTATTGATAGATTAGGAGTTACTGCGTCAGTTGGAGGAATCAACAAAGCGTACATAGGAGATCAGCAACTTCTAGAATGTATCACGAGAGGCTAAGTCACAAGGTTCAAATTCAAATTTGAGCTTGTCAATCATAAAATTCAGATGAAACTCGACAAGGGTAAAACTTCGGAAAAATTGTAATTAAATTGAACATATAGAATTTTTTTATTTTTAAATAAAGTGATATATCCACAAAATTGTCAAAATAGTTTGACTTTGCTAAATAATTAAACTGAATAGCTCAATATTATTTTCAAATAAAATAATATTATTATAAAAAACAATATTATATTAAATATCATAATATTCGGATGATGTTCGGAAAGGGAAAAAGTTCGCTGAAATTCGAACTTCATGGATGAAATTCAGCGTATCCTGTGACTTAGATGAGAGGCATGAGATCAACGATGAAGTGATGCGAGACAATCTCTAACAAAAAAAAAAGTATCAACCTTATGCATTATGAACACATGAATACAAATCATTGCAAATGTTTATTATGAGTCCTTAAGAAGCTCCTATGCCCTCTTTAAACTATTCATCACATGTCCTAAGGCAGTGGGGTTTTAGTTTGATAGTTTGAGAAGGTATTGATGACCAGTTATTAAACAGTTGGAGAGGATTAAGGAACAAGTCTTAAGGAGCATTAATTATCATTTTTGATAATTTCAATTATCCAGTGGGTAGTATGAGACCTTTTTGGTCAATGCCACTTTGGTAGCAGTTGGAGCTTTTATTGGAACATTGAAAGAAGATGAAGTGTCAAGTTCTCTTCACTAGCACCACCTTGGAAGCCTTTCAGTACTCAAACAAAGGAAAGCAGTTTTAAAACATCCAAGTCTAAGGTTTGGACCTGGAAAACTTATGAAAATGTCTTTCGTCTGCTATAGGAGGTTGCTGATTAATAACAAGTGCTTGCAGCTTTAATAGGCATGCTTATGTCAATTCTAGAGTTAGTTCTTACAATTTTTCGCAAGGCATTGTACTCTAGCAAGCTCCTTCTACCAAGTAGGCTGGTAAATTTTAGTAGTAATGGTGTGCAAAGAGAAGCGCCCAGCTGATCTATCAACTTTGATATGTGAAGTATGGCATCCAAAGGGGGTTTAATAATGCTTTGTTTGTTGGTGAGTTGGAAGAAAGAAGAAAGATACAATCACCATGGGGATTTGAGAACTCTAGACTCTCTTGCTTGTAGGGATTTGTGCCTCATGAAGAAGAAAAGATGATGGCTCAACCAAAAAGAAAGAGGCCACCATATGTAGTCAAGTGATACGAGGGTAACAGATTCAACTCTCACATTCCTTACAAGGGTAAATCATAGGGATTACTTTCTTAATGACAATAGCATTCTGTTTACAAAGCAGTGACAAGACAAATTGTATGTGTAAGTGTCATTCAGTTACTTGGGTTTAAGACAAGCAAAATATGGGAAATCTAAAAAATGATAGAATATTTGTAAAAATATGGAAAAACTAGCTCTTATTGTTGTTTGTTTGCAAATATTTTGCACAAAAAAAGAAATGAACTTACAACATAACTATAGAATTTGTTCAATGATTAGGTTTAAAAGAAAAGACAGCTGATTGTTTGAAAAACTTACAAAAAACCTACAGGTTATTCAGTAAATGAGTGTTTTTCCTGGTTTTTCATAAACGTTAAAAGTGTGGGTTTTGACTAAAAAATCGAGGATGGTGAAAAAATGAGCAGGCCTGTTTAAGATGGCATGGCCCCAGCCTTGATTAACCATGGTTAATCACGTGTTTTCACTGTTGTATTGCTACTATGTTTTGTAACTCGTATACTTCCTTGCAAGAGGAATGTAAAATTGGAGTAGGAATTACAGGGTGAAGTCCAATATTTTCTTACATGGGAGACATTTCTATCTTATAGAAGATGAAGATGTCATCTTTCTTTTGGTTATAGGTTGTAACAGATACAAATCAGCTCACAACTTAGAGTCACCGAATTTGGAGAAATAAGAAGTTTTAGGATAGCCTAGGACCTGACATAAAATCTAATGAAAGATTAAATTATAACTGCTTTAGTCCTCGCTCTTTGTTTTGATTGAGTCATTTAAGCCTCATCCCCTGAAATTACTTCTGTATAATAGCTAGAGTTTACCTACATGGGCTCTTTTCCTCTACTTTTTCTTACATTCCTCTAGTGTCTATTCAGCTACTCTTTTCAGCTATTATTGTTCTTTTAGTATTGTACTTTTCAGTTCAGTTGATAACTTTTGAGTGTCTTTGATCTACTTTGGTCACTTGTGCATACAAAAATAATGTTCTTCTTTTCATTAATAATCTGTTTAAAGAAGCAAGATATAACTTGGTTTGTTTGATGTGCAGGAGAATCGATATGCTATTGTGGATCCCAGCTACTCTCAAACTGTATACAATTTTTATATGAAATTATTGTCAATTGGTTAAATAATTTTGTAAATAATTGAAATTAGGTGCTTTGACATCCAATTCGGAATATGTGGTCCAGTATATGTTTATTTTACAAGTCTGACAATTATTACAGGACCAAACTGACTTGGCCTATTATCTTTTTATGTCAGCCTGTTGGTTTCATCCGAGAGCAAAGCAATGTTTTAATGAGACAGGTAAGTTTTTATATCAATTATTTACCTTTTGTGGAAATAGAATACATCATTTGTAGGTCAGCAAAAAATTGTAAAGATCAAGCACATGAGTTGGCCACTTAAAACATAAACGATATTGATGAGATTAAAAGTCCACGAGGTTGTTATAATAATTTTTGTGACCTCAGTGGTTGCAATTTGTCTAGATCAGATTAGGTTTTCCTAAATCTACTCCAGACCCAAAAAATTGATGGCCAAATGCCAGTTCCCCATTGGTGTTAACCATTTGGAAAATAAAATTATGACATGAATTGCAAGATCAAATTTGAGTATCTACTTTTCTGCTTGTTGGGTCGTCACCATTCTTAAACTCCAACATTTTCCCACTGGTACATAATTCCCAAAAGTAAAACGTAGTGTATGTGTTTAGCATTTTATTTTTACCTTTTGGTAGAACACATAATGGAACAGTGAGCAAGGCAAAATTTGTTCTCCAATTTCTAACGGTAAATCTCGTGTAACATTAAACTGAACTAAAATTCAGAACCATAGAATTCCAAGTTGTAATAGTTACAGTTTTTGATGATATGTGTAAAATATTCTTCAGGTTTTTGGCATACAATGTATACAAACTACAGTTTCCCTATATATTCGCTTCTCAGTGATGAGAACAAGGCTGTGACAGCTTTCCATATTTATATGACCAGCATTTTGTATTTTACGTTCATGATTAACAGCCTAACTTATGATAGCTGAAACAGGTAGACTTTCTTCCTAAAAGTAGACTCCAGAAATAGAGCATATGCAATAAGTTAATGGGACATTTAAGAAATGATTTCTAAAATGAAACAATTGAGAATTGCGTGCAGGGATATAACAGTTACATAATGGATGACTACAATACAAAGCCTGCAATGATGAACAATCTATATTCAATTCCAAAGTTTTCCACACAAGAATAGTGATTTCAATGGTGATTTGGCTTAAAACATTATTGATAAAAAATCTCCAGCGTAGGAAGCATTTATTATGAGTTTTTAGAGGACTTGCATATTCATGTGATGAATTAGGTTGCATTTTTTCCATTCTAATGCAAGTTAGTAATAATAAATAATTTAATTGAATTATAACTAACTTATTTAATATTTTTGTCATGCTCGTTGTTCGTACTACACTGTACCTTGTCTTATAAGAAAGGCATCTTGTATTAGAGAATAAGTAATATTGTACTTAGCGCTTGTTAATGCTTGAGCGGGCTGGGTAGTTAGGAGGTGAGGGAATGCATTGGTTGGTTTTCCCAACCAACTGACCCTTCTATAAGTACTTGGAATATTGTCAATGTACTCAGAATGTTTTGGTATGAATAAAGTAAATCATTTCCTTGCCGATTTGGCATTGCAGTATTAAGGTACATTCTATGTTTTGCTTTGTATACATATCTTTATTATTCTGTGAACTTGAGTAGTATTTCTATTCTACATTTTGGCGCCGTTGCCTAAGTCCAAACTTGGAGGTCGTTGGCAAGACAAGATGGAGTAATGGGAAGGCCCTTTCTACTACGTATACAAGTAACAAATAGTGATGCAGAAGAGAAGGAAATAACTAGAGAAGATCAGTTGACATGCGATTTGGTGACGGCCTGGGAAGTTGCAGTCGATTAGTATGTACAAAGGGAAGCCCGTGAAAGAACGGTTCCTGAAGGTACGGTACACAACGAGCTTTCAGGGCCACCAGTGGTGTACGATCTATTGGGACAGATTCCTTTCTTGCTGGCACGCAACTTGTTACGTGTGGAGGAGGAAAGAGTCGAGACAGAAAGAGAACAAAGGAGGCAACAAGTACTCCAACAGTTCTCTGAAAGGCGGACAAGGGAACGCAACTTGGAGGAATGTGATAATCTGAAGAAGGGAAAAAAACACTAAACCAATTCATGCCCTTGATCTCAAACAAATTTCTGAGGCAGATACCAGGGGAAGAAACTGAGGACGTCGCCTTGAGGACACTACATCAACAACAAGAGGAGAGACGTCGAAATTGAGGACAAGGGGATCCCGCCAGAATCCAAGAGGGTTGATTGAGCATACAATCGAAGGAATAGCCAATTTGGCCATCTCGGAGGCACCAGGAAGAAAGTTAGGGTGTAGAAACCCAGAGACACTTGCACGGAGAGAATTGCGATAGGAGCAAAGTCCTGGAGAAGAGGATACCTCTAGCAATCAAGAATCAAGTTCATCGAGAGGGAATTTCCAGTCAGGAGGAATTGTTCCATCAGGAGGGAGAGTTCCTTCTAGAGGAAGTGTTCCATCTAGAGAAGTGTTCCATTGGGAAGGAGTATTCCATCTGGAGGAAGTGTTCCATTGGGAGAGGGTATTCCACTAGGAGGGAAAAAGGCCAACATAATGGCAATAGATAAACAAAAATTGCCTAGGTTTACAAGGGACGGTTCAGAGGACCCCATACGCCACTGTAAAAACATGCATAACCATATGGCAAGCTAACAGAGAGAATAATATAGATGAGTGGCTAAAAGCTTTTCTTGCCACACTAAGAGGTATAGCCATTGACTGGTATATAGATTTAGAGGCAGGGAAGAAAAACACATGGAATAATATCCGCACAACCTTTGAAAAAGAATTTAGACTCTTGAGGGACGATGATGAAATAGTGAGGGAGATTTATAACACAAGGCAAGGAAAGAGTGAATTCGTCAAAGCCTACAACAGAAGGCTAAAAGAGCTAATAGGGAAACTTGACAACAAGCCTGCAGATGGGCTAAAAAAAAGATGGTTCATTGAAGGACTGATACCATCCATTAGGAAAAAGATGAAATAGTCCCACCATCAACCTTCGTGGATGTGTGTACTCGCACAATGGACATAGAAGCGAGAGCAAAACTTCCAAGGCAAGAAGGCATGGAAGCGCGAGTGAAAGTTTAGAAGAAAGTGAAGAGGAATCCAAAACCGTCCAAGCCCTAAGAAAAGGCTTGAGGTGATTAATGAAGGAGGTAACCGAGAGTAAGGAAGAAAAAAAGGAGAGAGCTCTAGTGCATCGATTGTGAAAAAGAAGGCCATAGAAAAGGAGCATGTCCAAAGAAAGCATTTTGTGAGATTTGTCAGGTATTGGGACATGCAATTAAAGACTATCCCTACAATCTAAAAACACAGAGCGCTCAAGTATTCTTTACCCAAGGAGAGCAATCTACAGCATCCTCCACCCCTCCAAAGAATACAAATACAGAAACCTCACTAGGAGGATACAAAAATAACAGAAGAGGAAGAAATAATAATAGCAATAACAACACACACCGGCAGGCAATCCAGTATGATTCTAAGTGGAGACCTATGATCCAATGTAGGAGGTGGAATGAATAGGGACATTTTGCACGAGATTGCCAAAATGAAGGATATAATGGAGGAATGTTGTATAAATGGTGTGGGCCAGGCAATCATGAAGATGGGAATTGCCCCAGACAGAAGGGGGTAAATATGTTAGACATTGAAGAACTAGAAAGTGAAATCCTTACCGTTACGAGGATGCAAGCCAGAAAACTAGCCTATCCAGATGCTGCTACGGAGAAGGAAAGATTTTAGGAAGCAAAGAAGGACATTCAAGATAGCATGGGAGAGGAAGGGAAGACAAGGCTAGATAAACCTACTTCGGATGGGAGTGTATTGAATGTTGTGAGGCAAGTTTTGGAAACCACCATCCCAGTGAAAATCGCTGATTTATTGGAAACATTACCCCAGTTACAGGTACCATTAACACAGGGAGCAAGCCTAAGAGGGGTAACTTCTAAAAAAGAGAAGGAAGGAGAAGTATGAACACAAAACAATACCCTATTCACTATAGGAACAGGGAGAGCACCAACCATAGTAGAAATAGAGATATTAGGGTGCAAACTTTCAAATACTATTGTTGATGGAGGTTCCGACGTAAATGTTTTATTTGAAGAAACTTGGAAGGCAATAGGAAAACCCACACTTTGGCCACCTACATTTTAACTAGTGGGGGTGGACCAACATGGAATCAAGACTATAGGAACCCTGATAGGAAAAAAAGTCATAGTCGGTACTTAACAATTTTTCCTTGATTTTGTGGTTATTACTTTAGAGAAAAAAGGGTACGATGCTTTATTAGGAAGAGGACGGTTGGTTACAGCAAAAGTCACCCATAATTGGAAATGGAACACTCTATCTATTGAATCAGAAGGAAGAAAGTACATCATAGACCTCAAGAACCAGTCAGTAAGTTAGGACATGGCATCAGACTCGGAGGGGGAAGATTATGAAGGGATGGAACCAGACGAGGAAGGAGTGCTCAGGTTGGGGGAATGTTGAGAAGACGAAACAAGTTCCCTTAATGGATTATTCTACTGGCAGATGGGAGACTATGAAGTTTTCCATGCAGAATGTAAGATGTTGCAAATCTAAGAATTTGAATTGGAAGAAAGATATCCAGATGGAGTACAAGGAAGGTGCGACAACCCTTAACAGGACACCTACACACATCTTTGAGAAAGAGTTGGAATACAAGGAGGCCAAACTCCATACTTTAAACCTCGAGGAAGAGGATCAACTCAAAGAGATTTTGATAGGGGATGATTGGGACCCAGTGCTAAAGGCAACAACTTTTAGAATCTTTCTGGAGTATAAGGACGTCTTTGCTTGGACATACAAGGACTTGAAAGGAGTACCCCCAGAGCTGTGTGTCCATCAGATTCCATTGGTACTTGGAGCAAGACCAGTACGAAAACGACCTTACAAAATGAATAAGAACTATGTAGCAAGGGTCGAGGAAGAAATCACAAAGATGTTGGAAGTAAGGATAATATTCAAAGTACAAACAAGTGAATGGGTATCTCCTATAGTCATATTATTAAAGAAGGATGGCACCCAAATTCGGATATGTATGGATTTCAAATGTTTGAATGCGGTGACTGTAAAGGACCCATTCCCTATTCCATTTACTGATAGCATTTTGGAGGAGGTAGCCGGCCATGAGATGTATTCCTTCATTGACAGATTCTCAGGGTACAATTAGATTAGCATTGTCGAGGAAGATAATCTAAAAACTACATTTGTGGTTGAAGATGGGGTGTATGCCTATAATAGGATGCCCTTTGGGCTATGTAATGCACCAACCATGTTCTATAGGATCATACTACACATCTTCAGTGGTATGTCAGTGGGAAATTTCAAAGCCTTCTTGGATGACTGGTCGGTTTATAGTGGGAAGGAGCACCACCTCAAAATTATTGGGGAATGCATGGAGAAATGTCGAAGAGCAAGGCTAGCTCTCAATCCGAAAAAATGCAGGTTTATGGTTCCACACGATAGACTTCTTGGACATATCATTTGCAAAGAAGGATCGAAGACAGATCTTGACAAAATTAAGGTTATTTTGGAAATGGAAGCTTCGTTTGACGTAATAGGCGTCAAATCCTTTTTGGGCCATGTGGGATACTATAGAAGGTTTATAAAAGGATTTGTGGAAGTGTCACTGCCCTTGGAAAAATTAACCAAGAAATGAGAACGGTTTGGGTGGAAGGAAGAACATGAGGATACCTTCCAATAATTAAAGAAGAGACTAGTTGGGGCCCTTATCCTCATATACCCTGACTCCAACAAAGAGTTTCGTGTCCATGTAGATGCATCCGATTATGCAACAGGTGTCGGTTTGGCACAAATTGGGAAGGAAGGACTTGATCACCCAGTGTATTTTGCAAGCAGGCTTCTATCGAAAGAAGATCGTAACTACAGTACCAACGAAAGGGAAGCATTAGGTATGGTTTATGTAGTGCAAAAATTTAGACATTACTTACTAGCTACATCCTTTACATTTTTTGTTGATCGCCAAACACTAATGTATTTAGTAAACAAGCTGATGATTCAAGGAAGAGTAAGTAGATGGCTAATTTTGCTACAAGAGTTTACCTTCAAAATCATAGTCCAATTAGGAAAAACTCATGTGATTGCTGATCAATTATCAAGAATCAAGTTAGAAGAAACCTCGGGTAGTGGAGTGAATGAGGATTTTCCAGATGCACACCTATTCTAGATTGTTGTGTTACCTTAGTGGTACGAAAAGATTGGACAATACTTATCAACAATGACCTTTCCAAGAGAAATGTCGGCAGCCCAGAGGAAAAAAATTGCCCTAAAAAGTAGCACATCCCAGTTAATTGAAGGATTATTGTACAAACTGGGACTGATGGAATACTGAGGAGATGCGTTATGGAGGAAGAAATCCCAGGAGTTCTAAAGGAATCCCATGAAGGATTGGCAGGAGGTCACATGAGACCTGATACTACTACAAGAAAGGTGCTATTGGCGGGACTTTGGTGGTCGACATTGTATGCTGATGTGAATGAATGGGTGTTGAGCTGTGACACTTGTCAGAGAGCAGGCAAACCCCTCAAAAGGGACTTAATCCCACTATTTCTGTCCCAACCACAAGAATTATTCGAACGGTGGAGACTAGACTTTGTAGGACCCCTACCTATAAGCAAAACCCATCGGTGTAAGTACATAGTGGTGGCAACAAAGTACTTGACAAAATGGGCAGAAGTGCAGGCCCTTCCAGATATTACTGCTCTTTGTACGACCAAATTTTTGTATGAACAAATAGTAACGAGATTTGGGATTCCACTCCAGTTAACGAGTGATAGAGGGGTACACTTTGTTAATCACACCACCAGGATGATGACAAGTGAGTATAAAATTTTTCGTTCTTTTTCTAGTCCCTATTACCCAAGGGCAAATGGCCAAGTAGAGGCCACAAATAAAGTAATAGTAACAATTCTATACAAAACTTGTGGAGTGGAAGGGCAAGATTGGGAAGAACGGATTCCAGCTGTGGTATTGGCGTACAAAACTACTTATAAGGCCACCACTGGACACACTCTATTTCATCTAATGTACGGACATGAAGCAGTGATGCCAATGGAACATATAGTACCAAGTGTACGAGTAGCAGTTCAAAACAAATTGGGCGATGAGGAGAGTCTTAAGGAAAGACTATACACTTTAGTAAAATTGGATGAAAGGAGGACACTTGCGCAATGGACTACGGAGGTGGCCTAGCAAAGGTGAAAATTTTGGCATGACAAACACTTTAAAAAAGATGGATTTTAAACAAGGACGACTTGTATTCAGGTATAATGGAAAAAGTGAAATAAAGCTAGGAAAATTTAAAGTCCGATGGTTAGGACCATTTAGAATATCAAAAGTAAAAGAAAATGGGGCAATCAAGTTATCTAGTCTAGATAATAAATCGGTGAAAGACCTTGTCAATAGGTCTAAAATTAAAAACATATGAACAAAGGAAAAAGCTGGTCCCTAGTTATTTCATAAGTACGGAAGGAGTAAGTGACCAAGAACGAATAAATTTCCACCCTTAGTCTTATAAAGCCATATCAACACATATTGAAGGAGGTGAGTTAAAGGCTGTACACACCCTTGCAGCCTATGCAACCATAACCGTATGGAGGGAAGCTAATAGTTGTACCAAAGGAGTCGGTACGGACGGAGCCAGCGAGGGGAGAACAATAAAGGCCGTACGAGAGGGCAGAGAAGTAAAGGTCAGTATTGTACGAGGCAAAAGAGGAACAAGGGTAGTACAAAAGGACAAACCTAGACAAGAGACAGGGGAGGCTATACGAGAGAGCATTGTACAAGAGGCGAAAAGGGCTGTATGAGGGAGTATTGTACGAGGCACCAGAGAAACAAGACCTGTACAAAGAGTGACAGGGGCCATACAGGCACAGCGGAAATACTGCCGTATGTGTTGCCAAACTAAGGGTACAAAAGGAGTAGCTTGCTGTACGGAAAAACACAGTGCCGTACAAGCATAATTGTACGACTATTACTGTACCTTCCTAGCGGTACAAGGCCATATGTAGACAGACATTTTCGAGGGAAGGACAAATTGTGGTTGCCATACTAGCAAGGGTGTAATTCTGATGAGTAAAAACACATATTGTCGACACGGTAGGAAGAAACGGTTGGAGTAGTTGGAGCATAGAGCCACTTCAAATGCATTTGGGATTACGACACCACCACAAAATGGTCAAATTAAGCATAGGAAACTCGAGCAGAGGGTACATCATTGATTTGAAAAAGAGAAAAACACCGACACTAAAAGCATAGGAGGTAAGGAAGATGACAAAGGACAAGAGTAAAATGACACAAAAGATCACTGCGGAGAATATCACATTTGAAAGTGTGATGGGAAGCGAATGCAGGACCTAGTGGGAGAAAACGGAAGATGGTCATCCCCTAAAAAAGGCGTTGTGCATAGCTAAGGTAGATAAAATAATCTTCATGCCAATATTTGATTTAAAGGAATTTGAACCTATATTATGGAATTTGGTTACAGGTTATGATAGATCATGCCATAAATCTGCAGTCCAGTATTTCCAGCATCTGGTGACAGTTTGTTATTCAGCCAAAGAAATAAATAAGGTTTTCAAAATTCCCAACAGAGGGCAGGAAATGGAAAAAATCCTAATGCCCGTAGAGGAAAAGAAGAAATGGTTGAGGCTGATGTGCAGAGGGGACCTCACAAGTAAGGAATGGGAAGGAATTCTGAAAAACAATCGAGGTCTCAAGAAAATTTTCATTGCCAATGATGAATGGCGATGGATTGTGGACTTGGTGAAAAGTAAACTCACAGTCGGCAGCCGCACTTCTGACATTGCTCTTTGGATGTTGCTTGTGGTTGACGTATTGTATAAAGGGCAGGTGTATAACTGGGCACAATTTCTTTTAGACAGGCTTCAGGAGTTCATGGAATTAAAACACAAAGCCTTTTACATGCCCCACCATGCCGTGACTTTATTTTTGGAAGCAGTACGGACCTAGGTGAGCGATGAGCATCGAGGGACAGTGATACCAGCCAACAAGGCGAAACCCTACAAGCCAGCTATGACATATTGGCTCCATATGGACACCATGAGTGTAGGATCTTATATTGGCGAATCACGGAAAAGGAAACCAAAACAAGCGATTGTGGTTGAAGAGCAGTAGGAGGCAGAGGTTGGCAATTAGGAAGAGGATGAGGATGAGGAAGAGTTTTTCGAAGAGGATGCAAGTGAAACAGATTCATCTTCCTCAGACTCCTAGGAGACGAAAATTTGCCTAAGTCACCCACAAGGAACCCCACGGAAAGTTGCCTTCTTACCTCTCGTGGAGGGGCCACTTCCAATAGGAGTATCAGAATCTCTAGAGATTTACCATGACCAGAGCTTGACTGGTGGTCTCGAAGGAGTTACTCCAAGAGTAGGGCAAACCTAGGAGAGGGCCGTAGAAGGGGTTGGCAACAGACAACAACTTCTGCAATGGGGGGCTTCTAGATTATCCCTCTCGAGGATGGCGCAACTAATCCCCCAAGAGCAACACAACCGCACTAAAGTGATAAACTTGATATGCTAGACAAGGTGTGCACACAAGGTTGGGTTGCAAACACCTTTAGGCCCAGAAGTAGTCCACCCAGTTACTCTCGTAGTTCGATCGACAAGGGCAAGGGCAGTGGATAACTAGCAGGGAAAGATCCACATTATGGAGAGTATGATGAAATGGCGGATACAGTCTTGGAGGAGGCCGACAGATTACTTGAGGAAGAAGGGACCGTGTCTTCCCCTCTACCAGTAGTTAATGAGGATCCGGTAGAGATATAGAGCGAGAGAGTGGAGCCCTTCGATACTTTCTCATTTATGGCCAAGGCAGAGTTATTTCTCACCGAGTTGCACGCCATGGAGCATTCTACCAGGGAGCTCATGCAATAGGCCAGGTCTCAGAATTTAGAAGTTGTCATAATAGCAACAAAAGCATTGGATACATTTATGTAGACAGGTTGCCATATAGATTGGGAACTGTTACAAGAGAGTGGATATTCACTGGAAAACATGACCGCTACTTGGACAAAAAGATCCATCATTCCTTGTGATCAGGAATACTTGCCTCTCATGGAGACCATTGTAGCTATGGAAGTTGCCTTTAGGGGGACATTCTTGGAACTTTAGCGTGGAAAAAGCTTGGCTAAGGAATGGGAGCTAGAAAGGCAAACTCTTCAAGATCAGTGGAAGGTAGAGAAAGTTTCCATGGAGGAGGCCTGGAGAATAGATAAAATTGACTTGGAAAACAAGATCACCATAGTAGAGGCAAAGAAGATGGACGCCTTGAGGGTACTACAGGGAGTTTGGGCAAAACAAAAGACAGCTGAACGTGACCTACAATGGCTCCGGGGAGCGCCAAGTACAGGGATGTCTTCCCAACCCTCTTCTTAAAATCAAGTTTCTTTGTTTTAGTTGTTCAATAGTCTTTTGGAAGACGACTTTTCTTTGTGGAGGGATAGATATAGTAGAGAATAAAGTAATATTGTACTTAATGCTTGTTAAAGCTTGAGCGGGCTGGGTAGTTAGGAGGCGAGGGAATGTGTCAGTTGGTTTTCCCAACTAACCGACCCTTCTTTAAGTACTTGGAATATTGTTAATGTACTCGGGATGTTTTGGTATGAATAAAGTAAGTCATTTCCTCGCCAATTTGGTATTGCGGTATTAAGGTACATTCTATGTTTTGCTTTGTATACATATCTTTATTATTCTGTGAACTTAGTATTTCCATTCTACACATCTCATTGTAATACTTTCATATTTATTCAAATCATTTGTAATGTCCCTTCTAAGATTCCTTCTAAGATTTCTTCTATCTTCACAATCTAATGATTATAATTATGAACTTTTTGTTTTGGTCAAAGGGTCTATAGGATTTCTTATTGTGTAATACTTTGATCTTAGAGAACTTAATTCATGAGACTTATACGTATTGGGATGCAAGGATATGATCTTATTCAATATAAATATTAAATATATTTTCAAATCCTTATCATGATAGATCACTGTCCTTGTTTTCTCTTATGATCACGTGGCTTGGGAGATAGATGAATTTATATCAATTTTTAAAAAGATCAATCCAATAGTCAACTAAAAATCTTGATAAGAATGACTAGTTATTAGTCAATTCTAGTACTTTGTGTTAATGGATTGCTAGATTGTTATGTCCTCAACAAGGAGTCAAGGACCTTAATTTGCCGAGAAATTCCCAATTAGGGTTTAGATTATGCTTGAAATATAAAATTGAACATAGTCTCTGTAATGTTCCCAGTGATTAACATTAATCATGGTACATTTACATCATATTAAGAAACAGTCACTAAGTTACAATACATAGTTAAGACTTGATTCCTTCTCTCCTAATCACTTACCTTAAGAAGCATGGTAGAATTATTGTGACCAAGGTGCAAACACAATATACTTGAGATCTTAAGGCTCCCTCAAGGTTTTTACCCATGTTGAGATCTTCTTGACATGTGGTTGAATTACTCCGCTACTCTCTTCACAAACTCCTTATCTTTTTAATTATATTAGCGAGTGGTTAAGGAATTAACGAATATAATAGATATCATGTCTATAAGAAAAGCAATTTCTAATTTATTAATTCATACTATAACTTCTATGCATCTTCCACCCTTAATAGCTTCTCCCTAGCAATTGTTGTGAAAAATTGATACCCAGATATTCTCAATTCTTTCACCACTGATGACGTGTTGAATTTTGTACAGTCTTTGATGATTACAAGCATTGGTATTATTAATCTTTGAGTGTCACATGTTTATGAACCAATGATGTGTTGTCCATATCTTGGTTTCCAATCTCATGCTCTATTTATGATGCGTTCTCTGTTCCATTATTTGGTTGTAATTATTATTTATTGTTAAATACTGTTTTAGAAAGGAATATTACACAAATGTCTGATTTTGACCATCGATTAATATTTATTAACTATAGACTGTTATTGCGATTGTTGCTATCTGTTCACTATAGTGTCATCGGTGTGTAGTGATAGTAATTATTGTTACTTATGGATAGAATAACAAATCGATGATGTTCAACCTGCAACCAATTATTTCCATTCCTTGGACCGTCTCTCATGTGGCAATAGACTGATGATAGGGATTATCTTTTTGCCTCTATATATAATTGCTATTCTTGTTGATCGGTATAGCTATATTAAGTATTATGATATTTGATAGTTCGTTTTTACCTCTAGTGATAACTTAGCATCCTATTCTTTTCCTTAACATAGGGGATATATTTGTTTTTGTTGTCCCTATTGGGTTGAGATATACATTGTATTATATCACTAGCCACTTATTAAGTTTCCATGTTAACTTTACTTGCTGCCACTTAATATAATGACTTATATTAATAGTTCTCCTCGAGTCAATAATCATAGGCTTTTGTTCTTTGAAGTATAATATCCTCTCTAGTGATACTGATCGGTATTTATAATGTCAATAGTATATGAATCCTTTGCTTTTATGTATTTTCTTATTAACATTTATTAATTTTGTTTGTGTTTGACATGTAGTTACATAGTAACTATTTATTATTATAATCTATTATTAATTAAGTTATTTACTTTTTATTTATTACTGTTTATTATATTGTAATTATGCTATAATTATATTATATTGTTATATTTTTCATTTATATTATCATTTATTTATTAAATCTTCTTTCGGAAAATGGACATCATATGTTGCCTTCCCCAAAATTGCTTGCCTCCAAGAAATGCAAATTGAATGTGAGTGGCTTATTCTGTGATTTGGGATCTACCTTTATTTAGTCCTGAAATGCTTGATTTACATCAGCACATCCCTTCTCTATTAAGCGTTGCTTTGCTCCTTGATAAATAAGCCTTTAGAATCTCTACCGTCATTCCTTTGTAGGAATTTCAACAGTCACAATAAATGTTCTTGATCTAGCCTCAACATTCACTAAGAATGTCCTTGATCTAGTCTCAACATTCACCTAGAATGTCCTTGATCCAGTCTCAACATTCACCTAGAATATCCTCAATCAAGTCTCTACACTCACCAAGAATGTCCTCGATCAAGTCTCAATATTTACCAAGAATGTCCACCTTTAGAGATATGTTATTTGCGCCTTGTAGTAGGGTGCCCTTAACAGTTCTCCCTTAATTACAACATAGTAGGGTGCCCTAGTAGCGGTTTTCCCTTAATTGCCACTATGATAGGGTGCCCTTAGTAGTTCTCTCTTTAGTACTTCAGCAATAGGGTGCTTGTAGCAATTCTCTCTTAATCGTAGCACAATAGGGTGCCCTTATAGTGGTTCTCCCTTCACTGCTACTGCAATAGGGTACTCACGATTCTCCCTTAATTGCAGCCTTGGAAATGTACTGGCAATGGAGCGCCGTTGGCGGTTCTCCCTTAATTGCAGCCCCTTTTCCCCTTATTTAGTTTATATCTTACATGTCTAATAACAATAAATCAAGATTACATTTTAGAGTTGCATAAATATATTAATCACTATTTTTGCATTACCAACTAACATGAGCTTTCTAGATTGTGGTCACAGCTACGGTTGGACCTCCTCAAAGCTCTATTCGCTTTGCACTCCCTCATTCTTGATTGGATGCTGTTGAGATTCCTTAAATCATCTTTTGTTTTGTATTGTGATGTTCTTTTGTTTCTTTGTCGAGTGTTTTTTCTATTCTATGGACTTGAGTCCTTTCCCAATCTTATGCCCCAATTCCTGTGGTTCTTTACATCTGAAACATACACCTTTTTTCATTACTTCATCATTTTGTTTGAGGGTTTTCTTACCTTGGCATTGATGCCCCATACTCCACTATCCTTTGCAGAAATAATCTTCGTTGCTTATTGTCTTTTCTTGTCCCTTCAAACTCATGTGCCTTTTTTGAGTGTTTTTTGGGTTTTTCTTTTGAAGAGTTGGATTCAATTTTCATAACCTTTTGTATTGCTTCTACCATAGTTTGTGGTTCCAAGGGGTTTATTATATTTTTAATTGATTACTTAAGTCCTTCAATAAATAAATAAGCGAGCCTTCTTTTGGAGAGGCAAGGAACCATGACTAAATTTTTTGGAATTTGTTGGCAAAATTTTCCAAGGTTCCATGTTGTCTTAGTTGTGTTAGCTCCTTTAAGTGCCATTCGGGATGCTATTGGTCAAATTTACTAATGATTTTTTTAGTAAATTCAATATAGATGGTTATATTTTGGTGGCCATGGGTGTTGATGCTATGATGCCACCAATCATGGGCTGTCCCGAATATTGGGAGAATGGAAAATTAAATAGCATTTTCCTTGGTCATAGGTTTGAGTGATAGATAGCTGCCAAGTTTTTGGTTCCATGATTGTCCGGTGATTTTCTGGAACCATCTAAACACACTAGATTCATCTTATTTATATATGACTTGAGATGTTTGTCAGAATGATTCTTTCTCCTAATTTGTGCTGGCTTGGGTTTTGACTTCATAATTTCTCAGCAACTCAGTATTTCTTACACTTATGATACTAATCATAACAACTATGTGAACAGTAATTCCTAATGTTGGGGTGCATCTTAAATTTCATTTTCCTAGTAACACATAAATACTTCTGATTTCAAGTTTATTGGAGGATATGGCATCAGATGTGCTTAAGGTTTTAGTAAATACTAAATGTACATTTAACAAATTCAGGGCTTTTGCATGTCCCTTTACTTGCTCTTGACAGTAGACCTTGAAATAGCATATTTCAATTGTTTCGATTATCTTCATATATCACATCTTCACCTCGTGTTTTTTGGATTGCTCTCCTGTTGCATAAATACCATTTGTAATATTTTTGTACACACTATGATCTCCTGGCTTATGCTTTTTGTAGATTTTACGGACAAGACGTTACTTTACTGCATTCATGACTGATGCAATGGGGAATGAACTTTTTAGGGTGAGAAATTAGTTATCAATTGACTTATATTATGATATACATTGCCGTCTTTCAAAAGAAATTATTGGTACATTGTATTGCTTTAAGTATTTCAAAGGTGCATTTTTTCAAACTTACTGGAATTTGACTAAACTGTTAAGTCATTTCAAGACTCACTGTTTTACTTATTACTGCTTAGGTTCGTAGGCCACCATGGTTGATCAATAGCACAATTTATGTGGAAATAGATGGAAAGGTAGGAGAATCATTATGACCAAGATGTCAATCATATGTGGTGATTTGTTTTCAGGGTTAGAGACTTTTCAGTTTAGTACATTTGGTAAGTGGGATTGAATAAAGCTTTACCATGCCCAAATATTTCAGGAAATTGGTGTTGTTCATAGAAGATGGCATCTTTGGAGGCGCATTTATGATCTCTATTTAGGGTAATGGTTTCTGACTTGGCTAATCTAATGCTATATGTCTGGAATTATGTTGATCAGATTCTTAAACCTTGTGGATGACTTGGTCAATGTCATTGATAGTAGCAATAATTCTGACCATCAAATCTGCATCGTTATTACAATAGTTAATGTATTTAATTGAGGGTGGATTGTTATCAACCACAATTCTGAAAATAGAAGACCCCTGGAAAGCAAATTTGAAAGCAAGCATTACTCGAGTGAAACAATGATTTATGCAATTCTTGTACAATTGAGATCAAATTTACATTCCCAATGGTATGCACACTGCTGTTCATTATGACTGAAAGTCATCTTTCAATTCCATGAAATTGAACACAGAATGATGACTTGATGTGTGGGAAAAAGTGTACGATTTCCCTCAGTTCCAGCAAATATCTGCTGTAGTTCCTCTATTTTTTAAAACAGTTATCTGGCATAGTTTTTAACTCGATGAATAAGGCTTTTTAGGCATGTTTATAGCTTCATTTTTTATTTATACATAGAGAGTCTGTATTGATATTACCACCATTGTTTTCTTCTAGCAATTAATTCTTTCTCTCCACATCATCTTCTTTTTGATTTTCTTACTTTCATAGATTTCTTTACCTTTCTAAGTTCTTAAACCTTTGAACTTCCTCATCGTTGTTATTTTTCTCATTTTTTATTTTTAATGACAATGGAGGATTGGTTGGTGTTTTAAAAGTGATTGAAAATCTCCTAGCCATTATGTACATGGCTCAAATGACCTATTAAAACCATAACCACTATTATTTTCTTTTAGTTATTTTTATAGTTGTGCTGTTGGGAAGCACTTACAGTTTTTTTAAACTGCAGCTGTTAAACTGCCTCCTACTCCTAAAAGCTAATAACATCTTACAAGATCTCAAATGTCTCCCATTTCATCTGATAACCAGTTCTGCGACAATGTCTTGGTCCTTGGAGCCTTAGGCAAATGACATAATCGATAACCTGAGTCCTAGGGTCTGGCAATTTCACAGTTTTGAAATTTACTAATTATAATTTCAAATTTCTCTCTGCCAAAATAATACAAAAAATGTAACACATGGAATGATTACCAAAATATTCAATATTAAACATGGAGCAAAAATCTTATTAAATAAGATAACACAACACTTTATCCAAAATGATAAAGAGTGACAACTAATAGGATAAGACTTACAACTAATGAAGTGAAAGAATAAAGAATATTCCTAAATTCTTTCTTTAAGACATTGACCGTTATTTACTGAGCATCACCATAATATTTCAATACCCTCCTTTAATGGTTTATCAGATATCTACTAAGTGCGCCAAGCCTATGCCCAAATTTTACAACCAATAGGATGGGACTTGCAACTAATGAAATGAAAGAATTAAGAATATTCCTTAACTCTATCCTAAATGCTAAGTTGACCAATATACATCAAATATTACAATTATATTTTAATACAACATAGAAAAATCAAGATCTATCTTATAAATTATGATATTATCTGAAAGATCCTAAATAGGATTCCAAGGTAATGACTGACTGTTTTTTCTGTCTTCTTTCTTTGATCACATTTTAGAAAGACAATCTAATTTTTTTAGGGTTTTGCAATTTATGATTTTTTTGGTTTTTCTTCTTATTTTCTGATTTTGTTTTTGCATTTTTGATATTTGAGGATGCAACACTTGGAATAAACTGCTAAAGTCCTGAAAGGAAATTGTCATAGAATAGGTCACACCAAAAATGAACAATTTCTTAACTATATTTTATTTAAAATATAACTAAGCTAGCTGTACCAGGCTGTATAACTTCTGATGAATACAACATCAGCAATTATGGTTCAAATTTCACTTTCATCTTCTGATTCTGATTTCTGACTGCTGGAACTCAATTATTTCTGATTTTTATGATGAACTGCTCCCACCAAACCCTAATGCTACTGCTGGGGGGTATTAGGTTGTCTTCCTGGCCTGTACAACAGTCTATGAATGGTCAGTAATTGACAATAATACTGCTGGCAGCACCTACGAACTGCAAATCTGAGATAAATACTATGCCCAATAATGTCCCCTACATCCAATTTGGATATGCTTTAGATCTACCCGGGGTTGTGCAACCAGCATCAAATCGCTTAGAAATTGACCAAATATACCGATGAAATCACAGACCTTCAATATACTGAAGATATGTCACTTAATCAGTTTTCTGCAAATGTATTCTCCTTCCCAAATTGGCGTCAGCCCTTTCCTGGTGATGTAGGACAAAAGAAATAATTGCCTGTATTGCTAATATTCTACTACAACTTCCCTGATCTGCTATTTGATGAGCAATAGCTGCCTCCCCCAAATCTGATCTGCAAAGAAGCTTCTGAGAATTGCTCCAATCATGGTCAAATGAAGACCTTGTATAGATCCTTCTCAACTATATAATGGGGTTTTGTCCAATTTATTCTTTCTTTAAGGGTATTTGTCCTCAAAGAATCTGATCTGTTGCTGCAACTAGCTCCAAATCTCAAATCGACAAATGCTGACGAGAAAAACAACCTGAATGAATACTGAAATGAATCCCAAGCCTTTCTTTTATTTTCTTTTCCCTCTCTCCAATAGATTCAAATCCTAAATAGGGTCCCAAAATTTATTTTAATAAACTTTATTAAAAAAGAATAGCCTTCTCATAAAATCAAATTATGAGGCATTATTTATTATTATAAAACATTGCTTCATGATAATTTATAACTAATAACTATCACCTCCTCGGGAAATGCGTCTTGACATTATTATTATCTCATTATAACATAAAGTGATTATAATAATCCACTTTATTATTATTTATTTAATTCCAACTTTAGGAAATATTTAAATATTTCCCAATTTATTCATAGAATGCACATCTGGACCCATAATTGAAATTTGACTCAAGACACCCGATCATAGATGATGTCCGAGTCCTGCAGGCAAACTAACAGTTAGTCCTAAAAATTAGGGATCCTCCCTAAAAAGTAGGAACTGCAATCAAAGTCTCTAGAAAAAATCCTGGAGGTCCTTTGATGCGTTCCAGTCAACTCCTAGTCAATCCCTAAAAGGTAGGGATCCCTCCTAAAATTAACAAAATTGTCCCAAATTGCTCGAATATTTTTTAGAATGGCACAGACTGAATTTTTTATAGATTCAAAATTTTAATTTCCAAAAGGGAATTCTTATATATATTGTAGATGTAAGAGCTGAAAGATAAGTGTTCAATTGCTGCCAAATATTAATCAATTCCTTTCAACAATTTATAGCATATTTTGTTGACTTCAGATTTTGAATGGAGATCTTATTTCTATCTTTGATATAAAAAATTTAGAATCTGAAAAAAATTCAGTCCCTGCCATTATAAAAAATATTTGAGTAGTCTTATTAATCGCTTTCCTTATTTTTTCTTCAAATCAGTGGTATAGCGAATAGATATACTCACATTATCCATTTAAGAAGTTCAAGCAAATAATAGCAATAAGACAAACATAAAATAGTTTTGAAGGGACCGTTATAAATTTGACCCAAGTTTCGAGCTTTAGAACAAATTTGAACCACGTCCTAGAAGGTTCATTACAATATGTGTATATAAATGTATGTATATCATCCTTCCCTTGTTGTCCTGTACCATCCCCATCTTCAACCTTGAAATGCCATGGAAAATAACTTATTAATTGTTAAATCTGACAATTACATACATGAAATGATAATAAAAATGGCAGTGCATATGAGATAGCGGTTCTCTCTTGACTACTACTGTAATAGGGTGCCCTTAATGGTTCTCCCTCGACTAATTTTGCAATAGGATGCCCTCAGTAGTTCTCCCTCAAACGCAGTGCAGTAGGGTGCCCTTATAACGGTTTTGCCTTACCTGCCACTTCAATGGAGTGCCCTTCACGATTCTCCCTTAATTTCAGCCTTGGCTATTTTTGCAACATGGTGCCCTAGGAATTCTCCATTAATTGCAAGGCAGTAGGGTGACCTTATAGCAGTTCTCCCTAAACATACTACTGTAATAGGTGCTCTAATGATTCTCCTTTAATTGTAGCCTTGGGAAAGTGCTAGCAATAGGGTGCTCTTAGCGGTTATTACAGTGCAGTAGTTCTCCCTCACTACTACTACTATAGGGTGCTCTTTGCAGTTCTCACTTAATTTCAACCCTTTCCCCTCATTTAAATTATATCTGAAATGTTTATTGATAATTATAAAAAAATATTAAGTACATTTGTTATTGTTATATTATCAGTTGAAATAAACCTCTAGATTGGTGTTACGACTATAGTTGAACTTCCTCAAAGCTCCAGGGCCTTCCTATTCCTTCATTCTTTGATTGGATGTTGTTGAAACAACCCTGATCACATTTTTCTTTCTAATGTTAAGTTCCTTCCACTTCTGTTTCAAGTATTGCTTCTAATATATGGAGTTGATTTTTTCTTTTCACACTTATGGCTTGGTTCCCAAGGGCCTCTACATCTGAAACACACACCTTTTTTCAGTATGCCTTCTTTTTGTTGAGGGTGTGCCCCCTACTCCATTGTCCGTTGCAGAAATAACTTCCTTTCTCTTTATAACCTTTTCTTGAATCTTCATGCCTGTGTTCTGCCTTGGCTCAAAATTTCTTAGGTCTTTCTTTTGAAGAATTTGATTCAACCTTCCTTGCTTTTCAGATGGCTTCCTCCAAGTTTTGGGGTTCAAATTGTCTTACAAAGTTTTTGGTGGAATCTTTAAGTCCTATAAACATATAAGTGAGCCTCTTTTGGGAAAGATCTGGGACCATAACAGATAACTCTAAGAATTTGTAGGCAAATTCTTCTGTGGTTCTAGTTTGTTTGAGTTGGGTTATTTCTTGAAAATACCATTCGAGGTCTCTTTCTTTAAATCTACTATTAAGCTTTTGGAAAATTCCCCATAGGCTTATATTTTGGTGGCCTAGGGAAATAAGCCCATGATGCCACCATTCATGTGCCACCCCTTCCAAATGGAGTATTGCAAATTGGAGTGCATGTTCTTTTGTCATGGGACTCAAGGTGAAGAAAGTATTCAATTTTTGCAACCATGCCCCGAGCTGTGATATTCTTTGATCCATTGTCATGTCCCCATTTTGGAGGCAATTTGATTTAATTAATTTAATTAATTAGGTTGTCCAAAATAATGAATATTTTATGAGGATGACTAATTAATTATTTTAATTAAATAAATAAGTGGTATTAAGTTAATTATTTATAAAGTTATCAAATAAATAAATATTAAAAGGTAACTTTATATTTAATTAATTTAATAAAGTGACTTGAATTATAAAATATTTTATAAAGTCAATAGATAAAAAAAAATAATGTTCTAGAAGCTTCTGGAGAAAGTGGAGGAAAAAGAATAAATAGGCACCCCGGGCTTCATTCTAATCATCCAGATTTGTTGTTGTTGATGTTGATGTTTGTTGATGTGCATTGTGAAGCCTAGGGTTTCTGCAATAGTCACAACTAGCCATTGAGAACGAAAACTCTTAATTGGTACGCAATTTTGAGGGTGTGAAATATCACTTGAATTATTGCAGCTGGGAGGAAGATACTTTAGTCTTCTATTTGTGCTAAATTGAGAAAAAATATTTGAGTACAAAAAAGCAGGCCGAAAAAGCAGTTCAAAAAAGCAGGCCGAAAAAGCAGTTCGAAAAAAGCAGGCCGAAAAAGCAGTCTGAAAAAAGCAGGCCGAAAAAGCAGAACCGAAAAAGCAGGCCGAAAAAGAAGGTCCGGAAAAGCAATAAAAAAAAAAAAAAGGGCAATTCGAAAAAGCAAAGAAAATTATTACAGCCAACTACAATCAGGGGTGGCAACTAGAGAGGCACGACTTGGGCACTTGAGGAGGTTATTTTCTGTTTAGTGGTATTGCAATACATCTATTCTCTAAGCGACTTCATATGCCAGGTCTGATGTGTATTTTCATAGTTGCCTTTCACTATAGAGTGCCGTTGTAATTGTCATTTCGTATCAGACCTATCATTCATTAATAGATATATCATTCATTTTTACATTCCTCACAATGGTATCAGCAATCCATGGCTTTAGTTGTATTTAATCATGCATGTGATTAGCGTACTGCTGTAGGGGAGTATTGAAGTTAGATATTTAGTGTTGCATTAGTTTTCATTGGCAGCTGTAGGTGCATATTACTTTACCAGCAAGCATCATATTTTGATATCTTGAAAATGCCAAGAGTCTTGGCTAACTTAGTATGAATATTGTATTGGATACTCATTCTCAATAAGGGAGATACAATTGCTGGTCATTAATTGTTGTCTTTGAGTGTTAATATATCATTTCTTATCAGCCAGTTAGCTTGCATACCAACTGTTTGTTAAAATACCAGTTGGCTGTAGGTGATCATTTTCATGATTAGAACTCATATATGCATTCACTATTGCCAAAATTAGTTGCATATTTATGTTAGGACATTGTTTAGACAATTTGGAGTCTTTGTAAGCATTCTCTTTGAGGCAAATCCAAACAAGAACCACTGCAGCAATCTGAAAAGTTATATCAGTCAGATGACCCTTGCTTGCAAAGTGTTTGACAAAATGTCAAACCACTGAAGTATAAAGATTTTTGGTGTTTGAAGGAGTTATTTAATTAAAATAATTAATTAGTCATCCTCATAAAATATTCATTATTTTGGACAACCTAATTGATTAAATTAATTAAATCAAATTGCCTCCAAAATGGGGACATGACATCCATCAAAATGTAGAAGTGTTACTTTGTTTACTTTGTGATTGAGTTCTTTGTTTATGTGCCTCCTAGGTGCCTCTTGTTGTTTGTCCTCACGAAATTCTTTAAATGATACAAGCTCTCTAGTGTGTGGCTCAAGATTTGTATAAGCTCTTGCAATGTTCTCAATGCTACCCATTGATAGTTCTATTCCTTCTTATTCTCTTTGTATCTCTTCCTAAGCAAGAATGAAGGTTAGGGTATCCTAGAAGTTGATGACACATTATTATTTTCCAAATGATTCGAACAAGTGTCCCTTCCATGGGGGGGACAACTTTCTAGATTATTAATTGAGTTCCCCATGTTTTGTAAGGCTTAGAGGAGGGCTTGGTTTGATTTCTCCATTTGACTTATTAGGGCTTGGTTTGTTTGTTCCATATAAGACCTCATTTGACTAACTATTTCGTTCATCGTGGCCTTTTTTGTTTGTAATCTGAAGAAAAGAGTTAAATTTCTAACCAAGGAATTTTACCAAACGGTTGGCATGCATGAGACTCCTGTTAGTTTAAATGGCTCAATGTAACTGAGTTTAACAATCATAAACCATCATTGTCCAACATATTTGATTTAATGGTTACAAGGATCGTAATATTGAAATTTTAGGTACATCAAATCACAAGATAAGCCACAGCCAGGTAATCAAGCAACAAACTTGTAATGACTAAAAGATAGTCGGCTCTCTATACACATGGAATATCATAAGGAACCATCCAAACATTCAGAAGTTTATAGAAAATATAATACTCAGTCTGGTTTTACAATGAGACACTTTTCCTTTTTGGAAATGAAACAAATGTGCAGTATTCAAGAGCGGAAGGAATAAGGAATGAATAGACTCGTGAATATTAATGAGAGATGATATGGAAATCTAGTAATGCAGTGCGAACTTGTTTAGTCTCCAATTCCCAATGTGTAGTCGGCTTGTCGTCTACCCTTGTGAGGAATGCATTAATTCGACTATTGTCCACTTCTCTTTTGGAAGCCACCTGACTTCATATAGTTGCAACCCGGCTAGCCACTCGCGACCTGGGAATAATGAAATTGGCTCCTTCAATACCGGTGCAACCCGTGCCTATATCAAACCCATCTGGATATCACGTTACCACTGTGATTTACATCCTCCGAGTATCTTTGTCCTGTCCACTTGATGCTGTCCACTTGATGGTGAAGTTCCTCTGCTACTGCCCCTTTTGCTCCGATATGCAGATATTAACCAATCTTTGATTGTCACTCATGCCCAGTATCCAAAATACGTACCTAGATTATGCTGAATCCCTCTACGGAGTTCAATATCAAAACCTGTTACTTGTTGTAAGTTCCAAAATGTATCTACTCACTGTTATCTCAAAACTTGTACATGAATACTAGGTTTGCGTCTAGTATCACAGCTTACTTAAGGGATTTCGTCCTTAAGAATAATCCAGTCACACTTTAATCGACCATTAGGATTTGAAGAATTATCATATATTCATTCGTTGTTTTCTTTCCCAAGACGAAGTCTCATATTTATAACTTCGAAGTGAGGGAAAAGTGTTGGAATAAGAGATGTGGGATAAAACACCAATTTCATCTTCTAGTCACTTAAGTCACTATATAAAGTGAATGACTTTTAAAACATAAAGTAACTTATTAAAGTACTTTAATACATTGAATGATGGACTTAAGACAACTCTTCCCATGTGATTGGCAGGCATCCTTACTGGTAATGCCGTTAATCTATGCGGATCTGGAGATAGATTAACCAAGTGCCAAAAGAACTAGCGCAAAAGAGGGGACATGACATTGTTCTTCTCTAATAGGTTTGCATAACCTTTATGCACAAGATGACACGATTATGCTCTGATACTACCGTAATGACTCTTCTAGGACTTGGCTCATATTTGTTCTAAAGCTCCAAACTTGGATTGAATTTGTAATGTTCCCTTCAATACTATTTTAAGTTTGCCTTATTTCTATTATTTGCTTGAACTTCTTAATTGGATAATGTGAGTATATTTATTGGCTATACCACAGATTTGTCAAAAATTAAGGAAAGCAATTAATAAGATTGCTCGAATACTTGTTGTAATGGCAGGGACTGAATTCTGTATAGACTCTAAATTTTAATTTCCAAATGGAAATTCTTATATAGATTTGAGATTTAAGAGCTGAAAGATAAGTGTTCAATTGCTGCTGAATATTAATCAAATCCTTTCAACAACGTATGGCATATTTTGTTGACTTCAGATTTTGAATGGAGATCTTATTTCTCTTCGATGTCGATTAGACGCTGGCTTTTACTGTTCAATCATCTGCAATTAGAATTGATATATTCCTCAGCAATTGGTTTGGCTGTGTCTTATTGATGTTATCCATACTAAGTGTGGCTTCCACTACTCATTGGAATTTGTCGTGCGTATTATTATTATTTATCTTTGATTAGTCAGTGGTGTTCGATGTCGTTATTATGTCCATAATCACACCTTATCTTGGCACATATATAATTGGATTCCCTATTAAGATAATATCTTATACTTTCTATAATGGTCAACTACTTGTCTGTAGTCCATCTTTTAGTCTAGATAGGAATGTTTCCTATCCTGTCTCTTTTGTTTTCAGTCCAGATAGGAATGTTTCCTATCCTGTCTTCAGTTTTGTTTCTAATTCCGTTTTCAGTCTACGTTGTTTCTTTTAGAAACAACGTCCTTGTAATTCTTTATAAGGAACACATTTGTTCCTCTGTTAATCAATCAATCATCCGGATATTCGTTAATCTGCCAATTTTTGAATCTTGTAACATGGTATCAGAGCTAGTACATTATTTCAAAAAGTTATAATTTCTTTTGAAATTATCAGTGCATAAATTTTTCGAAATTATTTTGTGCATTTCTTGGTGCTAGTTCTTAGAAACCCGCCTAGGCTTTTTGGTCTACAGGAAAAATCCCGAATTCGGGTCTGTTTGCAAATCCCAAATTCGGGTTTGTCTTCAAATTATCTCAAAATCGCATCCGTTTGGGGGCCCTTGTGAGGTAAGAAAACGGATTTCAGAGCACCTGTTCTACGTCACTAGAATGGTAGCCCTAGCTGCGACCTCCATTTCCAGTTCTGTTCCTCTGCGACTTTGGCCAAAGATTTTTTTTCTGTTATGAAAGCATTAAAATAATGGCGTCTTTAAGGAAATTGTGTCTTTAAGCCTGCACTTGCGCGGTTCGCGTCTGACAACATCGACCTTTATTTGGCGGTCAAACAGGACTTTTTTAGCTCCGTCTCAGTCTGTCATCGTGCTCTGGAAAGCAGATTCGACCATTTTTTATCAAGAAATCTGAAGTTTTTTCAAGCTTTTTCAGCTAGGGCCGTTTTTTTTCGAAACCCTAATTTTTGGGGTCAAAATTTTTTTTGTTTGGGAATTCTTGGTGGGTTTTTCGAGAGCTCAATTGGGTTGTCGTCCGTTTTTTTTGGGTGCTTCGATTTTTGTGCCTCAAATTTCGAGCCAGCGAATCCAAAAAACGACAGCAAATTCCTTTTAGGTTTTTCGAGCTCTCTTCTAGGTCATTCTCTGATTCTTCTAGTTCTTCCGTATTTTTGTCTCGAAGAATGTGCCTTCACAGATTTTCACAGTTTTCATTGAAAAACGTGCCATGGCATCTCTGACAAATATTCTGCTCAAGAATAATTCCAAATTCAATGGTCGCAATTATGGAACCTGGAAGCAGCGCATCATCGCAATCTTCGAATATCGAAACACCGATCAACTTGTTTTGGGTGTTAGGCAGCGTCCGACTTCTCCGGGTCTTGATCAAGGCGAAGCTGCATTTTGCGGCTTCTGAATCTGTTCCAATTTTTTTTGGGTTTGTTGATTTTCTCCTCAAAAATCATTTCAAGTTGTTTGTAATACGCAAGGTTGCGTGAGATTCTGGGTTTTACCGTTTTTTCCACAAAAACGAAGTTTTGTAATTGCAACCTATTTTGAGTCATGACACTCTTCTGGCAAAAATCTTGTAACATTCCCCAGGATGCCGTGAGCAATGCCAAATCATTCATTATTAATAACTAATTTGAGCAACTCAATTTTGACCACTCAATAGGTTATAGATACTATTGGCAACGATGCTGCCATTTAATTATTTATTTCTTTTTAATATTTTAATTAATTGTTATTATTTATTAGTATTCTGGTAAATATATTATAATTATATTAGTCATAAGCATCCATATTTGTATTTTATTATTATAATTAAAAATTATACTTTATAATATTATATTAATATTGACTTATATTATAATTTATTTATTTATTTTACATTTAGATTTATATTGTTCAGTTTTTTATTATTATTAAGTCTTATGTCAATTGGGGACATCACACATATAGCCAGACACATCAATGTACCAAATTTCCCAGACTTACTCAAACTCACCTAGATGTAGTGAGCTTGAAGGGGAGCTGCTTTTATTGAGTTTCAAAGACACGCCTACTAAGTACTCGCTAGACTCAAAAAGTGTGCGACATTTACAAAACTCTTCGATTCTAGGTGAGTCTAGTAGGCACACTTGCCATTTTAGTTAGTTTAAAAAAACTTATAACCTGTCAATGTTTGTTTGGTTTATTTCTTGCTTGAATCTCGCGAAGGGTGTTCCTTGTTGACCTTTTTGGAATATTACCTCCGATCCCTCCATCAAACTATAAGTATAAGAAAGTAAAGGGTGTTGATGAATCATGATAGCAGAATCTACAATATGCATATCCCTCGTTGGGATCTCTGCATGATTACAATGAAAGCCACAATGAAGAACAATCTTGTTTCATACATTGGACAACTTGTCTAGTATACAAGGATTTTGATAGGAAAGTGGGCCTGCAACATTGTACTGCTGAATACAAGTCATATTTGGCAAGAAATGCCATTATCACAATGCAAAAATATATCAATCATTCCCTACATAGATTACTCTTAGAACAATCATTTTTATTAATATCCTAGCTAAGGTCAAACTAGATCATAACCATTTATCATTTTAGTCAATTGTTTCTCTCTGTTATTGAGCTTGATAAGAAAACATGCAATCTTGAAGGCTCCAAGAAAAGTATAGTTATAAGTTCCTTATTTAAAATTTTACACTGGGCACTGAGACATAAGTGAATATCATGGCTACATCATCATCCAAACTCCATTGCATGACTTGTCGTGATGCTGGGATGAGTAATATAAGCACCTATAAACCATAGACTTGTATGTTTAATTTTGATATTTGTTATGATTCCAAGGGTTTCAGATTCCACGAGTTTTGTATATAGTTGACAATATTTATATACTTAAATGTGTTATTTTCTTTGCTCAAATTTGCATTTATACTTATGTAATTGATTTACACTTGTGTATGTGATCAAAGTGGTTTGTAATTGATGAGGTGATTGTTTTTAGTATTTATTTATTAAAGGTGTATGAAACAAGATTTAAATCCTTAAAAATATCTGAAACTGCTATGTTTTTCAATTTACCAAGTCTATGCCAAGTTTTGGCATCGAGTTTGAGTCCTAGTAAAAACCATCTTGTCAATCCAAGTCTTGTAACATTGATAGATACACATGCATGTAGATGTATACACACATTGACACACACACACAGATGCATTCATATATCTACATAGAAGCCAATAAAGGAGAATTGAAGCATATATTTGGGTAATACGAAGTTCACTATGTGCTTCCCATTTACACTACCTATCCAACCATACTTCTGTATGAAACAAACTGGCTTCTACATTTTAAACCAAAATTTTCCTTTTTACATAAAAATGTAGGGATTATAGTGAGGCTGCCATAGTTACACAAGGGTTAATTGCCAACCTATAAATAACCCAAAACAATTGTTATACTTGTTGGTTCCCAAAACCATAGATTGGAATCCTATGAGTCTTACCAACTCGATGCTGGATATCCAACCGGTTATGGCCAACTTGACGGGATTGATCGATGTGATCCAAATCCCATGCACTTCTGGCTCTGCAAGGCCAAGGTGGGTGCACTTGATCCTGAACGAAATACTTAGGTCCAAGACACTTATAGTAGATTGATTAGAATGCGAATGTTATAAAAGCTTCCAAAATGGCAATAATTATCGAAAACTTCAAACTTGCGATTTACAAATTAAGAATAAAAGTAAATGATTGTATGAATGTTTTTACAATAAAAAGAGCATAGATTAATGTAACAAATGAATATATTAATTCTTCAAAGGGAAAGATATGAAATAATTGCCAGCATATGGATTATGAATCAAGAGTAAAATAACTACCAGTGCTTAATTAAATGGGCAAACAGAGTCAATACTATAAGTTGAAACGTATAACTTTATAAAGTTCAATGTACTTAAACTATAAACAAATTAATAATTCAGACGGGATGGATCAATTATACGAATGCAATTTTAAACTAGTAGTCTTTCTTTTTGCCCAAGAAAGACTCCTAGCGCTTTCTTTGTCTCTGTTCTTTGTTGTTATTACTTTGGTTGTTTTCATTTATTTTCGGACACCTTTGTGTGCTCCTGCTGGTGTCAGCCTCACTGTTGTATTCTTTCAGTCCTATAGACCTCTTTTTGGTCTTTTGTTGGACATTAATATCATTATCTTATCTTATCTTATCTTGTCTAACTCCTGTAATATGGAGACAAAGTAGACATAAATACGGAAATAATTAAATATTTCACAATATTTATGTTTACTAAGTTTAAAATGCAATTATGACGCAGTCCACTTGTTCGAACATTAAAATATTTATAGAATTAAAAAAATAATTATAAAGGACACAACTTAATAATATTTCAACTCCAATATTTAAAAATAAATAATTATGCCGGAAATAAAATCACAATAAAGACACTACTTACAAATGATCCATCTACTGTGAATCTATCCAAACCGCATAAAATTAACCCAATAACTCAAATCCATGAGCTTTGTTCAATTGTTCATTCCTTTACCAACGAAAGAATATAATATATCAAAGTGTGCATAGGATATGTAAATTTTTTAATATGAATATGAATTGTATATTGCTTTGATTTTCATCATATATTTATAGAGGATGAAGTCATTCCCTCAACCATCACATCCCCTCTAAAAACCTAATCCCAGTTTAATAACTGTAATTGCACTAGTTATTATTATTTAAATTTTGTATTTGTTTTAGAACAATAACTCTGGGATTATTGGGTGATCTAAATTATTCCAGGACTGCTGCCAAATTCATTGATATACTTCTTCTAACATTTGGAGGGAGCCTTTATCATTTTGAATCATCTGCAAATGGTAATTCATACTTATCTCTGCCTTTTGATGGCACAAAAGAAGATCCAAGTCCATGCTAAGTCGTGATAAGACTTCTTCAAAGATTATGATGATTTGGAATTGTAATGCGATTGTCGTTAAAATGAAATTGTCAATGCGAATTTTGATTGCACAGACACCATTTGCACATAGCCTCCAATCATCTTCGTTGCCAACGTGAAATAATGGACAGTATTCTCACACTCTTGGTAACTCCGTCAATCACATAAAATTTGCGAATGACAGAAACATGGTTTCTAGATATAATCGATGTTGTGTGATGATGTCATTGTTCCATAACCGCACATATTCCTCACTAAGATCAACCACGGGCCCTCATTTCTTCCTTTAGATTCATTAGATGCTAAGTGTTGTGAAGTCGTCTTCAAGCCCAGATAAGCATTTTTCCAGCATGGATCCTCATATCTGTAAGAGACACACACAAAAAACTTCATTAGATTATACAAAAATGATTAGTAACATATATCCTTCACTCGTGAGGCCCGGTGAGACAATAGGTGATAAAACTCTCAATAATGTGAATCATGATCTAAATGGCACTCCTCGCGGTGATGATATGCTTCAAGATACTCCTAGAAAAGGGTGCTTGATTTTCTCCAGACTTGTGATAGGTACAAAACATTGCTAGATATACAAAAACATGGCCCATGACTCCCTTTCTTCATCACTTCTCATCATTAAAGGATGCGGCAGAGATATTTGGTGTGCTAGAGTATTTGTAATCTGAACGCACATCTTTATGCTCAGAAAGCAATCTGGTATGCTCTGCCGTTAGTCTCCACATATTATTTGTCCTTCTACAATTACCATTCCTTGAATTGGATAATAAAGAGATCATTTACTAACTACTACCTATGCTTCATTCTGAAGGCCATGGTTTCTTGTACAATACATTGTTAACACTCTCTTGTGCATGCTGCAGATTATTAACAGGCCTGAATAATGACACATTGAATCTTAGTGGTTTTTTCTTTTCTTTTATCTATGCCTCACCACAATTTACCTGCTCCAGATAGAGGCAACCTTCAAATGTTTTCCTGAGGCTGGTATATCAACTCTGGTGATAAGGGTTTGCTCAGTTTCTGATCTTCCTCATCTATGATAATGTTGACCAGAGGTAACATTTAATACTCGCTTTCTTCTGCTCTGATGAGACTGATCCTGACCAATACCTGCCATCAAAACTATCACTATTGTTTAATTGTGTCTTTTGTGCTGAAGGCTCTTCTTACATGGCTGTGCCTCTAAATACATTCGTCTCTGAATTCGTGTTGCCTGGTGTGTCTTTCCATCAGGATTATATCACTGTGCATAACTGATGGCCATCTCAAGACAAAGACGATGTTATGTAATTGTTATTGGTGAAGTCGACTGCTCATTGGGACTGCAAGGACATCTTTGTCAAGCTTTGTTATAAGTCTTCATATCTTTTTGAGACCATCATGTCTTTTATAATTGATATCAGACTTAAAGATATCCTTTGTGATAGGTCAGACCTAATAGATTTAGAAGCACACAATATCTCATAAAGTCTGCCATGAGAATGCAAACTGTCATCTCTACATGGCTGTCTATGTCTTTTCAAAATATTAATTCCCCGTATATGTCAATGCGGCATGCAAATTTCACATCTGCATAGTGTTCATGTAGGAATCCGTAAACAAGCTCTTGTTTGAGGTGAGAAATCCTTGTTATGATGATGTCCAACATTTCCTCACAAATGGAGACTCTAAATTTTGTTAAAATCCAAGCTCCATCAGTGGCTCTTTCTGGGGACATATGCTCCCTGTGAGCATAGTGGGATTCCAGCTATCTCTGGAGGAGCAGACCGAGCATTCATGCTTAGCATGATGCACAATGAGTTGTAGCATCTAGACGGAAAGCTTGGGATTGGAGACTTCATTTGAAATATAGTTTGGAAATATATTTTCTTTCTTGTTATCTACAAAAGTTAAAACTACCAACACCCATAAGGGCCACCCTTTTTTATTTTGTCTCCTCTTGAGGCCTCTTGCCACCTCCATTGTGACTCATACCCACGTTCAAGCTAGACGCCATTTCTTAAACTCTACAAAATGTCAGCATCTTTGTCATTGAGGCTTTTGAATAACCATGGCAACTCTTTTAAAAGAGTCAAATAATAAGTGCTTGGCATATGCCACATGTGAACTGAATCCTAAGCTTCAGATTTTCCTCTTAAACATCCAAACATCATAATTTTGTGCCATTTGTTTGTTGCTAGTGTCCTTGCAGCTATTCAATGTGACATTCTATTTGTTCTAGACAACCACTTTATCAAGTGTTGATGATTTGAAGTTTCCTTCTCAACTTATTTTATTTTGTACCTGTAAGTGTGACACGAGAAAATAGATGTGCAGCGATTCTTCTAATTATAAGTAAGAGCATTTGCTGAAGTAAATGAGTTTTACCATTTACTCTTGCTTAAGTTTTCTTAGGTATTATTATGTTTTGTTATTAGTGCAATTAGCTTTTAGTTAGTTGATTGTTGGTCATCTACTTGCTTTCCCTTCTTGCCTTATAAGTAATTAGAAGTAAGAGCATTTGCTGAAGTAAATGAGTTTTACCATTTACTCTTGCTTAAGTTTTCTTAGGTATTATTATGTTTTGTTATTAGTGCAATTATCTTTTAGTTAGTTGATTGTTGGTCATCTACTAGCTTTCCCTTCTTGCCTTTATAAGTAAGGCTATGTACATTATTTTTGCATCTCAAATAGTTATTTGCATATTCTACTGAATTGTTGATTTGCTTCTCTCTCTTGATGTTTGGTAGCTTCAGCTGGATAAACTATGAGAATAAGTGCAGAAATATACATGTGTGTGTGTGTGTGATATATATATATATATATATATATATATATACACACACACACACATATATATGTGAGATACTATATAATTAAATAATCATTTGTTATTATATTAATTAGATAATAATGGATAGATATGTTCTCCATGTCTCTTAATATAAATAAGAGTGATATCGCTGCCATTGGAAAACATATACCACAAAAAGGCAATGCAACTACATTGGCTGCGGTCTACGGAATTAATATGGTATCAGAGCCTGGTTCCTTTGAAGAAAGCTTTATCGCTTAAAGGAAGATCTCGTAGACTTCAAGACTATGAGAATACTGTAGCAAGAAAATCTTATTGATCACCAAAAGGAAGAAAAATGATGAATCTTATATTAGATATTAGCCATTGAAAGTGGCAAATTGTTAGAAGATAATTTATAACTGGCGGTCTGATGTGGGCTTATACCATATGGAAGATTGGGCCATTCTTTCAAGTTTACATATCTAAGGGACACCATTAGTTATGCACCTTGAATCATGATATTTAGATGGAGTGACATGGAATGTAAGACAAAGAATTACGGGAATGAAGAAAATGATGTGGAACAGAAATTAAAAGAACTGAATTATGCAACATGCATCTCCCCCATTGGTACCAGGACCATACATAAAAGGTGTATGAAGGGAGTCAAAGTACGTAAGGAACGCTGAAATGGCAGTGGGAGCTGCAGAGAAAAGAGCATGGTAACATCAGTGAAGACCAAGACTAAACATTTCAATCGCACAACACCCATATCATTGGAAAAACACACACAAACCAGTCATCATAAAGCCAGATGACATGACTATGAAGGAAGGTTAAAGACATCATAGCAGGGAGAACAGAGAAGTCGTGGATAATAGGCAGATGAATCAACAAGGGCCAGTACAGATTGGGTTTTTGGCCAATAGTCACTGTGACTAACCATCATGGAAACCATAGGCTGTACGTACTATCCTCTACTCGAGCCACGTGCCAATAAAGACGAAGAGGAGCAATTGAATATGCAACAAGGGCCCACATCTCCATAAGACCAAGGTAAGTAGGCATAACATTTGTGATATAGATAGGTATAAGAGTTATACTATTTTAAATTCCCTTTTCAAATTATTGTGTATGAGATATATTACTTGAATATAGTAAATAAATAAATAAATAAATAAATATATAATATATTGGGATTAATAATAACATTATAAACAATAATAATATTACATATTAGATAGTGATAATAGATATCAAATAATATGTTTAAATATAAATTAAAATATATATTGAGGATTGAATATATGCATATATGTTCAAAGCATATATTTTAATTAGATATTATCTGATAGGCCAACACTGGGGCAAATAATAAGAAAGAATTAATAATTTATGATGAAGTTCAGCTGGTCTATACGTGTCAATCCGAGAGCGTAAGTTTGTGAAAGGCGTCCGAGCAATATGCTATCAAGGGATGATAGTTGTGATTTGAGTGATTATACGAAAATGAACCTATGTAAGACGGAAATAAAATTGCGACAGGAACTGTCACTTCCTGTGACAAGGACTTGATTGAAACCTACTGAAATAATTTAGACGATAAAGATAACAGAGATGAAAACGTCTTTCTAGCAGCAATAACAATGCAATTACTTCTATTCAATAAAACAAAACTATGGAAACAATAATCATATTATATCAATGCAAATCATATTACAAACTGATACAGAAACAACAAGCATATCGTACCAATACAAATCAGATTATCAACTGATATAGAAACAACAATTGAATCAATTACTAGTTCAAACGAAGCTCTATATTAATGAAACACAAACATACCACACTGAAATAAAAAGCATAAAAGACACCAGACGTCCCAAGAAGTGGGCCCTCTCATCAGTCCGTTGGATGGGAAGATAGAAAACATTTGAGCACGGGGCTGATCAGCACAATAGATAGCCTTTATTTCTTCAAGAAATGGTACACAATTGTTTTGACATCTCCATATTACATTTCTTATATAGGCCAGACATAACAAGTACGTATAACATTGCATGGTCTATTCTTGGCTAGAGGCCAACAAACTAGCAACTTGTACAAATTGAAATCACTAATATAAAACTGCGATATTTGGTGGTTTTGCTGGTTATATAAAGGAGCAGATTTAGGCATGAAACAGTTTGCACATTCGTAATCATACAACAAAACTGACTCCTCTCCTTTATTAGATATAAAAGGAGTTATAAAACTTTGTGAAGATGCCAACTCCCTTAAATCCCATGAGTAAGAATGTGAACAGATTTCTCAGCCATAAACTAAGAATAAATAATGGTAAAATCATCATTTCATAGTAACTAATCTGATAAATGCACCTATGTAGATGATTTTTCTGTCACACTAATAGATGTAGCTGTAGCACCAAGATAATGTGGTAATTAGAAATGATCATTGGTTCTTTGTCCAAAGTGCAACATGAAGAGCTTGTAAAATAGGCGGCAGGAACATCTACACTCGTAATCAACATGCTGCAATTTTAACAATTAGTAAAAGAAATCAATAATACATTTTCCATATTTTAATCCCAAAACCTCATTAAATACTACTTATATATATATATATATATATATAAAACCATATGCAACATAAAATAGTAAAATGGAACGAAAGGGAATGGGAATGGAATAGGGAAGTAAATAGGAAAGTGCATAAAATGGATTAAAATATGGCATTAAATAGGTTGTAATTGGTTCTCATCATTATCTTTATTTTATTGGAATGACGTTATCATTATGTAAAATTATTATTTTTATTTCAATGCATACTATAAGAACTATGTGCCTTGATCTTTTCCTCTTAGAATGTTATTGTAGGAAGTAGAGTCTAAAACATTCATCTGAAGGAGTGGCTAGAGGATATGTTTTAGTTGATCTTTGAAAATCTTGATTATATTAGATTTAGAGGGAGTATGACACTTCATCAAAGGCGTGGTTGAGGAGCTCAAATGATTGATTTTCAGAATGAGTTTGAAAGTCCTTATGTGTGACTATATGACCTTATGTGCCTGCCCCTTGTGTAAATCACGAAGAAGTGACTGTTGGAAATGTAATAGGAGTAATTGAGAGGGGAGGGGTGAATCAGTTACCACAAAAACAAATCCTTGTCCCTTAGATGTCAATGCAAACTTCCACTTATCATGCAATACTTAATAGCTCGGTTAACACTAGAATATAACTGATGCTTGCTTAACAAAGCACTCTTAAGATGTATTAATCTCTTTTATCCTTTAGTGACTTAGTTGCAGAAATATAAAGCATAAGTAAATAACATGAACATAGATGACACCAAGATTTAATGTGGAAATCCAATTTGGGAAATACCACTTTGCAACTAGTCACAATAATTTTCACTCTTCTGAAGTGAGCTCTATTAGGAGCCAACCCTGTTAAAGGTTATAAAAACATACTGTTAAGTATGACCCTGTTAGAGGATTTACTTCACCTTTTAGAAGTGACATGGTAGAGGTCTTTAAACACTTCAATCTTGAAATGTCACCTTGTTAGAGGATTTACAAAATGACTGTTAAGTCAACTCTATTGAGAGATTTCTTTACTACTACAATGGTTAGAAATCAACAACAATTTGCTTTGATGTATGATGCAACTTTATTTGCTGATTCAGATCTTTGTTCTAACTTGACCTCTGGATCCTTCCTGATCAGATGTTTCTTTGTAGCTTAACTTTCACACTTTCCTGTTCTGCCTTGCTTTTGCTCACATATCCATCTTTTTCATATTCAACTTGATACACATCTTGTCCTCACAACTTGACCTTTCTTATATATCATAAGCTAGGAAAAGTCGGCTTGAAAACCCTTTCAAAACATCAGTAGACATCCAAGTAGTCGGCCTCAATTAATAAAACATTTTGCAGTTTCAATCTGTTGTCACTTGGTCAATGCTAGAACTAAACACTCGGTTGACACTATGATTTCTCCATTGCCCAACCACTCTATCAATACTGAACTCTTTCGATGCCCGACCACTTGGTCAATACTGCAACTCTTTTGATGCCCGACCACTCGGCCAATACTGCAACTCTTTTGATGCTTGACCACTTGGTCAATACTGCAACCAGGTTCCTTCCATTACTCGGTTACTACTAGAAAGTCTTCATAACTCGATTGCTCGGTTAGAACTGAGATATACAAGGTTAATATTAAAAACACTATATTGCTCGGTTAATAGTAAATATTGACATTTGTGTAAACATCAATGACAATATACAATTAAATAATTAATTCCAACAAACTCTCTCTTTGACATTGATGGCAACGCAACATGTCAACATAAACTGATGAAAGTATGAGCAATTAGATTATCCTTAGTTTGATTTTGATGCATCATCCATACTAGCTCCCTCTGAGATTCTACTTGGATTTGTCTCTGCTACTTTCATGTCATTTTTCTCCCTCTTAGCTATAGACTCCATTATTAAGACTTTCCCTCAATCTCATTAATATTGAGCTTTTCACAAACTTCCATATTACTCTTCCTTGTTGACACTACACTAAAATCTTCTTCTTTGACATCAATCGCCAAAGGATACAAACATCTGAAATTGCAATGTATCTTATGTACTATTCATATGCAATATGCTTTGTATTATATTGCATTTGATCTTCAATAGAGCTTGGTTGATGCCTTGCTATCTTTAGCTTTATTGAGCATCAGAGAGGGTAATAACCCCTAGTTTAGCTCTTAGATAAATGAATGCATCCTTAGGTAAAGCTTTGGTGAATATCTTTGCTATCTGCTCCTTGGTGTTCACATATTCCAATCTCACCTCTTTGTCTTGAACCAATTCCCTTAGGAAATGATTTTTGATTGCAATGTGTTTTGTCTTTGGGTGCATCAGTGAATTTTTGGATATTTTGATTGCACTTGTGTTATCACAATAGATAACCACTGGTTCCTTGATTTCTTCCTTCATTCCTAACATCAACTGCTTGATCCACATTATGTTAAAACATTTTATTGTTGCAGCAACATACTCTACTTCAGCTGTGGATTGAGAAATACAATTCTGCTTCTTACTTGTCCAAGACACTAGCCTCTTTCCAAGAAAGAATGCTCCTCCACTAGTACTTTTTCTATCATCAATGCTTCCTGCCTAATCTGCAATAGTGAAGACTCTTAGTTGAAGATTTCTTCCTTTCTTATACCATAACCTATAATCTTCAGTTCCTTTTAGATATCTCAAGATTCTTTTGACTGCCATTATGTGATTTTCTTTAGGATTAGCAGAAAATCTTGCAACTATGCCAACTGCCAATGCAATATCAAGTCTCGTGTGAACCACATATTGAAGTTTCCTAATCATTGATTTATAAGTAGTTTGGTTTACCTCTTTTGAATCATCATTCTTTGAGAGCTTATGTCTAGTAGACAAGTGTTCCAACTGGTTTGGAATCTTCCATTGCAAATACTTTCAACGTTTCCTTGATGTATTTTGATTGAGTGATAAATATCCCATCCTTCATTTGATTAACTTGTTGACCCACAAAGAATTTGATTTCTCCAAACATAGACATTTCAAATTCTTTCCTTATTTCTTCAGAGAATGATTTACATAGGTTATCATGTCCTATAAATAAGGTATCATCTAGAAATATTTTTGCAAGCAATATCTTGTCTTGAGGTCCTTCCTTGATATACAAATTGTTATTATCATTTGTCTTCTCAAAACCAAATTTTACTAGATATCCATGAAGTCTTCAATACCATGTTCTTGGAGCTTTTTTAATCAATATAATGTTTTTTGAAGTTTACATACCATGTCTCTTTGGCTTGGATCAATGAAACCTTCAGGCTGATCAATGTAGACTTCTTTCTCCAAAACTCCATTTAAGAAAGCTGATTTGACATCCATCTAATATATTTTGAATCCCCTTTGTGCTGCATATGCTAGAAGTGTTCTTACTCATTCAAGTCTTGCAACAGGGGCAAATGTTTCCCCATAATCAATACCTTTTTCTTGAGCATAACCTTTGCAGACAAGTCTTGCCTTGTTTCTTGTCACTTCACCTTTCATTCATTCATTTTGTAACTGAATATCCTTTTTGTACCAATCACATTTTTATCCTTAGGTCTAAGAACAAGAGACCAGGTTTTATTCTTTTCTATTTGCTCAATTTCTTCATTCATTGCTTCTATCCAACTTTCATTTTCTAATGCATCTTTTACAGATCTAGGTTCAACTTCACTATACCTTTTAATTTGTTCCTTGTCAATATTCCTTATGTCTCTCCTCCAATTATTTAATCAGGTGCATGATGCCTTCTGACATATTTGGCAAGCCTTAGATCTTTCTTTCTTTGCTCAGAACTTGGTTCACTTGGTTCTTCAAGATCTTCATCCTTTTGCTTGGGTTCTTCTGGCTGATCTGGCTGTAGCTCAGGTAGTATTGCCTGTGACTTGGGTCACACTGCCTGGGGCTGCAACTTGGGTTGATCTGACCGTGACTTGGGTGCCTTTGACTGTGACTCAAGCTGAAATGCTAGTGAATCGCTAGATGTACTTGGTTACTGATTGGCTTCAACCTTTTGAGGTAAGGTTTTAGGTTTTTCATACTATATGAACCTTCTATAATCTTCATGCTCTTTGTTGCTCTGTTCTTCACTTCTTTCTACAAACTAATCAATTTTCACATGTGCACTTTCTATGACTTTGTGAGTAGAAAGATTTAGACATTGGTATGCCTTGCTTTTATTGGAGTACCCTAGGAATATTCTTTCATCACTCTTTGCATCAAGCTTTCCTTTTCTTACATCTTTTAAGATATAACATTTGCTTCCAAATACTCTAATATAACAAAAATTAAGCTTATATCCATAACATAATTCATAAGGCCTTTTGTTTGTATCTTTCTTCAATTGAACTCGGTTTAGTGTGTGAATTGTTGTGCTAATTGCTTCTCTCTAGTACTTTGGTGCAACATTCTTTTTTGATAATAATGTTCTTGCACATTCCATGATGGATCTGTTCCTTCTCTCTGCTATTCCATTCTGTTACAGAGTTCTAGGTGCTGATAGTTGTCTTTTGATTCCTCTTTCATTGCAAAACTCATTGAATTCATTTGAAATGAATTCTCCTCCTCTGTCTGATCTCAGGCATTTTAGATTTTTCCTTGTTTCCTTCTCAACTTTAGCCAAATACCATTTAAACATCAAACTTATCTTTTAAAAACACTACAATCATCATTCTAGAGTAATCATCAACAAATAAAATGAAATATATATGTCCATATTAGCTTTCCACACCAATTGGCCCACAAAGATCTATATGAACTAGTTCCAAAACTTCTTCAGAGTTATAGGACTTACTTTTGAAACTTCTTTTACTCATATTGCCAATTTGACATTGTTTGCACATTCCCATCTCAGTAGATAAGGTATGCCTCTTACTTTGTTATTCTTGCTTATGTTGTTCAATTTATCAAAGTTAACATGACACATTCTTTTATGCCATAGCCAACTTTCTTCAACTTGAGCTAATAAACAAGAGCTTTTATCGAGATCTAGGTAAAACAAATTACCAGTTCCAACTAGTTTTCCTTTTCCATCCAATAGTTTGGCTTTCCCATTCATGAATTAAACTTTGTATCCTATATTGTTCAACTGAGCTACACTCAGTAGATTATGTCTTAATCCTTCAACCCAATAGGCATTCTCACATTTGATTCCATCAGTTAGTGCAATGATTCCTTTTCCTTTTACATAACATGGTTCATTGTTCCAAATCTAACACTTCCACCATTATAGTGTCCTAAATGTTCAAATTTTGTTTTATTACCAGTCATGTGATGAGAACAACCACTATCTATGATCCATCTATCATTTTTGCTAAAATAAGAGATAAGTGCCAGCTTTTCATTTTGCTCATCATCAGATTGATCTTTGATAGCAATATAAAATACTTCATCCTCATCATCATCACTATCAGAATCTTTTGCAATGTAACATGATTTCTTACCTTTTCCTGTGAAGTCCTTGTGGTTTTTGAAGCCTTTCTTGCTTTTGAATTTGTTGAATTTCTTTTCATCTTTGTCTTCTTTGTTTGGACACCTTGCAACAATGTGACCAAATTCTTCACATGAGAAACAAATCAATGGAATCTTTTCTCTGAATTTTCCTTTTCCTTTTGCTGCCCTTTTTGCTAGGAGAGCTTCAATAACTTCAAGATCCTCATTTGAATCAACTTCATCTTCACTATCAACTTGTTTTCCTTTTGAGTTCCCTCCTTTTCTACCAAGGGTTAGTTTAGCTTTGAATGCAGATTCAAGATTGTTAGGAGCAGCATAATTATCGAACTCTAAAGAAGTCAATCTTTCCACAAGAGTATCTAGGGTTGGATCATGTGCTAGATTGCATCTCATATCTTGAATAGCTGAACTTCTAACTGCATAAATAGGAAGAAGAGTTCTTAGTACCTTGCTGATTACTGTTTCAACATCAATTGTACCTCCTGAAGCTTTGATTGCACTAACACTTTCTTTGACCCTTTTACTGTATTGGGTGATATTCTCACCTTCTTTCATTTTCAATCGATCAAACTTTTCTCTTAAACTTTCTACCTTAGCTCTTTGCACATTTTTGTCACCTCCAAAGGCCTTCAATTTTTTCCACATATTAAATGTAGTAGGACAATCCTTGACTTCATCAAATTCAGAATAGTTCAAAGAGGATGCAATATCAATCATCATAATTGTGATCCTTTGCTTCTTTTATTTGCTCCACAGACATAGGCTTGGGTGGTGCCACATATTTGTTCTCTAGGTAAAATACATCATCATCACTGATGCTTGATACATGAAGCTTCATCAACTCTTGCCACACTGAAAATTTTTCTCTGTTAAGTTTAGGATTCTCCCTCCTGTAAGACATCCTGATCTTTAGCTTAGGTCCTTAAAACCTTTTCTTGTAAGCACCAATGCACTGATACCAATTGTTGTAAATGTAATAGGAGTAATTGAGAGGGGAGTGGTGAATTAGTTACCACAAAAACAAATCCTTGTCCCTTAGATGTCAATACAAACTTTTACTTATCATGCAATACAGAATAACTTGGTTAACATTAGAATATAACTAATGCTTCGTTAACAAAGCAATCTTAAGATGTATTAATCTGTTTTATCCTTTAGTGACTTAGTTGCAGAAATATAAAACATAAGTAGATAATATGAACATAGATGACACCAAGATTTAACCTGGAAACCCAATTTGGGAAAAACCACCTTACAACTAGTCACAATAATTTTCACTCTTCTAAAGTGACTCATTTTAGGAGCCAACCCTGTTAAAGGTTACAAAAACATACTGTTAAGTATGACCCTATTAGAGAATTTAGTTCACCTTGTTAGGAGCGGCCTGTTTAGATGTCTTTAACCATTTCAATCTTGAAATGCCACCTTGTTAGAGTATTTACAAAATGATTGTTAAGTCAACTATGTTAAGAGATTTCTTTACTATTACAATGGTTAGAAAGCAACAACAATTTGACTTGATTTATGATGCAACTTTCTTTTTTGATTCAGATCTCTATTCTGGCTTGACCTCTAGATCCTTCCTGATCAAATGTTTCTTTGCAACTTAACTTTTACACTTTCCTGTTTTGCCTTGCCTTCGCTCACATATCCATCTTTTTCATATTCAACTTGATACACATCTTGTCCTCACAACTTGACCTTTCTTATATATCATAAGCTAGGAAAAGTTGGTTTGAAAGCCCTTTGAAAACATCAATAGACATCCAAGTAGTCGGCCTCAATTAATAAAACACTTTGTAGTTTCAATTTGCTTTCACTTGGTCAACATTGGAACTAAACACTCGGTTGACACTATGACTTCTTCATTGCTCGACCACTCGATCAATATTGCAACTCTTTTGATGCCCGACCACTCGGTTAATATTGCAAGCAGGTTTCTTCCATTACTCGGTTACTACTGGAAAGTCTTCATAACCTGATTGCTCGGTTAGAACTGAGATATACAATGTTAATATTGCAAACTCTATAATGCTCGGTTAATACTGACATTTGTGCAAACATCAAATGACAATATACAATTGAACAATTGATTCCAACAGTGACGACTTCCAAATGATTATCACTTGTATTTGTAGAAGTTAGTGAAAGGTGACGATCTTATGATAACTTAATTTTCTATTATGATGGATAACTTACGATGTCTATGCAGATCATGATAGATTATACTTTGTATGGTGGATGTTCGTATGGTAAGCATTATGAGAATGCATGTGCACATACCTTATGAATATTTTGAGTAAATTGTGAATGTTATGCAAATTCTTGTTAAAGAGGCCATTATGCAGAGTACTTGGTGAATGTCAAATGAGTTGATATTCAGGAGGCCATTACTTACAGTACTTGGTGAATATCTTGCAACTCGACATTCAAGAGGCTATTACTTAAAGAGTATGTGGTAAATGACAAATGAGTTGACATTCAAGAGGCCAATACTCCCAATATCTTTATATTACTGTAATGTCCCCACTATTAGGGTTAGTTTGGGACAATTAATACTTGCAAAATAATGGTTAGAATCACAAAAATAACAAAACACACTATATTATTTTACCCTCTAATTTAACCCCAATCTTAAGGATATTTCCAAATCGAGCTTCCTAGCTCATAGCTACCTTGACATTTTTTTGGGAGCGCACCCCTTAAGATTCTTCTTGGATGGGATATCCCCTATCCAAGGCCAATCACATATGCATATGTTGATATCATTAGAATATTTTGGCACATGGAGACTATCCATTGATTCTTGGCCATGGTGGTCAGATGGAGATCCTAATATCTAGCATACCCCATGCTTTGAGTTTCATTAATCTTCATGTTGTTAACCCCATGAGCTAACACAATATTATCCACATTGTATGCTTCTTTAATATAAATAAATTCATAAATATAATTAAACAAATACAACCCATGAACATACTTTTCTTACCTTCTTCTTTTCTTGGTTTATGTGCCTCTATCCTTAATTGCCTTTTCAATGAATTATTCCTTCTAAATTATCTCAACTCTATATTACTTTCTAAAATTCTTCCTTCTTTAATTATAAGGAAAGGATAAATATGCTTTTTTGTTTCTTCTTTTCCAAGAGTCACAACCTTTCATAATACAAATCCTTGGAAAGTCACAACACTTCATAGTTATAATCCTTTTGAAAAGTCACAACACTTCATAACCAAAATTCTTTGGAAAAGTCCTAGTACTTCATAATCACAATATTTTTGAAGAGTTGCAACTATTCAGAATTATGACTTTTTTGAAGGTTCACATCCTTTTAGTATCATTGATACCTTTTCAGAAGTCATTTCCTTATTTCACTTCATATTACTTTCTTCTTCCATTTTTCCTTTTTGAACTCCTCTTTTCTCATCTTTTTTTTCCCTCCCTCTAAACTAAATTCTCTTCGCTTTTATATCTTAATCTTAAGGAGTCATGTCTCTTTGTTAAGCATCTCTTGACTTTCATTAGATTTAGTTAATTTATATTATTTATTTAGTTACTTATTTGTGTTTATTATTATTTGTTATTAAATTCTATTTAGAAAATTAATACTCTCTACAATAGTCTCTTATATTTAATCTTATTTCTTTATCTACTCGTTGAAATTTTATTATTTTTTAATTGTTTAAAATATCATACTAAATATTACTTCATTGATAATATAGATTAAATAATAATTACTTTCTATTTTTTATATTTTAGTATTAGTTTAAATATAACTTTATTATTATTATTTATTTAATAACATTGTATTATCTAATTATTATTAAAATTCTATGTTAAAATGGGGATATGAAAATTACATTGAGGTAATATATAGTCATATGTTTATCTTCCGTAGTTAAGAGGGAGTGTTGATTTTTGGTAGCTTTAGTTGGATAAACAATGAGAATAAGTGTATATATATATATATAATCATTTGTTATTATATTAATTAGATAATAATGGATAGAGTGAATATGTACATACATACATACATACATACATACATACATACATACATACATATATATATATATATATATATATATATATATATATAAAATCATTTTTTATTATATTAATTAGATAATAATGGATAGACATGTGTCACTCTCCATGTCTCTTCCTTAATATAAATAGGAGTGATATTGCTGTCCTTGGAAAACATATACCACAAAAAGGTAGTGTAACTACATTCGCAGTGGTCTACGGAATTAACACTCTTGTGTGAAGGTTTTTTGTAGGTTGATGCTTCTAGTAGGTGGTTAACACTAACATGGTTATGGAGCCTTCAGCCCACATATCTTTCCATTAAGAATATTGAACAGTTTTGTTGAGGTCCAGGGTGGTTGAGTGATAATACCCAGACCTGTTTTTTTGTTTTGTTTTGATTTTGGTGCCAACACCCAAAAAACCACATTCTTCATCACTGTTGTGTTTGATCAATTTCAAGGTTGGTGGATTGCTGCTTTTTATGGGTCCCATGTACCGTTGGTTGCTTCCTTCGATGATTGTGAGATTTATATTTTTTGGGCCATATTTATTATTTGATGTTTTGTTGTTTTCCATTCTGTTTACCTGGTTGATATCGCATATATGTTTTGCTCTATTGCTTGTGAACAGAGTAGTTATTTTTTGGTATTGTGAGGAATGTTTGCCGCATTCACCCATTTCATCATGGATTTGCCTAAAGCTAAGCTTCTAGTCCATACAATTATTATAAAGGGAACTCAGATATGAAGACTTTGTTTTTGAAATTGCAATTGAAGTGAATAACATTTGGGTAAGATCCAGATTCCCCCGGTGTTGCACAAAAGATGAAAGAGTTTGATCAAAGAGATGAAGCTAATGATACACTCATTAATAATTATGTCTGTTTTTGTTGATTTGGGATATCATATTGTCTCTTGTAAAAATCGTAATCAAATTTGGACTACCTTAGAGATTCTCTTTGCTATGCTAGATAAGCTGAGGAAATTTAGATTGGAGAATGAACTAATGAGTCTAGATCCAAGGCATTTTGTCAATATTCAAGATTTATTTACGAAGCTAATTCTCATAGCTTGTAGTTGAAAGAATGTAGGGTCGCAAAAGAGGATGAACAATTGAGTCTCTCTATTCTCTCTTAGATAGTTCTTGATTATTTAGTATTTGTTTCTGCATTTTATGCTGCTATGGATGCTCTAGGTATTGCACACCATATGCCTTCTCTTGACAGTTTTGCAGGTCAGATCACAAGGGAACAACAAAAGTTGGCATAGATGGGCACATTGACACTACGAGGTTACAAGCACTTTGTTGATGTTAGTTTTGTACCACTACATAACATATAGCAATTGAACACTTGATATGGGATATCAAACACTCAATATGAAGACATGAGAAAAACTCCAATGTTCCTTACACCTGTGGATACTGACTCAGTTATTGATTTGATTTGTTGGTAATCACGTAGGCGGCCTTACGTTATTCATTCAAGGATGGCTTGGGTTTTGGGATAATGGTGGGTTTGTAAAATATACGAGTGCCAGATAATGTTGATGGTGGTGATGATGGAGGGGGGTGATAATGTTCTAATGACTTTTACCTTCATAACTTTCTTAGAATGAAATCCGACTACTCAACTACTTGCTATTCTACTCCTACTCCTATGAATGGAAGGATTAGCAAATGGATGAGGATCGAATCTGATGAAAGCTAACCAACAACTCTACCTCCATAGATGCAATGATTCAAAGGAAAAAGACTAGTTTACCATGCAAGGCTTCCCAACAAGCCGCTAGGATGCTAGTGGCCTAGTTAATAGATCTCTATCAAACATCCACTAATATCACCATGAAATTATCCATCTATTCTTACTCTTAGCAACTTTCTCAAAATAAAATGTACTTTAACAACTTCAAAGGAAATCTAACTTTAACTATTGGAAGTAGAAACGATGCAATAACACCAAATGTTCTTAATCACCATGCAAGTCACAACAATGATAAAGAGAAGCGGTTTTGGTATTATCTTAGCAACAATTTTCTCCAACCTTTTACAAATGAGAGCAAATGGCCTTGTATAGAGGCCAAAATTAAAACCAGTGGTAGAGATTAAGAGGCAAAACCAACGATCCAGATTGGATCCTAGAAATCCTAATTAGGGTTGTCACCCCATCAGCCAATGAGAAGATGCCACCTCATCAATGGACCAATGAAAAAAAGGAAAAGTGGCAACCAATGAGAAGGCACCAAAATGGCAGCCAATCAGAATCAGTCACCTATTCTACCCAAGAAGGAGGAGAATTTGCCACTTGGGCTTACATCAAATGATCTTCTAATATAATTCTACTCTTTTCTTTCATCTTTTTAACCAAAGTGATGAACTTGGCTAGCTTGTCATTAACATCCTTCATGGGAGGGCAAGGTGTATGTTTCATCATGAGCTCAACTGAATTCATCATATTGCTCGCTGCTTGCATTGTTTTCTCATGATCCTTCTCATACTCTTTCACGTATTCGATAAAAGCATTGAGGGAGGCAACGGTGCTCAAATGTTTCTTTTTAATGGCAACCTTCCCCAACTCATCCAATCTTGACCCAAATTCTGTCTCATTAACGTTCTCCTCTTGTCCACTTGAATTATCCCTTTGGTCTCTAGCCTCAAATATTTTCAAATCACTTCCTCCAAATTTGTTCTTCTTTGAAATTAACTCTTCCTTGAGATTCACTTTTCAATTTTCACTGCCTCTAAATCAAATAAAAGAGGTAGGATCCTATATAGAATTGCTTTTGATTTTGCACGGTCCTAAGTTGCAACTCTAAATTCTCGCTTATAATCCTAGCCCAATCAAACCTTCTCTTTCCATTTTCAATTTCATCAATGAAGAAGTACATCCAGTTTTCGAATTGCACACCTTGAGCTACGTCCATGATCCAGCTGAGAAGCACAATGAGATCGCCGTACTTTGATTTGAAATTTGACACGGTGAGCCTTGATGATCTGGTAACTCCTGTTTTGCCTTCATGTAACCAATTTTGCTTTAGGTGCCTCTTGATTATCCTGAAATGACTTGGTTGCCTGATCCATCATTACCACTGTTATGCCTTTGTATTGGGGAATATTAAATGCTTCTTCGACCACTTGTCTGCCAATGTTGGCCAACACTCTTTTCCCTTCATAAAAAATGGACCTGGTAACAATATCAAACCGGGATGCACACTGCATTACCAATTCTGGACAAGGCAAGGTAGGAGGGAAAGCCGCTGCATATACAATTTCGCTCTTGTAGATCTTCTTTGCCATGGGGGATTGTCCTTCCTTCAGTCTGTCCTTTAACTGTATCATGTTCACTATACCGATATTGATATCACTTATTCGCCTCACTTTCGAGAAGAAGGTGGTCTTAGCAATCATGTCTTCCTTGTCTTTTTTGGTGTTCATTTCCTTTGGGTTCTTGCTTGCACTAACATCTACCATCCTGAACACTTATTTCTGCCCCTTCATTTTAAGTGATATGGACTACCCTTATCGATCTCCAACCTTCTTTCTATCGATGGAATCTAACTTATTTCTACCTCGACAAGTCCTATCTCTACACTTATCAATCTCCAACGTTCAACTTAGGGGGTGGGACTACCACTTATTTCTGCCTCTTTGTTACCTTAGGATGGACTACACTTATATCTCCCAACTTCAACCTAGGGTGGTCTAGCTTATTTCTGTTTTGCCAAGTGTCCTATCATGAAATCTACACTTATCTCTCCAAACTTCGACTTATTAATGGAATGATGAAGTGGTGGATGATGAATGCAAGAAGAACATAAGGGAAATGAAACCAAGCAAGAACAATAAGTGGAATCCGTCTTTGAACCAATCTTCACCTCTGAAATGAGTAGAATTTTACCTTAATTTTGTTTTTTACCAATAATCGAGCCCCTTTTGGATTTGGATCAGACTTTAGAAAATGTAAGCGTCCTTGCAAATAGTGATGCCCTAGCAAAACCAGAACTTTGACCTCTTTAAAACTGTCCAACTTTGCCAAAAATCAGACTTTTGATCATGTATTTCCTCCTCCAAGTAAAATCGCCTAGATCTGGTGCAAAAATTCGCAGCCCTTTGCAAGAAAAATCAGACTTCTTAAAATCGCCAAGCAGAAGGAAAGTATTCAGATCTGCTCCTCAACTCGTCTAGGGCAGAAATTCGTCTAAATCAAAGGAAGGAGAATGGCGCCAAGCAATAAAAATCTGCTCCAATAGAAATCGCCAAGTCTGAAATTGTCCTCCAAGAGAAAAATCACCAAGTGTAGAAACTGCTCCTTGCAAGAGAAATCACCCAACAATGAAGAAAACTGCTCCTCTAAAAATCGCCAACCAAGAGAAGAAAGCTGAGAGGGAATGAGGAAATGGGAGAGGGGGGAGCCCTCTTATTCCTCAATCCTTTTACTCCCTCAAGCTGGCCGACTAGCCCTGGAGGAGAAAAAAAATTAAATTAGACCGTTATTGGTGGTCCAAATTTAAATGCCAAGCCAAAATTTATTTTGCCTATAGTGAAATTTGCACATTTAATTGCTGGTTAGGACCAAAAATTGCAAAATAAAATTAAGAAAGCCTTGGAGATGTGAAAATTTTCATTTAATAATGTTTTGGTAGTTAAAATATCATTTAAAATCAGATTTAGCAAGCTAAAATTGATTTTCAATTTTAATTTACCAATCATTTTTAATATTTTAAAAATCTTCAAGGCAATTTTAACCAATTTAATGCAAAATTTTGCAATTAAGTCCACTTTCAATTTTGCAATGCAATTTCAATTTTTTACCAAAATAAATCATTTTTCTAGCATTCAAAATCGATATTTCCAATTTAATTTCATTATCGCAAAATTTTCTTTTTCACCAAAAAATTTAAGATTTTCCAAAACAATTAAATCTAAAGAATTTCATTTTGAAAATGCTCAAGATTATACAATTGCATCCAATTTTCAAAATCCATCTAAGTCCAAAAAAATTGTAAATTTATCCTGCCGGGTATTGTTCTAACTATCGAAAATGTTGTCTTTGATATTTGTTTGGCCTAAGGATAAAATTATATGTTCCGGAAAATCAAGTTAACACCGGGTGAAAAAACAAATCACATCAAATCCCTCCTGGCCCGAAGGTGTCCAAGGTGTAAAATTTTCAAATAAAAAACTTTTGGTCAACTCCGAAAAAATTTGCCAAGGCAACTGGAAAAAATTCCAAAAGTCCATGAAAATTACCAAGGCTTGTCCGAAAAAGGGGGTCCCCAAAAATTTTGGGGCGATGGTGTGAAAACCTCACAACACACTTCTTGCAAGAGATCCACATCCTAACATTTTAAGTGGCAAGAGTAAGAAATAGTATAAGGATTCTAAGTCTAAAGAGCAAGTTAAGGAATCTCATTCATAACATACCCCTGAGCCCAAGACCTCTTTCTAAGAGGAATCATAATAAAAGAAGATAACTTGTATTTATTGCAAGAAACTAGGAAAATGATGAGCGTAGGTGCTATAAAAAGAAGATTGATGAACTTACATAGCTTCTTCAAAAGCACCATGCCCCACTACCCTCATCACTGCCTCCTTCAACTTCTCAATTGACAACATCTTCATCTACACAGCCATTGAGTGTAGGATTTGTAAACGGGATGAAAGGTAAAACACTCTTAGCCTCTACTATTTCTTAAAATGGGAGATGGCTATTAGATTCAGGTGCATCTTCTTTGGATATGTTCTCCTTGCGAGCCTTGTAGTACACTTTACATTTTGATGACTAACAATATATATATGAGAGTTTGTTGGAAAGGATCTATGAATATGGGTGAGGGATGATTGAGCATGTTCTTTGTGTACTCTCCTTGACCATTAATCTCATTTCAGTTTATGAAATTACTCATGGTACACATGGTAAAATAGTTGAGCTCACTCCTAATCATGTATACATAAGAGATATGGAGACTAGAGGTAAAATTGCTATAGTTGTGGTGGATTATGCATCATGATTGTGTTTTTTTTTTCTCATTTTGCTCCTCATATAATATTTCTTTGGTTGATGTGCACAGCCTTCCATCAAGGGTGAATCATGTTTGTGAGGAGAAGTTTGGTCATTTGAACCTTGGTATTCTTGAGTCTAGTGTTGAGCTTCCTCATTTATTACTTGCTTCTTCAATTATGGGTTCTACTCTTTAGTAGGTTGACCATAGTGTTCTATATCTTGCTATGTGGGCTGAGTATTTGGTGGGTATTTCAAACTTGTTTGTGGAGTCTCATCTTGCAGATTTTGGAGACATACTAGAGGGGATTTCTTTCCTCTTTGATGAGAGTTTTAGCATAGTTGTTGGTACGCTATCTATGGAGATTGACATTGATGAGTTTCATCATTCACTTGATTTATCACATCTCTTGATTGAGTTTGATCATGATTATGTGGTCAATTGTTTGTGCATGGAGATTCCTAATCAATTTTCAGAGAATCCTGCTTGAAAATTTCCTTCTTTTTTTCAGCTAGACATGGAGTGGCTTCTTCATCATTTGGTGGACTTGTTTCTTTCTAAGGGGAGATGTGTTGCTTGTAGGCATTGGATCATCTTTTGTTTTTAGACATCATTAACATTTGAGCTTCTTCATTATGGGAGGAACAACTCTCTTTTTCCTTCCTACAAGGGGATCATTGATTGTATATACATGATGTATGTAGTCATTGGGGGCATGATTGAGTCCTCCATGCATCATCTTGTTTGTTTCCTTTCTTTTGGAAAGGAGTTTTCTCTCATATGATTTTGTCCTTTTCTCCACTTGAGAGAGACTTCTTTGCATTTGCACTGTATAGGGGCACCTAAAATGGTTGTGTAGCCAGGACCCATAGTGCATCTTGCTTTCATATTGCATAATACTTTCACCTTCTAAGTTTCATTTAATGGTTGTTGGAGTAAATGAGTTTTTACTATTTACTCGTGCTTAAGTTTAGTGAGGCATTAATGTATTTAATTTCTAGTTGGTTAGTTGCCGGTTATCTACCGGATCTCCCTCGTTGTCTTTATAAGCAAGGCTAAGTATGCTATTTTTGCATCTCAAACAGCTATCTGCACATTCTGGTCAATTATTGCTTTTCTTCTCGTGTGTTTAGGACCTCTAGGTATGTTTGCAGGTTGATTCTCCTGGGACGTGGTTGACACCAATAGCTATGTAAAGTAAAAATTTACATACAATTGGCAATATGTGTGTGAAATTTACGTTTTTTGCATTGAATTTTGGGGTGGTTCATGTTCAAATTAAATAATCTTTTGAATGTTTATGTTTTTATGGCTGTGAAGTGTAGAAGGCTGATATACTGTTTCAATAGAAGGCAAATGTTTTAATGTTTTTCAGAATGTAGGACTTGATACAAAGTCACAAGCTAATGATTTTATATCTTTCCAAATGTAGCCTTTTGACTTTAATTATCTAATGCATCGACTCGACAATTACCCAACAGACCCACTTTGCGATCTGATTGCTTTCTTTAATGAGACATTTTGCTTGTATACATCTATCTGCTTGACTATTGTGATCTGTTTATTTGGAACCAGGCCTTCTTGAGCCAGTTAATTGATACTCTGTTCACATGTCATGAAGACAAAGTGCATAACATATCTATTCCTTTGATGGTTATTTTCCTGTGCTATATTGATCACCTTCAACTCTTTTGATGATTAAGAGAAGATAAGCACTTTTTTTTCTTTTTGGCCCTTGTTTTCTTTATTTTGAATTGCTGCATAAAAATATCACAATTTAGTGTTTTTTTTCCTGTAAGTCAGAGGACGTTGGGCAAATTTCTAAGCTATGAAGTCTGAATGACTTAAAACGCCTAAAGCCTTTTTGGTAAAAGTTCCTTGTACTTCTATTTTGCTTAGTGTTTTTTGGCAGAAGTTTCATAGAATAATTTTTTTAATTTTTTTTGGAGAATATTGTTAAGGGTCAAATGTAAAGAAAGTTTGTGGTAAAGGTATCCATGTTTATATTGTTTTCTGCATATTACTAAATAATTCAGATCTCCTTTTTACTTATTGGTACACCATTGTTGTATTTTCTTGTTTGGCAATTTACCTGTTCTGTTAATTGGATCTTAAATTCTCAATAGACCAATCTTATCATGTATACACAGAGACCTTGGAAGAGTTTACCTATCTTGCTGATAACAGTGCAAAATGTTTCCATAAAATTTGGTTTGTGGGACATGGACCACTTTCCTGTTCCATATCTACATTTTGTGGGGGTTATATCTGAATATAAGTCTGCTGTGTCCTTATTCTTTTAGTGCCATAGTCTATTTCAAAATGGTGATCCTATATTCCACCTCTTGGTGAGTATGCAGCGCAGTTAAAAGATTGACAGCATGGAACTGTGAACTTGTTTTAGATTGAATCCTCTATGTTTCTGTGTAGCACTCGTGCCTTTGTTTTTGTTTGTGACTTCATGTGGAATTTATTTGATGTTTTTCAATTTGTCCAGGAAAAAACAATTTGCTGTCGTTGAAAATGCTGGATTTTGGGATTGGACTTTTACTCTTAAAGATGAGGACGGTAACACACTTGCTGAGATTGATCGAGACTGGAGAGGTTTTGGTTTTGAGGTCTGTTTCTAAGATATTTGGTACAATAACCTTTCAGCAAACACTAACTTTGTACTTATGTTTTACATCTAGCTGTAAATTGGTGGAACAGGAGTATGCTTTTCTAAATGGTGGATGATTAATTGGTCAATAAAGAGTCATATTTAATGCTTGTCAATGCTGGATTTAGTTCAGAAGCTGGCCTTATGGCCATTGATTTTCAGATTAAATCCTCTACTACTGTATTCTAGTACCATTGTCTTATACTGTCCTCTAAACATCTATTTTGAGCGGTCCATTATTTTTTTTCAAGTCTTTCATCTGTTGTCTAAGTCTTCTTCTGTTGTTGTCCTTCATAGTGCATTTTGTCGGCCACTATTGGTCAATGGAGTTAGTGGATAACTGCCTATTTGGGCATCATAATGCAAACCTGAGGTTCTGGTTTCTCCATCGAAAAATAACAAATGTTAAAAAGAGTATTTTTATATTTTCACTCTTTTATCTTAATTATATTCTACATTGATATTGCTAGTATCTTAATTTGCACCTTTTTCTGTAACTTCAAATAGATTAGCCTGTCAAGTATAACCTGTTTCAAATTGTGAGGAGAAGTTTCTTTTTCTTCTTGGGACTAAGGCCTTGCAAGTCCTAGGTATGGACTAATTCTTTAAGATTTATATTATTCTAATTTCTAAATAATTGTTCCACTAAGATGAAATCATGAAGATTCCATAATTGGTACTTTCTGCCACATATTATGAGTGTTATTACATTTATAAGAGCCACCAATTTCGCTGGGTCACTAAGTGGTTTATGTGCTGGCTAATAATATCTGTGTATCATGTATGTGTGTGATAAGTGTCTCATGGCTGGGCTCTTGGGAATTAGATTCTATTTTGTAAAGAGTTACTTTTGGAGTGGGGCACATAGGTTGATTGTTAATCATTTATACATGGTTTTTGTGTGAACAGTTTGAGATTTCTTCAGTTTTGCAGTTTGTTTGTAGTAACTTCTCTGGGGTTTGAGTATTCATTTGTTACAGATATTTATCTCAGATTGTGGTTGTAGCTAGATGTTATTCCAATGTAGATTCAGTCATTATATCATAGAAAACCCTTGTTATTAGTTGTGGAAGTTTTCTTGAAAGTTTTGTGAGCTTGCAGTACATTTCAATTTTCAGGCTTCATACTTGCTCACAGTTTTTGGATGATTTGCAGCAGATGTATCTTGCTGTTTATAACATATTATGAATACAAATATGATGTATTTCCATGATACAAATCAGCAATATTTCATGATATATCAGTTCTATGAAGTTTGTCGCAAATTTTAGGTTTTTCAGTGTTCATATATAGAAGCCAGTTTGCTTGTTTAACTAGGTTTATCAAAGAAGCTAAAAGGAGTTTCAGATCTGATGTTTTATTTGACAAGGGACATTACAATATGGGAGCATTTTAGGATAAGTAGTGGAAGCAGGTTGGATTAGTTTAGAAATAGATAGGAAGTAAGCTAATTATTAACAAAATGTTAAAAACTTAAGGCCCATGCTTCTGAAAGTGTTTTCCAAAAATGAGTTTTGCTAACAACGGCAACCTAAAGTATAATTGATCATAAGTGGTGGGCCTTTTGGAAGTATTTCTCTTATTGTTGCCACATCCTTGAATAATCTAATGCAATTGGAAATTTAATCCTGCATTATCTGTTGCTTGGAAATCTATGGGTCCTTGGAGTATGAGATTATGTGCCTTTGTGTGTGTGCATGCATAGCATTAAGCTTGATTATATTCTATTCACAGCTTAGCCTTATACAGGGAAATTAAAAAATGGAAAATTACTTTCTTTGAAACAATACTTTCTATTTAACTAAGTACTTCCATGTATCCACATATGCATCTGCCTGTAAGAAAATACCCATAAGTGTCTTCTTAAATTCTTCAACTGTAGGAAGAAAATGGTTTTGAAGAATATATCTTATTTTTCACACTAATCTTTTTGAATTTTGTCCCTTTTTTACAGATGTTTACAGATGCAGGTCAATATGCAATAAGGTTTGGAAATACTGAGTCAAGTGCCAAAACTGGCCTAGCCGCACAGGTGTGCCTTTGCCTATGATTCTTGTTTATTTAGTTTTTGGGCTTTGTTCCTGGTTGTTCCTTGGGCTTTTGATTATCTAAAGTGTATCTTGCTGATATCTGATAATTTCTAGTGCATCAGATACACGAGTTGGATGTGTATCGTCCATTGAGTCTGTTAGAAAGAGCGATAACAGTTTCGCTTGCTGTGTCACTGGACAATGACTACTTCTCTAGACATAGTTGGTAAGCTTGAAAATACCATAATTTATGGAAAGCCATTTGGAAATAGTGAGTTACTAATGTGAGGGAACAAAGTAATACGTTGATTCTAGTTTTACAGAGAATCATAATTTTAGATTATTTCATCATTTATTTGTATTTAAGAAAGGCTATCTGTTAATGTATAGAAAGTTTCCCTATACTCCAATTCATTGTAAGTCAGCTCCTCACTTTTTTAACCTTGCCTAATCTTAACCAAAGCAGAAAGTCATGGGAATACTTGTTTACTTCACAGACGTGATTCCATAGTTGGAAAACTGGACTCAGCAATATCACGGCCAGCCCAAATTTATTCGGAAAACTCGGACTCTCCAAAAACTCGGTGAAAAATCAACACTTTTATTGAACATTTCAAAATGTATAATTTTTATAAATAATCATAAGAACACCAAATTTGTAGAACATATTAGTTCTATCATATATAAATCAACATTGGATACGATTAGCATTCATGTACATATTAGTGATGATAATTTATTAGCTATAATTCTTTTAAAATATATATAATAATTATAATACTTTAAAAGATATTATTACAACAATTATTTTCATTGTTTCATATTTAGGTGCTTTTTGTTTCTTTTAAGGCAAAGTGGGCCAGGCCACATATATTAGTAGGTGAGAGTGGAACTTAAAACCTCCTATATGGAGGTCACCCCAGTTCAACGCTAGACTGTGGGTGGGCTCTATATAGTTAGGTACTACTAATATTAATTGTTATTAAATTAATATTGTATAAAGTGAAAGTCTACATACAAATACTATTATGTTATATTAATTCTTATATGCCTTATGAAAAAACTAATATCATTTCAGGTACAGAATCCTAATTATTCTAATTACATTCCTTTTCCATCTGGCTCACGAACATAAAGATTCATATAATTGAGAAGTAGAACGGTCATTAAATGTTGAATCTGGATCACTTTGGTCTTGTTCTCAACCACAAATCTGGATCATGAAGATATGCTGTTGGTCGTGCTTCCATGTTCGTGCCCTAGCTCATGTGTCCGGCAAAAACAAGCTTCATCCAATGAAATGCATAAAATAATGTGTTAACTCATTTGTGCAATTGTTTGACCATGGTTTTGACCTTTTTTTGCATTTTTTTGCAACTTTCTGCCAAATAAAGCATGCAATTTTTTTGCATATATCGGCCACAATATATTTTGTGATTATATCATTTTAGCTGCAGGGGCACGATATATTGGCACAATTTTTAACCACACTTGATTCTGAAAAGGTTTATGTAGTGAGTTGAATGGTGTAAATTAACCATTTTTATAACATACCTACTTTATTCAAATGTAGGTGTTTAGCAGTGTTTTCTTGCCCAAAGGTTATTTTTAGATCAAGACTCTCAGAGCAGGAAAAAGGTTTTGAAATACTTGGAGGCAGACTGCTGCAAACTGAATAAAGTAAAATACATAATTTAAGGAGATATTTATCATCTACAAATGATATAAAAGTGCCAATGTCGTCGGTAAAATTGTATATCAGCCGACGGGGGCATTCGGGAAGGTTCTTGTTATGAAGCCGATGGGCCCTTCGGTAATTGTCATGTAGCTAACAGACCCCTTCGGGAAGGTTATTCGGAAAGTACATATACACCCTTTTGGGTCATTGTAATCATCATGGAAGCATTATGTAATCTCTTTGGCATATGCAAATAATAAAAGGAGTACTTTTGTTGTTACTGTTCTTGTCTATTGTTTGTGTGCATTAATTCATTTATGCCATACGGTAAACAGCCAAGGCCTGTGGCTGATACAAGGGTTCTATCCTTTTAATCTCAAGTAAGCTTGTAGCTACATACAGGCATAAATTCAAAATGGAAATGTACTGGCATATTTCATAGCAGGGGAACTTTCAATAACTCTACAATGCAACCTAAGTGCACTAGGATCTATACCATTTAAGAAAACAACCAATGAGATAGGACAAACCCTCTTGTTGGGTATTTATATGTGAGAATATTCAGCAATTTCTGCTTTCAGGGTGTGGCAGATACCTTCTACAATTTAATATAATTCCAGGTTGCTGCTACTCGTTTATGTACAACTGGTAATATATCCACTTGCTGGAAATCCTTCGCAATTGTGGAACCAAGTACCTGTCTCCAATAGATAGGCATTAAATGTGAGTAATTTTGCACTTGTGACGTGTTTGTGTCCTAAACTGAGATGTCCCACCCTGATCCGCTGATGGAATTTTCTGATTTTTTGGAGTTTTGTTTTAATTGATTTTTGTGTTAGTGGTTATTTAAATTTTTCTTTTGGTTTTTGGCTGATATTTGCAATATGAAATGAAGTACAAACAACTGGAAATGGAAGTACAGAATGGACAATGTTTTAAATTTCTATTTGCACCAAATGATCAATTACATACCCATAATTCAGATACAGGTCTGATTGTTTTCTGAGACAGTCCCAAGTTGCATGATTAATCCCCTTTTTTTCGCAGAAACCACTCTTCTAATTTCTGATCTGCAACAGTAGATCCTAAACACTTCTGAGCTGCACCTGGTAATGCGTCTAAACCCTACGTCGAGGTTAGGGTTTTCTGTAAGTTCTTCCTAGAGGATGCAGCTGTGCTGGTAATGAGGTGCCAAGTTGATAAAAATTCCCACAATGGCTAGATCTGTGAATTACTCTTGATTCTTCCCTGCTAAACTCTGATTTCTCTTCACCTGTGAGAATACCGATGATCTCACACTTGCAGTTGCTCAATCTCCTGAGAGTTTTTGTTCTTGAAAGGCCTGATCTGCCGTTGATACTATTGCTTAGAGCTCAAAACTCACTTTGCAACTGTAAAAAAATGAGTGTTGAATGAATCAAATGCTGCCTCCTTGTGTTATTTTATTCACTTCCAAACATTAAAAGTAGGACACTACCTCAGAATGTCCGGAATGGCTCGTAAAGCCTCCTGCTAGGCTCCACAACCCTTGGCTGGATCCCCTATCCTCTCTGCTGACCTACGGGAACTCCTGATTATAGGCCAACCTCTGCTACAGTCTAAACTACCTAAGGAGGGGACGTTACAGTCCACCCTCCCCGAGATTGCTTGCCCTCAAACAATCTCAACTCCAGGTGCTGCAAAATCTGCTCTCTCCCATGTCCCATCCTCTACTTTCCACTTCAACAGACACTCTTGATAACCCTCCTCAATCCTCTCTCGGTTATCAATAATAGCCGCAGGGACTAGAATTATTTCCCCTTCCTCATTAAGGGGTGATAGCACTGTAGAATGGATCACATTAGCGAGACACATTGAAGACATTATGTGCCTGACCGTGAGCTGGTAACTCCAACTCATCAGCCAACTCATCCATAAGCCCGATGACCTTGAATGGTCCATAATAATGTGGCTTGAGTTTCTCAGCTCTTCTCTTCCTGAGAGTGCACTGCCAGTATGGCTGCAGCATAAGGTATGTCATATCACCCACCTCAAATGAGCGCTCAACCCTGTGCTGATTGGCATATTGCTTCTAGGCTACGCCATCCAGGTGTTGTTTAGCGAACTTTATTGCCTCTTCCTCTGTCACAGGCCTCAAAGAAAGGTAAATGTCAAGTTTTTTTGCACCCATGCACGGGCTGAGGTCAACAAGCCCACAACCTATTGGAAATCCTTATTACCACATGAAGCCCTGTGATTTGCTCTGCCCATTGAACTTGCCCTAAGTCTCTTCTATCCATTGGATTGAACTAGGGTCATTAACTCCTCGACCTCTGGTGGTAAGGTAATATACTCCATATAATGGTGTCTCATCTCTTATGTAGCTGAGATCTATAGTGCAGGCCCTCAGCCTTGTCAGAAAGGTGACTTCTCTTGCTGGTTGAAAACATGTTGTAGAGGTCTCGGAACTGAACTGGAAGCTGTAATGCGTTCATCTCGTGGCTGGCTAGTCTCACCTATATAAGTAGTGTACTGAGAGTATTCCTCCTATGACTGATTCTGCTTAACCATTTATCCCAACAACTGAGATTCATATCCATCATAATGTCAAATTTCATCTCAAATCTAATGCTAGGACTGATTGACCTTACCTTCTCCTTTTACTTCTCAGCCACGATATTTGTACCCCTTTCCCTGCAACTACAATCTGACTTGCGAAGAACAAAATGCCAGAAACTGCCTCACCTTGAAAATTGATGGTGGCTGCCATCATGTGTGATGCCCTTTCTTGGTGTAGGTCTGATAGTTCTGTTCACTCATTAAGGGTGTATATTGTGTTCACAAGATGGTAGGAAGATCTGTGCTTTGATACCCACTGAGATATCCCTCCCTGATCCGATTATGAAATTTTCTGATTTGCTTATGGGATTCTGATTTTTTGGATTTGTTTTGTTTTTTCTGTTGTTTTTTGTGATTGTGTTTTATTTTTATTTTTTGGTGATATTTGCAATATGAAATGAAGTACAAAAGAAGAACTGGAAATGAAAGTACAGAAAGGACAATGTTTTAAATTTCTATTTCCACCTAATGATCAATTACATACCCATACATTCAGATACAGGTCCGATTGCTTTCTGAGACAGCCCCAAGTTGGATGAATAATCCTCTTTTTTCACAGAGACCACTTGTCTAATTTCTGATCTGCAACAGCAGACCCTAAACACTTATGCTCTGCACCTGGTAATGCCTCTAAACCCTGCGTCCAGGTTAGGGTTTGCTCTAAATTCTTCCTGGGGTGTGCAGCTGGGCTGGTAATGAGTTGCCAAGTCAATAGAAATGCCCACAATGGCTGGATCTGCAAATTACACTTGATCTTTCCCTGCTAAACTCTGATTTCTCTTCACCAATGGCTGCAAATGGATCTTCTTTAGCCCTATTGATAAGAACCTATGAGAATACCCTTAGATGATCTCACACACATGCAAGTACTCAATCCTCTGAGAGTTTTCGTTCTCAGGATGCCTGATCTGTTACTTAAACTCTTGTGCAGAGCTCAAAACCCAATTCGCTGCTGTAATAAAAAGAGCACCAAATGAATCAAATGCTGCCTCCTTGTGTCATTTTATTCACCTCCAACCTTAATCAATCCCTTTAAGGTTTCACTTTATTTTTATAAAGTTTATTAAAAGGTATTTCCCCCAATGGGTCCAACCTCTTCAAAGGCCCTATTCATTATTAAAAAGCTTCCCACCCTTCAAACAATTTTGATCTTTATTAAAAACACTTTATTTTATTCAAACTAAAACATTAATGATCAAAGTAATAACTTTAATATTTCAATTTATTCCTAGATCCACCTCTTGAACTCCAAATTAGAAACTTAATATTGTCACCTGTCCAAGGATGCTGTCTAAATATAGCAGGGCCACTACCAGTCCGCTCCTAAAAAATAGGACACCCTCCTAAAATTTAAGAAATCATCTCACACCATCTGACATGTCTCAAAATGTATCACTGGCCATCTCCTGTTCTCCTGAAAAATAGGATTCTGCCTTGAAATGTTTGGAATGGTTCATAGAGCCCCTTGCTAGGCTCCGCATCCCCTGGTTGGGTCCCCTAACCTTTTTGCTGACCTACAGGAACCTCTGATTATAGGCCAACCTCAGTTGTAGTTTGAATCATAGTTCCCAGACTCAGACTCGACTCGTACTCGGCAAGGCTGACTTGATTCGTGATTCAGCAATGACTCATCAATGATTCAGCAAAGTGAAAATCCCTTGAAATTTAGAGATTTTGAAGAATTTAAAACTTGTTTCATGCACCCATTATTGAGTAAAGGTTAAAGACACGACAACATCATCAAATATAAGCTAATCTGATCAAAACATAAACATACATTGATCACATAAGTTAAATTGCAAATTAACACGTTGATGACAATTAATACGCTAATAGATAACCAATAGTATCAAACACAACATAGGCATTTTATGTCAACTACATCATCCCCTCGAAAGAAAAAGTTGTCTTGTAGACGACATGTATACATCAAGTAATATCTACGAAGACTAATAAAAAGAGTGTAGATAATGATTCGTATTGCGCAAAGTCAAAGTTGTATTGTACTACAAAAATAAAATAGGGGTTTGGGGGCAACACCCCGAGTGAGATCAAGGGGCAGCACCCTTTGTGGGGGTTTGGGGGTAGTGCCCCTAGTGGGATCAAGGAGTAGTGGCCCTTATAGAGGTTGAGGAGTGGCGTCCCTTGTGGGGTCCAAGGGTTGTGGTACAAGGCGGGGATGAGGGGCATCGTCCCTGTTGGTGTTTTTACACTACCAAGTAATAAGAATACCTAATACCAAGATGGTGAAGATCAAAATAACCTAAGGATTAGCTACTTCCCATAAACAGCTAGATGGTTTTCAGATCTGGACCCAACTTCAACAAACTCATAAAAGATTTTCTACTCTTTTGGGTTTGCAAAACCAAGGCGGGTGCACCCGAGGGATAAAAAGGTTCAAGACTCGATACTACCTTCACATTTCATTCATTCAATGACATTTTATTGCAATATTCATCCCCTACAACAGATTGGTCATAATTCTTTTAATATTTACAAGTAATTCTAGGAAACAACTAACTAAAACTCATAGATTAAATGTAAACAAGTATTGACCAGCTATGATACTCTTCATACATTTAAAGTAAAATTGATATTGATTTTAAGATTGTGCTTGATGCATGTCCATGATTTCTTCATTTAGCAAATTGAACTAATTGATCAGTGCCTCATCCATTGGGATTCAGAGTCCATCCAATTTCTTGACCTAATTGACTGCATTACAATCAATATCATCAACAATTCTCCCTAAGACTCATTCTTACATAAATCCTTCTTATTGCTTGGAGATCTTACATATACACTGAAGCATTTACTTAATCCATTGAATTAAAAGCAATAGTGAGCTGATATACAACCTATCCTAGTTGCATTCAATTGAAAAAGGCTTTACCCATACAACCTCAAAATAACCAGTCAATAAAATGGAGACAAGAGTCAGAGAAAAAGGATATAGTGGTGATTCATCTTTATATTAATTCTCTTTGAAAATTATGCAACATTGAAATAGTATTCAGAACAACTCAATACCAAACAATCTAATCCTTCAAAGCTAATGTATCTTCAAATTTGTAGGGAAAATACACCATAAAATTTGCATCAAGGACTGGAACAAAGGAAACTAGCAAAACTAAAAGTTATACAATAGTTCGGACCCTTTCTCTAGCCTTGGAATCTCGCTTATATAGTGTGAGATGCAACAAGCTTTAAGCATAGAGAATACTAACAGCTGTCCTTAAGACAGAAAGATATTCACAAAGTTATTGTCACAAAAGACAAAAATTGGTGCAACAAAATGTTTTTGATCATGAATATTCTCTTGTGGGACCACTGTTGTTGCACTTTTTGTTGCTGAGGAGTTTCATGATTGGCTTTAATGTTGTTGTTGTTCCTCGAAAAATGTTACCAATGGACTTGCTTACGATGGACCTGGTTCTGATGTTTGTAGACTTACTTCAACTTGAGGCTCTCCATCCACGTCATCATGCACTGACAAAGAAACAGTTACATCTGATTCTCCTTCTGCCAACTCATTAGTTTGGACCTCTGTGCTTGTTACTGCAATTGGTTGCTTACCTCTATCCTTTTTTGCTTTCACCGATGTGTCAATTATTTGCAAATCATCCTATTTTACCAAGTTCCAACTGTTTTGCATGAACAAAATCTGCCATCCACTTGTCAAAAAGTGTGTCATCTAGCCAATTAAAATTCAGAATATCATGCTGTTTCTTCATCACATAATCTCCCAATTTGTCTATTTCAATAAAATCTTCTCTTAAAAAATCATAAAATAATTACACTTTTACAACTTCTTCAGTTGTATTTGCCCATGTATTTCCCTTCTCATTTATGACTCTATTCAACCTTTAGACATAATAGATCATCCAATTCCTATGCCCATTCCTCTTTATCCTTCAACTTATCCTTTTTATCTAAGGCATGTGGGCAGAGTTAAAATTTTCTACTCTTATATTTGTCAATATAATTTTTCATTCTCCTTTGCAATGCAATTCTCTTATTATCAAAATCAGAGATATCATTGGTCAAATCATAAGTCTTTTCTATATGCTCACAGGATAAACTGATGATTGAAAAGTACATCAGAGTAACATCTTTGTCCCTTTGTTCCATTTATAAACAATTGGCTTTAAGGCATCATCACTTCCTCTCAGCTCCTCCCATATGTTTATTATTTTTGCTAATTGATCATAGAATGTTGGCCAACCAATTTTATCAACCAAATACATAATTGCTTTCCTCGATCTATCCTCATACTGAATATCTAATTCTACATGTAGTGCCCACAGTTTGCTCTTTTCTTCTTTAGAATCCTCTGGAGCATAATATTGAGGTCTCTGTGGTGTGTCTGGAATTTCAATTAGAGTGGATTTAAAAGGCTCTACTAGTGGACGAGGATAAGTAATTCTGGGCCTACTAGAATGTCCTTGGTGCCCCATCACTTTATTCTCAAGCTCTATTCTTTTTTGTACTTCTTTATTATAGGCTGCTAGAACCTTCTCATATTTTTCCTGTAATTCTAATCTTTCCCTTTTTTCCCTCAAGGTTGTGGCTAGGGTGAGGTTGGTTGTTCCAACATTTAGCTCTGCAGCCTCTTCACTTGGAGTATCCTCCACCCTTTTTACAATTAAATTTCCTATCAAATTAGTATCATTTGGCTGAGAGGAGCTAGCTTTGGATTCTTTCCTCATTGACCAGATCACTAGTGCAGCATGATCTTCACTAAACTTGGCACCTTTCAGCTCTTTTTCCACCTTTTCATTTGCATTTAATTTCTTGGTGATAGAATTGAAAACCATTGCATCAACAATGTCCCAATTTGGCAAAAGCAAGACCCCAGATGATTTTATCATTTTCCTCCCCTCTTCAGGGATCAAGCTCTTAAATTCTTGATCATTTCCTCTTTTATTTGGTTCTATAGAGTTGCCTCTTCCATCTCAAGATGCTCTGCTTTCATCTTATTACACTTTTCTTCAAACAATTGAATATTTGTCCTCAATGCAAACTGGTAGAAAGCTCTAGATTTGACAAAGCTATCATTAGAAAGAAACTCTTGACTAGCTTGCTCTACCACAGGGTCCAATTCCCTTCCTTTGTAATCGGCAATGGTTAATTCTATGCTAGGCATGGGAGGCTCTTGAGAATTCCCCTCTTCTAACTCTGAAACAGTGATAAAAACTCCCCCTTGGGATCCCAATTGTTCCATCTGCTCCTTAGTGAATTGCTCATCTCCTAAATGCAATGGGGACTGGGTAGGTGAGTAATCCTCTGTTTGAAGCACCTGTTTTTTCTTCTATGTTCTGCCTCTTAGGCATTGGCTCATCAAACCTCTCCTCCAAAACAGCACTGGTAGATTCAATTATTTGTTTTCCTTTGTCAACTGCAGACCTTTTATTTTGAATAATATTGTAGCCCGGTCTCCTTTGAATAACCAGCTGCCTTGATCCCACTGCAGGGATGAGAGACAATTTTCTCATGACCTCTCGGGCCTTATCTGGAAAAGAATTAATAAAGAATAATTTCTTCTCATTCATAGTCTCCATGATCTCTAGAAAAGTGATCATCAATTTAAATAATTTATCTACCTCTGTCTTGGTATCCTTTAGGGGCTTATAATCCTTATCAAAACAATTAATAAATTCTAGAACCCAGGAGTAATCTCTCCACTTCTCCTTCTTGATCTCTTGCTCTTGAGGAGAGAATTCATTTCTTATTATGTCTTCAGGGAAGTAGGGTTGATGATCCTTGGCACCAGTCTTAGCCCTTCGTCTGAAAATATCAAAAAATCCCTCACTATCATTGAAACGGTCATGGGAGACAGCCATTTTGTAGGGGTTTAAGAATTTGTACAAAAATAACCAACCACCCTTGGTGATTACGAACTATTGAGCAACAGTGCAACTTGGGAAAATTGAGCCCCTAAACTGACCAGTCAATTGTGCTTCCTCCAATCTACCTATCTGCCATAGCATTTTAGCTATTCCCACCTTCAGAGGTACTTGGTAAGGAAGTACATGGGGAGTCCCTTGGAATCCATACACTCTAAAAACTGTAGACATAGGGTATGGTATGATGTTTGCCCAATTGTGAGACACCTTCAAACTAGTAGGGTTGTCCATAAGCCAAATAAAATCTAGTAGTGCCTTAGGAATTTTGGGATTGTCCCTTAATATGAGGCTCTTCAGCCTGGATGCAAAGTATCTATCAAATCTCATAAAGCTAGCCTCTTCTGCATCCCAGGTCATACCTGTGGTCCATAACTGGATTGGCAGAGCTTCTCCCTCATATTCTCTGTTTAAAACCATCCCTTTTTCAAAGTAACCCCTTTAAGCAAGAACATATGCATCAACAATGAATAATGGCCAAATGTCTTCTCAACTTTTCTCTTTGGAATTCCAATTAGACATATGTGAATTTCGTTTGCTAAATAAGATGCAAAATCAAAAATGATATCCACACCAAAAGAAGAGATCTATGTCATCATATACATGAACTTTATTGGCATGAAACCTTGTTCATCTTCACCAAAAACCCTACATAAAGTCATGTAAATATCAATGGCCCTAGTATTGAAAAACTGCTTCTTAAAAGGCTCCTTAGTTGATGCTGTAACAAAGGTCAAGTTTCCAATTGTAGCCAAATGCTCTCTCAATGCACCTTGTCTGACTTGATCCTTTTGAGACAAGTATTCTTTTTCCAATCCCTGAAAGTCAATGATCTCATGGTAATTTGTGATTGGCTCCAACCCAAAAACCTCTCAAATCTCTCTTGGAGTGATTTTTATCAGACACTTCCCATCTACTCTCCTCACCATCCTGGCTACTGGGTCGTAATTTAGGGCTATAGCTGTGAGAAGGTCTGAATCCATGAAAACCCTAGGGACTACTAACTTACCCAAATCAAAATTCCAAATATTTCCATGTGGGGCAAACAATTTCCTCTTTGAGAACCATTTCTTAAACAATTGGAGCCCTTTTTTAGATGTTATGGCATCTCTAGTCCAATTTCCCTTATCATACAAACCATCTGCAATTTGGAGTCTAGGGTTCACAGGAATTAATTTTTTCATTTGGGCCGACTCATCAATTTAGTTAATTGTTCTAGGAAATCATCATGTATATTCCTACTGGCATATTCTACTTTCCCCTAAAAACCCTTCTTTGGAGGCATATTTGATAATAGTGCAAAAAAACCAGAATTCTTTGAACTATATTTGGATTGAGGTACTTGGCTCTTCTGTTTCTTCTTTGAATTTTGCAGTGAATCGCTGATACAAAAAGTTCTTCACAATTCAACCGGGCGGGAAATAGCTCTTCAACAGGTTAGAGCTCTTAGAAAATCAGAAATGCGTTTGCACGAAGAAAATCTTTGAGTTCTGCACTATATCCCTGGTTTTACTTTGCATCGGGAAGCATTAATTCTCATAAATGGATCGCAGAGAAACAAAGTGGCACCACCTTTCAATTTTGAAAACAAGTCGTCGATTTTTGAAAAATCCGACTATTAAGGAATAAAACCTTTAATGACTCGGTTTCAACCCTCCAAGTTGGCAGTCAATCCAATTGAAACCTTCCACATAAGCCTCTTCTTTCATTGCTAGCAACTTACATCGGACCCACTTGTGCCTTTGGACACATGTCATGCTCTTGCTATGTCGCCAAGGGTAAAAGTCAAGCAACTCCCGTTGGTGACATAGCGACCATCGTTCATGATCCTAGCATCGGACAGTAGAACCTTTATGATTATTTCATTATATACAATGTGGGCTCGCGGTATTTCCTCTTGGTCTCTATGTCGCCAAGGGTAAAGTTCATGCAACTTACCATGGCGACAAAGCAACCACCGTCGATCTTGAGGAGATTTGATGGTGCGGTATTTCTTGGATTTTTTCAAATAGAAATATAAACTTGTGGAAAAAATAAAGATAAAAACTTGGGTTAAAATTATTTTGGGAACTTTAGGAAATATTTAAACAGTGTGAACAACCTTTTAAAAGGTTCTCGGAAATAGAAAGGGGAAATTTTAAAATGATTTCTCCCACACATTTTAATTTGAAAAGGCACACAACCCAAAAACTTTCTAGGGCGACATTTAGTGAAGTGAAAATTAGGGTTATTCTAGGGTTAACAAAATTAAAAACACCAAACCCTAATTCTCACAAAAGGAACCTAAAACATTCACTTAGAGATATATTCAGATAGATCTAAAGTGAAAACAAGACCAACAATCCCCACCGCTAAGACCAAATTAGCACCTCGAGACTACATAAAACTCCATGGTGTGCATAATTTTCTTGAATTTTTAAGATGCCAATTATAGTACTTTGATAGAGCCCAAAAACACATTATCTAGACAGGACTTTTGCATCTCAAATTGGATGTTTTAAGGGGAAAAGTTAAAAAAAAGTGATTCTTTTTATGTTTATTTTAATTTTACATTGATGCTGGCTGGGTCAGGGACCATGGACTTGGCAAGTTAGCCACTGATCTGTTGACTTGACAAGTTACACAAATCGGATGGTATAACCCTCCAAGTCATGGGTCAGTATCAGAATGATCTTCTGAGAAGTGCTTGATTCACTGAACTGTGATATCTGCTTGACTTGCAGCAAGTCAAGGAACACTGGTCTGAACTACCTAAGGAGGGGACATTACATAAACCCAACCAGTTCAAAATTAGATTCCTATTTTGATTTATGTCCCATGGATAAATAATCTAATGTTTAATTATGTATTATTACATTTATCCTAATTATGCACATTATAAACACTTCACTGATGCATGTAATTAGGGAATGATTATCTACAAAGCAGAAAATTACAGAAATTAAAGCAACACAAATCTCTTCTTTATGTCATATGCAACATTTAATGAAGTTTCGGGAATGTAGGTATCAATGCAGGTACAGGTAACCTCAAATCATAGCATTGAGACTATCATGGCAAGTACATGGGGAACTAATGTACTCATCATACCCATATTCTGGAAGGCTAAGGTTATTTATATTGGCACACAAGTATTAAAAAAAAATCTTAACTAAAATAATTAGAAGGTAGGGTCGTGTTTGTAGATTCACAAGATTTGAGAAAAGTCAAAGAAAATGTACAATACAACTGCATTGGGTATGTGTTTTTGTCGAGTGCTTTTTTTGGAGAGCCTTTGTTAGTATGCTAATGCTTGGCTAACCTGTCAGCGGTGTGAAATATTATATAATAGGATTTTTTTAATCTCTTTCACAGTTCAGTGGGCAATTTGCATTTATATTTCAATTCTCTGAAATTCTGGGGATTAGCATGTAAGGAAAAGCTGAAGCTTTTAACATTGTGATGGACAAGAGTATACATTCAAAAGCTATACTCGCAGGCCATCATACTGACCTGGTTTCCTTTGATCTTCTGCAGGGGTTTTCATTTTATTCCTTTCTGGGGCGAGGAGTAAGGTGGCTCCAAAAGAGGTTCTATAACTAAGTTTTTTTGTATTTCATCCATTGAATTTCCTCATACATGCATGGGAGCAGAGATGCACAATAGCAATCTAAAATGACCTCTAAAATTCTGTAGGTTTAATGGTTAATACAGATTCCAATGTGGCTATTGATTGTAGAACCATACGTGTTATGCAGTTCTTGTCTTGAGTTTCATGGCTGAAATTAAATTAACCTTTTGCACAGTGTAAAAGCATGATGTGAATTAAACGATTCCAAGACTGAGTACTCTTAAAACAAGCCAAGAAGTAATTCCAGAAGCATACTTCACAGAAGAAAAGCTAGAAATGTTGGCATGGGTGATGCAGTCAGTTTACTTGAAGCAGTTTATTGTGTTTAATACAAGAGGGTTGCAAGTCTTCATATGTAATATTCTGAAGTTGTTAAATCTCAACTCTTTATGCTCCAATAAAACAGAGTTTTAGAAATAGCTAAACAAACAATTGACAAGGCAAGGCAAGGTAATATGCTAGTAGTTGCACTTGCCAATTTATCTTACACCAAACCAGATGACATGTACACAACCATCAGTTGAAATGAGTATTTATTTTTTATTTTTCATTATAATACTTATATCACACAGGCCTTAGCTTGATGATTTTTGTTTCTCTTTTTGTGAAGATTCACTCAATTTGCAATCTCTAAATATAGCAACCTTCTAATAGCAGTATCTAAATTCACAAAACAAGGGTAAATAAATCCCGAATGAATTTTCTTGATATAAGATGTATAAATATGCAACAGATTGCACCTAATAAACCACTTGTGACATGCAAATGCACAAGTTGATCTTGCAGTCTAATTGACAATCTTATTTCCAAATAATCTTTTTGACCCCACACATAGCTTCTTAAAATATAACTAGTTTAAATTTGTAAAGACTAATACAAGAATTATTTTATCCTCCCTTTTTCTCATTATTATCAAATTGTGTCTAGTAAACTTTTTATTGTGATTGGTGATGCAACATGCCCTGTGACCCGACGTAAAACACTTTTGACCTAGAGTTATGAACCGAAGTAGCCACAAACAGGGGACCTCATCCCCATTAAACAAAGTTGAGGTTCAATCCTCCAAGTACGTTAGATCAGTGAATGCACAAGTCCATGATCACAATGGCTTAGCTGGGGTTTGAATCTTGATGGCACTATTAACACCATCACCACTTAATCAAAACACTAAGTGGTTTCCCTACCATTGCAAGAATTCTGATTAAGAAATGAAATGCACAATTTTATTTATGAAGACAATATTTCAAATGGAAATGAAGTCAAACATTTACGATTAGATTATACAATCATTTGACAAAGTAGTAGAGGATTAAATGTATGGATCCTTTTAGTGTTGATGTAGACTCAGTTCGTTGGCCTTGTAGGTGGTCACATGAGTATTGATATGGTCTTTTGAGTTGAGAGTATGGATGACATTGAGTACTTGGATAGTTAGTTACTAGGACTTCTAGCATGTTTTCTTTTAGATTTGAGGATCTTGTTTCTACTTATTATTGTTGATATTGCAAGTGAATAATTTGATTTTATTAGAGACATGGATGATCTTCATTTAGGAGATGGTTGTGATGATGTCATGCATAACTTGATATCATGCTTCAGTAAGGGTTATTGGGAGTGATATGGATTTGATGTTGGTGATAGACAATCTTTCCTAATGTTTCTCGATGTCTTGGAGAAACTCTTAGATCAAGTTGCTGCAAAATAGTTCTCAGTTATAATTTCTTTTTTAGGAGATGATCATCCATATGTGATTGGAAATGTTGTCATCTTGGTTATCCACGAAGGACTTTTGAAATTCTTTGGTTGAGTTATCATTTTAAGACTTGTTGGTTTCAGTAGGCGATCCTTGCTAATACGATGATTTGGTATTATTTTATGATGTAACATTGATTACGAATCAGATTGTTGGCATAATACAAATGTTCTTGGGGGTGAGATGTCTTCATTGGATCATATGATCTTTGTATGACATGTGAGATCATGTTGTCATTGTTGATTCTTGATTCTACAAATAGAGTTTTGAGAGTAATCTGTTCGTTCACTTAGTTTTGGGTGCATTAGTCATTTTTTGGGCGCTTAGTATGGATGGATCAATTGTTTGTGCTCATAGATCCTTGGAGACATTGGGTAAGGCAGTTGTTGACATATTTATTCATTTTGAGGTTTCAATAGAAAGTTTGAGGAGCCTTTCACTTAGGGGCATAAGTTCATGATGGACATAAGAGGAGGTTATATCTAGAGGAAGTACATATTACTTGGAAATTCTAGAGGACGAGTTTCATTACAACCCTTGGTCTACTTTGTAGATAATCATCTGAAAGGTATAGCCCATTTCTATTTTAGATAAATTATATTATTTTCTTTCTCATGATGATGGATCTTTTTCTATAGCTATTAGTTCTAGACAATTCATTAGATGAGTTTTTAGCATGATTATCTCTAGTAGTTTGTTTTGATTCTTGAGGACTAAGGAGATGCTTTTGGGTTTCTTTTTTTGATAAAAGAATGGCTTTCAATTTTGTCTACTTGTTTTGGAGAAGCTTACATTTGTAATTATGATATGTGTTTTGTTTAATCTAACGAGATTGAATATATGGGTGTTGTTGAGGTTTTTCTTTAGTGTTTGGAAGTAGATCACACTCGACATATCTTAGAACCGGTTGTGATATATTTTATATTTTGTTGTTGTCCTATGACTACATCATGAAGCTTTGTGATAAGATAAGATAATTTATTAATGTCCAACAGGAGACCACGAGCGGGTCTAAGGGATTGAGAATACAAATAGGGGCCAAAAAGCAATCAGACCACTAGACCACCAAACCACCAAATGGTGTCTGAGTACAACAAAACAAAATAGAAACAAGCAGAACAAGAAGAAAAGAAAGAGGAGGGTTACAAAATTGCAAAACAAGCGGTTCCTAACCGTGGAAAAATAGCTCAAAATAGAAGGATAACTAGTCGTGTGCAGAGAAATTTGAGCCCTACGTTGGGTAGAGGAGGTACACTGCTACTGGTGGTGCAAGTGGTCTCTGCATGGTCTCCTATGATTACATGGTTCATTGTGATGGACTCGGGAGAGTTTTGGTGACACATGTTATGAAAGACTATGAAGTGGTTTCTATTGCATGTATGGATAATTGTGATTGATCTTTGCCATAACATGGCTCAAGTGTTTGCAACATCTTTGTCGTAAGTGTTGATTGGTAGACTTGATATACCATGATTTATTTTTCATATTTGACATTACCCATGCAGTGGGAGCCCCTATATGTCTATGTTCTTCATTAATACATTTATATAGGGAGCTTTAGATTGTGTGTATGGGTTGGATATGTTATTAAAATGAGTTATTCTAATGTTTGGAAACTTTTAAGGTATGGATGATTGAATGGAGTAGTTATTGTGGATTCTTTTCTAGCCACGTGTGGTTTTTAAGAGTTGGGCATTAACGATTAGTTGTGGTTGTTTATCAAACTATTTTAGAATATTTGCGCTTGTTCTTGGAATTTTTTTTGAACCTCAAAGTCATGCTTAGGCAATAATTTTGAATTTGAACATATTAATGCTTCTCTAAAGCTTTTGAGAACAATAGAGCTATTCCATTATTTCTTATGGAGGAGGCTAGGGTTCTTGTTTTTGTTTCTACTAGCTTGGCTAGGGTTCTTGCATCTACTTCCTCTGATTATATGCTATAGATTGCATCTCTATTGGTACCCTATTGTCTTTGAGTTAGAGGGTGTTGATGGATTTTTATCTCAGGTTGGGGAAGTCCTATAGTTGGGTTTATTAGTTGATAGGATGCTAGTACTAAGGTTGGAGAGGGTTTAATTACTTTAAAAGGAAGGACACATAATAAATCTTTGCCTTCTTTTTTTATGACTCTTTGCTCCTAGAAGGGATGCACTAAAATAAAATCTTGATGTGACTTTATTGTGAGTTCTTGGAATGGAGTTTCTCTGGTCTTTTCATTGGTTTTTGGGTGCTTGTGGACTTTTGTGAGCAAATTTTGTTTCAGGTATGGGCACCTGCTGGTTAAATCCATTTTGTGGTCATTGTTCATTCTTTCTTGTGTCATTGAGCTTTCATGATATACCTTTAGATATTCTATTGTAATAGGGTTTAGGTCCCATTAAAATTTTGTTTAACCTTAATAAAAAATAATGGAGCTATGCAAATAGTTTGCCACCCTTCTAATAACTTGGAATTGATGCTTGTGTTCTTTGGCTCGGTGCATCACCTTAGCTTGCTCCTTTTCTTACAAAGTTGGTATGTTAAAGGATGAAATGAGTTCTTTCTTGACATGGTGGACGTATTAACACTTATCACACATATCTTGTTGGAGCACAAGAACATGCTAGACTCATGTGATTTCATGGATCTATTTTTTTGACACTTTGCAATTAAATCTTGTTTACATTGGCCATGCTATGGTGTTTCAAAAGTGGGGAGTGTTGGGAATCAAGGTGTCAAACTTGGCTATTCCTATAATTATTTTTATTTATTTAACACCTGAGTTGTAATTTCTTGCTCAACATAATGAGTTGTCTTTATGTTGTGAGGCAACATAGAAGATGATAAGGGTGTATTTTGTCCCTATATGGGAAAGTAGGTATCAAACTCTATAATTGGTTTTTTACCATGTGTTGACATCTTAGAAGTCTTTATAAGTCACTATTGTATGATAAACTCATCAAACATGTTATGACCTATTCATATGATTGGTTACACAAGTGTCAAAATGCATCTTGCATGGAGAATATAGGCTCACACTTGGGTTATGATAGGTTGTACAAGAATCAACAATTTTAATCAATTTGGATAATTATCTAACAATTGTAAATGTTGTAAATAAACCATATTCAATGAAAACTTTAAGGTGCATATGAGCATCTATCATACTTAATTTTAACAAAAATAAAGTGACCAAGTTTGGAGGAATGTAAGAGGGTGAGGTAATACTAGATAGGAGTTTGTTGCATGTTTATAGGTTCTTGACAAAAAAGCCACATGATTTTGATACCTATCTCTTTTGGCTTTGTCTAGAAGCTACTTCATACTTGTAAATCTCTATCTATTTTATGTTTTTTATGAGAGTTGATGAGAGGGGTTAGAAATTATTTATTTGTAGTGTTATGTTGTGGGACTTCCTTTAAAAAAGAAAGATGTAAACTCTATGTTAACGATTTGAGCTTGTAAGTGTATTATAATAATAAATTGCAAATTAATACATTGGTTTGGTGCTTTGGAGTCTGGAGTTCTCTTTATGAAAGGGTCTTCCCTATACATATTGGAATTTCTTCTATTTTGTCCATTCTTCTTCTATTTTTCTTCTTTCTTGTTAAAGCTTTAAGTGTTGATTTACATGTCATTATGATGTCGAAGTTTTATTAGATTCATAAAATACATTATCTTTCCTTTCAAGATATGAAACCTAAGATTAAGAAATCTCGCCATTCTGAACCCTAAGATGAGAAACCAAAGTTAAGTAGAACATTAACTCAAAGATGCAAATTTGTTGAAATCTGAGATTGATTCTACCCATTTTGTTGTTATTAATGGTTGTTATTGGTGTCAACATACTCATGTTTTAGCGTCTTGATGTATCAATTATTATGTATTGATAGATTTGGCACATCAGTTGTGTAATAGTCAATGTGCATTGATAGCCTGTGTATTGGTATGGGTGTCCATATGTTAGTGGTAGATCTACTTGGTATGGATGTGATGTAAATTATTTAGCCTTCCATGTGTTAGTGGTAGATCTACTTGACAATGATAGATCTACTTGGCATGCCACATATGTCAAATTGTATGTTTTAGGTCAATCCATGTTGAAGCATGCTATTGTGTTTTGGTCCCAACTGCTACTTTGTAACGTGTTCATCATGATCATTGGCACCAAAGGACTTGGACATTTTGTTGCACATTATCTTGGTTGAGGTGTGTTGCTTTTAGTTGAGTTGGACCACATTTCATTCATTCAGCATTGCGAGAATATCTCATTGTGATTCAAAACAATCCTGATTGATATGCTTGAGGGAACCATGCAATATAAGAAAACTGAATATTTTGGTTGATGGAGTATGCGTGATGCTTATATGCGAGTACTATGTAATGTAAGCGTGAATTTGTTGAGATAGTGATTACATGTTGAGGAAAGTAGTAGACTGTATTCTATAGTATCAATGACTATGTTTAGTGGTTGATTCGACTTTCATTTCTTATTTATTGGCTATAAGCCTAATTGTATTGATAGTGAGCCTTCATTGTATCCCTGGGTAGTTAGCCACATTGGCAGTGGGCCAATTTACAATGACCCAAATTGTATTGATCAAGAGCAACAATGAGCCTCTTGTAAAATCACCTTAATTGGTGTCACCCTAAGAGGTGTTCATTTCACGAGAATTAGCTTCTTCACGGGTTTTTCCAGTTTTGGTTTTTGGTGTTGTTTGTGTTAGTGTTCATGTGCTTTTCATGTTTACATTTCTATGGATGCTTAATGTTCTTAATTGATAGATCATAAGTAGTTTATAAGTTTACCAACAAAGAAGTAGTTTTATAATTCGTGTGGGAATAACTGATTCACCCCTCTCCTAGTTATACAATTTGTTGAACAAGATCATTGATAAACTCTAAACTAGTTAAAATTGTGCTTTAGAGTTAAATTTGTAATCTAGTTTGAAGGCATTTGATAGCTCCCAAGTGACCCTACAATGTTTTATTGTCAACTTATCACTATGAATAACTTCTTGTGCTACTAGTTTGATATTCTTAATGTTACAAAGATATATTCGAGATTTAAATTCTTCATCTTTGACATTGCATTTTATCTATTCAATCGTTTATCATATATTCCTTTTATAAAAATATATCCTAGCTATCTTTGGAGTTTGAAATGCCAAAATTGGGGTTTGATTGTGGAAAACCTTTAAACAACCAACCCTATATTTTTTATTCATTTCTTTGTGTGTAGGTTATTTTGGGTAGGAAGAGTGAGAAACCTTAGGTGTCATCTTTCCCTTTTTGGTCATTTAATTTAATCTCTTTTGACACATTTCCTTTGTACTCTTTATTATTTGCATGATTTCATTATATAGTAGGGTTGTTATATATTTTGTTGTTGTGTGGGGATACATTTTAAGAGCTTTCCAGGATTTTGATTTTTATCTACACAAGATAACATTATGCTAGAGGGGAGTTCATGTTATGGGTTGGTGTCCTTGGGTTGAGCCTTATATAAGTGACAAAACAACCTTCAACGTCTCTACTTTTCTACTTCTATGGATATTAAATTATAACTCGTTCAAAAATAGATATTTTCATCAATTCCTTATAACTATATATTTGTACTATAATTATAACATTTAATCTCATTTCTAGTTGTACAATTTTATTAACGAATTGATTGGTTCATGTTTTCTAACATCTAATTCATTATAATATTTTTGATTAAGTGAAAATAGGTTTTGAAGGGACCCCAAACCCTTTACAAGATAACCACAAAAGATAATCTATGGAAGTCCACAACAAGAAATGGGACAAGACCAAAATGAGGGTTTTAACATGAGGCACCCACAACTTGGAACCACCATTGCAAAAAATGTAGTAGTCTACAATCAAAAGCAAAAGAAAGGACTAAAGATCCTTTCTAACTACTCAAGACTAGCAAACATTAAGATATTTCTTTGTCCCCTTTCTTATGAGACCAAAGAGTCATATCAAAAGAGAATGAGGACCTCTCTAATTTTTTACCTTTTACCATAATCTATCAATCTTCCACCTTAGAAACTCACCTTGCCATGCCAAGGAATCCAACTCTAAATGCCCAATATGCATGGTAGGGACAACACACTTTACAAAATTGAAGGTAGGGCCAACTACCTCCAGAGAGACAACTATTTGAAGAAAGGTATTTTCATTAAAAGGAATAGAAGGGTATCTTCATTAAAGGTCGTTAGATACTTTCAATGAAGGTCTTAGGAAAAAACTTTTCACCTTAAGACTCAAATTTTTATTCTTTTGGCCAAGTAATGTGCAACCAAGGTTGCGAAAAATGTATAAATTCTAAATAGAAGGTTGTATCAGCCACACAACTTGTTGGTCTCTGATGCCACAATTAGAAACAAAAGCTACATCAATGCATGACCTTAACCATAGGGTGCAACAAAAGACAATACAAAGTCAACATGTCCTATTTCCAATACAAATATTATTTAATATTTTTTTTGTGAGCTCCTTGTTGGGGAGGCTTCCACTTGGCCTTGTAAATTCCTTTTTGAGGTTGATTTCAAAAGCATGTAGTACTTTCCAAAAGGGATTTTTTTTTTCTTTTGACCTTTGTGAGAAAATGCTCAAAAGGAGGAGAGACCATAGTGTTTTTTTCCATGATCATGAGGGGACTCTTTTCCTTCACAAGTTCATGAATTTATTTGGTTGTTAATTCTTTATTGGCCATTACATCATGTGTAGCAATATTCATATGTTGAGAATCTAAAGGTTTGGACATGTTAATTTTTTGGAGAGATCTTCTTTCTATGAATGATATGCACTTGCAAAAGATAGCAAAGAATTATCCTTTGAAAAAGGAATACACATGCATTCACCCCACTACAAAGAATCCTATGAGGAGACAACCACCTTGTCTTGAGGGGATTCATAATCCTTCTCACAACTATTATATTGAACATCTATTGTGTAATGTTGTCAAAGAATATCAACCAACCAAGATTGATGCTCAACCATGGTCTTAGATCTAGAACATTTCTTGTCCATATGTCTAGTCTCAAAGAATCTTTTTCATTTGGAAAGTAATCCTTCATAATCTAAAGGACGAGTCCAACAATAATTATCAATCTTAAAGGCGATGTCTGGTTGAAGATATGTTGAGATGTCCATGTTCACAATGATGCATAGAAAAGTAGCACGACTGGATTGATATGTATCTAAATCAATAGTTATGAAATAACACAAAGAGGCTCCAATAGCTTGAAAGTGATCCTCAAATCAAAATTGGAGTAAGAGTTTCAAAATGTGAACCCAAATGGGTTTTCCACCATAAGTGTTTCCTTAAGAGGCATAAGATCTATACACCAAGGTTTGGACGAGAAGAAACTTTTGTCCCCAACACCATCATTCCTAGATAATGGATTCTAGATCCTACTTGCAATAAAACACCACGATGAGAATTTCTTTTGCACAGGGATAAAGCTCCCCATTTAATTTAAGAATGGGTGGCTAGACCCTAGTAAGCCATTTGTGCAAATCTAATGATGTAGACCATAACAATTTGCATTGGCCAATTAGACCATTCAAAGAGTACAATTGTTCTCCATTAGATACCCCTTTTGAGATTGAGTCATAATAGACCACAACAAGAAAAGTGGAGGTCAATTTGGTGAGGTATTTTGGGTAAATAATAACCCATTGCATATGAAAAGATGAACCTTGTTTCATAGGCTAAGCATCTCAAATCATAGGTCTAACTTTAGAACTCTTGGTCTTTTGTGCCATGGCATCTCCAAAAGAAGCATCAATAATTGCATTGACCTTTTTAATCCCTGAAGAAGTAGCCGCCACTAATACAAAAGAATGTAGACTCTTAAAAATCTCTTTAAAAGGAGAGGTGAAGCCATTCTTAGAGGATCAATAATATATAATATATCCAAACTATTTCTTCAAGTGTGTATCCAAATTATTTCTATTTGGCGATTTTAGTATTCTAATATTCCACATTCACATTAATTTATTTATGTTTCTCTATAAGTTTTCATCAAAAAAAAAAATTAACTTAATCAATTTTTCAAATTTTCATTTGACACTACTTTCATAAAACTTTCCATCACATTTATTTTTATTTTCTGTTTTAGGTAGAAATGTCATCTAATAGATATTTTAAAACTCAATGACTAATCACAATATCATGATATATTTTTTTTAAAAAAAGAGAGTATTATAGCCATCTTACTATATTAATATATTTACATGATATCTCAAAATGGAAATGGGAAGTACTTCACATGGACTTCATAAGAATACATGATGCAATAGGCAAGGACATCCAATACATCCAATAGTCTACATAGAGGCCGAGCAAAAGAGCTTTGTTATTTCCACTACTTATTTGAACCTCCTTGTGTTTCAAACACTGCTGGAAATGGTGGTGGAGGAGTTCAGGTTTGTTTAGAAAGGTGGCCTCACTTTGTCCTATGATGTACAATTTTTCAAGCAGGTTTTGAAGCTTTTGAAATTCCCTTTTCTCCCAAATGGGTTTTTGTCTGGATTGTAATCTGTGAGAAACTACTTACTTCTAGTCTCCTTATAACAACACTATCTATAACCTTTTGTGGGCATTCTATTCACCTATATTGATATGAAAGTTGTGAAACATAGTATGGAAAGTCTTTGGATTCATTTCATCAAATAGAAATAATTGAATACACAAATTTAGTATTAAGTATCACCATTATTGATGGACAAGGAATGATATATTTACTAGAAAAAATATGCCATGGATCGCCAAAGGATATTTAGCATTTGTGAAGTTTTCTTACTAATTTTATCTATTTATATGGATCATTATAAGAAATTGTATATGAGACACCTTTAATTGAGGATAAATGCAATGTTACTACTTGTCCCAAAGAGATTAGGTACTTGAATGAACATGGTAATCCAAATAGAGGAGGGTTAGAATAATGTTATGATTTGTAAAGTGTTGTGTGAACTCTCCAATACATATAAGAATGTTACAATCAATGATAAGGGTCTTCTAGTACAAAGTTCACATAAAAATATAGTATAGTTTGGATAAAGATGTAACCTCTCTCCAATATTTATAAGACCTATAGAGATATTTTTATTAATTGGTTACATTTTATTGTTTTGAGCTATCTAACCTATCCTATTTAAGATGTGTTGACCTGTCATTTTGCACGATGTTGAATGATAGAGATCCTTTCGGGTCTCTCTCTTGAAAAGCTGATCAAGGTCCAACTCCAAGGTTTAGGGTGAGTATTTTTCAACCTACTCAGTAACTCAATTGAAGATAAATGTGTATGTTCATGAGGAGGCCTTTGTTGGTTCCAACCAATCTGCACAACCTGTTGTTGAGATGTAACCTCAAAAGAAATATATTTTTGTATTTTTTTTATAATGATGAATGCAGTTTATCAATGTGACTATATGAATTCCTATTTTAACCAAGTGTTTAAAAAGAAAAATAACAAAGATGGAGTAACAATAGATTTTAAGCAAATTGCTGAAAGGGAAATTCCTAATAGACATAAGCCAAAGTAAAAAAATGTATGCGAATTAAATTATCAAAAGGATCTTGGTAGGAAACTAATGAAATTAGGAGGAGCACTTTCTCAACTCCATTGATGCAATCATCGATGGGAACTTCAATAATAATGGAAAGATGTTTCACGCTTCATCAAATTGTGAGATCATAGAAAGTACACTCACATGAGAAAACTTGCTATGCAAGAACAAAGATGATCCTTTCCTCAATTTGTCACAACAATGAAATTTGTTAACACAAGGCAAACATGAGAACTAAAATATTGCACAATTATAACAACACAATAAAACCATTGGCTGCATTATTATTCATGAATATGCATTCACAAAAATAACAAACTCCAACAAGATTCACTACACTCAAAATGAGAGCACCAATAACATATATTATTGCATCAAAATAACGACCGATACATATTACATCCTTGTATTTATAAGAAATCATCTCCTCCTTTTGTGTTAGGAGTGAGAGCTCTTAAAATGCAAATTTATGCTAAAAACTAATAAAACAAATCTAATTATATACAAATTGACTCTCTAAATGGTGCTAAGTAGGTCTCCACCCTTGTTTATATCCATTAATGGGTGCATGAGCCTTTACATGACACAAAAGAATGAAAGAATAAGAATATAAGAAGATAGAAGCTATGAGATGATCTAGAAGACTCTAGAAACTCTAAAAATGGAAGCTCGGCCTTCTTTAAGCATTTCTAGGAGTTGAACTATCATCAAAATGTGTTTTCAATGCATGGAATGCTCTAAAATAGCAACTGGCAGTTAACTATCGATGCACTGCTTCTTCAAAATTGTTTGCGCACCTCTGTGAAAAGCACACCTACACACCTTGGTGATAGGTTCCAAAAAACCAAAAAATCTTCTAAATGTCAAAACTAAATTTCCAACATCTAAGTTTTCTTCTTGTTTATACCAAAATAATGTTTGGATGTTTATTCTTGAATTTCTCTATTATCTCCACAACTTTGTTAGCTCTCGATAAATCCAATGCATCTTATTCTTTACTACTTGTCGATAGTTACTAACTTCTATCCCCATCTTTGCAAAATCCTTGAGCTTGGTGTCTAGTTCTAACAATGCCTCTTCAGTTCTAAATGCTTGTCTTACATCATCTTCTAACAAAGCATTTTTGAATATATCTCTGAACTGTTGAACCATTGATTGCACCGAAAAAATCTTGGTCTTTGACTTATCTTCAAAACCCTCAAGGATAATGGCGTTATACTACCTTTCTGCTTCCAAAAATTACTCTTGAGCTTTTTCCTTTATTTGTGGGATTCCCTCATGTAATTCCCCCATTACTTTATTCCCTAAGGATTTTTTCTCTATCTAGTCATCGAGCTTATCTAGCTCCTATACTGAGTATACTTCCATTAGCATCTGATACCTTTGGCCTTTTATTGATCTAAGTGCTTACAGATCTTTAGCCCATGTACACACTTCATGCATTAGCCCAAAATCTTGGTTTATAATGGAAACCAACTTGTTGACATTAGTCTAGACATGGTGCAACGGGTTCAAATTACCCTACATTATTTGCACTCCTCTTTCTTCAAAACTTTGATGCCATCGCTGACATTTGTCCAAAAATGAATCCATTTGTAACCTTGCTAGTTTCCTTCCAATTGCATCTCCAAGAGCAATCTCCAGATTTTCTAGGTCAGTGGATCCCACCACTTCATTCAGATAGGCTCTTGATAGCTCATTCTGCTTTCATAGCATTATTAACTTTGATTCATCATGATCTAAGTGTTTGAACACTTCTTTGAGGCCTTTGGTGATCAGTACTTTAGTCGTGTCCACTATGGGATTTCTTAGTATGATCTCCTTCATTTGGTAATCCTTAGGAACTAGTTCTTTACTGTCTTCATGAGGAAGAGGAATAGCAATATGAGCTAGAAATTCCTAATCTTGATTCTTTATAAGGAAGTAAAGTGTTCTAGCATCATCCTTAGGTGGCTCAGGCTTCTTTATTGCTTTTATTTATTCCTTCATTCCTTCCTCTTCTGTTAGCTCCATCTGCTTCTTCTGTCAGAACATAAACTCCTTCTTCAGCCATGATGGTGTGGTGCCCATTGGTGACATGTACTTGGCTAAGGAAGGTGGGTAAAAAGCATGCTCCTTTCCATTCCTACTTCTTTCCAGAGTCTTCTTGTGTCGAGGTGGTTCTTTGGAGGGAGCTTATGTGCTCAATTGGGCTAAGGATATAGCCTCTGTATCTAGGGGAGTTTGTTGAGTTTCTTCATTATTTTCCCCTCTTCAAACACTTCATTGGCATGATGATGTTGGTATTCTCCTTCCTTGGTTTCCTAAATTTTTGGTTCTACTTTTATTGTTGGAGGAGGTGGAGCTAGTTAACCTTTATCCAATATGGTGGCCATATCCCGTGGTGGTCATGATGCGGTTCCAAGAGGTCCCTGAGGTAGAAGAGGCAATTGATTCCAATCCTCTCCTAATGGCTCATTTTTTGGGGTGTTCCTTATTTTCTCACCTACCATCTCAGTGTCCATTAGCATAAAGTCAAAGTCTGAGAGGTCGAAAGCATCTGCCCTTTACCCTCCATCTTAGCTATCCACTTCTATTGTTCATCTTCTAAAGTTTCTACCTAGATAGGCTCCCTTAGAGAAGATGGAGGTGTTTGAGTAGATCTCCTTCTCTCTTCCTCTACTGCCTTGGCTAAGAGAGTTCTTTGACTTAAGGGAACAAATTCTATTTGTTCCCCTTCTTCCTCATCCTCTGCTTCAGGGATGGTCTCTGGAACTTTTGGGGAGGGAGTACTTTTCTTCTTCAATCTCCTCCTTTAGACACCTATCATAGTTGTTTATGTTTTGGATCTCTTTGGCACATATGAGGTGGCTTCTTCCTTTGAAGTTCTTGGTGGCAGTACCCCTTGTTCCTTTGGCACTTCCTCCTCTTGCTGGTCTGACTGAGCTTTCTCTAGTCGAGGTTGGTCAGCTAGCTTTGGCTCTTGTTGGATTTGTGTTGTTTGGGCCTTAGCCACTTGTTTGCTCGCCCTATGGGCTACCCTTTTCCTCTTACCTTTTCCCTTGTCAACCTCAAAATACTCAACCTTATGCTCATTTTGATGCATCTTTTCCAGCCTCACTAGTGATTTAGTGGGATAGGTTGGTATGGAGACCTTAGCACCTTTACTTTTCTGAGGCCTGGTTGTAACTTGTGAAGGTATGGCCTGGGGAACTAGATCCATTTGAAATGGCTTTTGGATTCATTCCCTTGTCAGCTCTACTATATGTCTTTCCTGATGATCTATATCATCATTTTCCTCATGCCATATCTCTATGTTCATAATGGGCCTATCATATATTTTGTCCCTATTATACATAAGATCCATTACCTTTGGGACATGCTTCTCTACGACCTTTATGGGAATCTTCATTTTAAGCACATTTTCTACCAAATGTAGACTCATCCTATAATAGTTCCTAATCCAGACATTATAGTCATCTAGCACATTCATCCAGTGATCTTCCATGGCTTCCTCATGGATGAATTGTTTCCCCACAAGATGCTGAACCATCCCAATATTATCAAAATATGGGTGAGGAGCCTAATAGTCTTCTAGGGGATACTGATCCCACTTTGAATCAAATGTAGAAATATCCCACTTTATTTTACCTCAAACACCACAATGGTGATAAGCCAAACCCAAGTCTTCTTGTGTTCTTTCCTCACTTTGTCATATGTAGAAGTGAGTTGGCAGTTTATCTCTAAAAGTATAAGCTGATCCAAAGGGTAACTTGGGATATTTTTGGGGCATAGAAGAGTACTAGATACTTGAAGATATGTTAATTTCTTGAACTGAATGTAGTAGGCTCCTAATTAAGTTATTCTTACTGCTTCCTCTACGGATATTCGTTTAGCATAATATCCTTCAATAAACTTGATGATGACAAAAATGAATCCATCAATGACTACCCTATATTCCACACTTTGTAGTGGGAGATTCTTCTTCACCAGTTGTAGGTAAACCACATAGGGTCAAGCATTTGCATCTTGCATGCTTCCCTTCCTATTTAACCCTAGTAGTCAGTGGTTTTGGCTGCTAATAGGTACACCATGTATGATGTCATATAGAAGCAAGGATCTATCTTGACCTTGACTAACTGCTCATCCAAGTTGTCACTTAAGATGATGGCCTAATAAATAAGAATCTTTGCGAGATAAGTAAGCCATCCATGTTTGTAGGTGACCTGCAATAGGGAGGCCCATTGCTCTGCTGAGGAGAACAATTGAATATCCAATGTCATCCTTCATAGATCCTCGAGTCATATCTACCTTGCCTTCTCTTTGACCCAAAGATGTCTTGTCAGTCAGGAATGAGGTTTGCACCAATTCCTTAGCCTTTTTATCATTTTTTCTATACCACCTATTTGTTCCATCATAGGATATTTGGAGGAATTGGTCTGCCCTCAGGAGGTGGAACACTTTCTCTATGTTACATGGTTGGAGATCTAGGACTATGTCTCCTATAACACTCTTCACAATCTTTTCTTCTGTCACATAGTGTTTTGCTAGTGTCATGATTAGTTCAAAGGATTGAACTAGTAGAGGGTGTGATGCAACATTCACCAACCCACTCTGGATCAAAGCTAATATCATTGGTGATCTCTTGTTTGGTTTGTTACATATTAACATCATCAGATTTCCACAATCCATTTGTAAATAAGAAGTTTTTTGGATTCGATTGTGTGTGTTTTTTTACCATCAATGTTTCGGATCATACTACATGATCCATCATCAGGATGTGAAAGAGTAGGATAGTAGAGATATCTCTACTATCCTGCTCTTTCACATCCTGATGATGGATCATGTAGTATGATCTGAAACATTGATGGTAAAAAAAAATACACAATTGAATTCAGAAAACATCTTATTGTTACATATTGTCAGAAAGGCATTCCAGTCGATGTGACTAAGCTTTGTATCTCGATTCTTTGTGTGCCTGTCTTGGAATCTAGATTTCTTGGGAGCTCCTTGGTATTTGACTGCAATAGGTTTAGGTGCTATTTTATTTGCCATGGAAGATAATGATGATGCCATTTTATTTGCACAAAAGAAGAAAACATCAAGGGACAAAAATGAGACTCAATTGGGACTAGAGTGACGAAACAAAATGGGTCGAAACTACTCAAAACTACCAAAAACTATGAAAAATCTACCCCAAAGCCAATTTTTCACACTAGCACACTTGTGCAAGTGCACACTCTTTTTCCTTGTTAACGAAAAAGTGTGTGGTTGCACACTAGTGCACCTATGTGCCTTAGCTAGGTGCACAGGGTGCACATGTGCACAATTGTGCACATGTGCATCAACACATTTGTGGAAAGGGGGGGACTTTTTATTTTATTTTATAGTTGTGTTTTGTTCTATATAGAGGTGCACACCTTTGGAGGGTGTGCACATGTGCATGTGCACACCTGCGAGAGGTGTGTGGTTTACCTTGGAGTCTGGTGGGGAGGGGATGCAGAGTGTCATAGTTGTGGAAGTTTGGATGTGTAGAGGTGCAGTTGTGGTTGGAGGCGAGATTGAAGTAAGGGAAAGAGGAGGGTGTTGAAAATATAAGAGGAGTAACTGAGAAGGGAGGGGTGAATCAGTTACCACTAAAATAAATCCCAGATCCTTTAGATGTCAACACATGATATAAACTCTAAAATATTGTAGCTCAGTAAACACTAACAATATGTTGTAACTTGAAAAAATATATAATATCAAGTGTTACTTGGTGAGTACTAAATGTATAGATCTTAAGATATTAACTGTGATTAACCTTAATTAACTTAGTTTCATACACATGAAAGAAATAACATGAACACAAGTGACACCAAGATTTAACTTGGAAACCTAATTTGGAAAAAACCACCAATTACAACTAGTTACTGATTTTCACTCTTCTAAAGTGAGCCATATTAGGAGTCAACCCTATTAAAGGTTACAAAACACATTGTTAGGTGTGACCTTGTTAGAGAATTTAATCACCCTATTAGGAGTGGTCTTGTTATAGGTCTTTAGACACTTCAATCTAGAAATTCCACCTTGTTAGAGGATTTGACAAATAGTTGTTAGGACAACTCTATTAAGAGATTTAGATCACTACTACAATGGTTAGAAAGTAACAATCAGATGACCTAATTTCTGATGCAACTACATTGCTGATTTTAGATCTCAATTTTGGTTTTAATACTTGATCCTTCTTGATCGAATGTTTCTTTGCAGCTCTTCAAAGATATTCTACTTATCCTTCTAATTCACTTCCTCTTAACATCTTCTATTCTTCCATGTACTCGCACTCATTCAATCCTCAACTTGACCTTATACTTATATCATAAACATTGCCAAGTCAACTTGAATACAACTTAGAATGATTAATATTCATCTCCTTAGTTGGCTAGAACCAACAGACAAATCCATTAAACTCAATATGCCAAAACAAGAAAATCCTTCGTTAGTCAACCCTGCTCAGTAGACACTAACTCAGAAATGATTTTCATGTGTTAACCAAGTGAACTTGGTTAACACTACATTTTTACAAAATTTCTTTGGTAACTGAGTGAGCTCGGTTAACACTGAATCCATCTAACTTTCCTTTGTTACCTGAGTGAGCTCGGTAATGCTCAACTTTTGTGAACTTCTCTTCGATGCCCAAGTGAACTTGGTAGACATTGCCTTTTGAACTTGGCAAACACTAGAATGCTCAGTAGGCAGAAGAAAGTGTCTTCATTGCTTGAGTGAGCCCAACAAACACTGACTGTTAAAGATATGACATTTTATGTAACATCAAAGACAATATACAATTCATCAATTATTTTCAGCAATCTCCCTCTTTGGCATTGATGGCAACACAACATGTCATAATACAATGAAGTTTTAGAGAAAAAAAATAGTAAGGATAATATCCTTAGTTCCATTCTAATTCTCATCCCTGAAAACTCCCTCTATCAGTGTTAACTCCCTTTGCCTTTAGTTTCTCCCTCTGTTAGCAAACTCTGTCTTCAACATCTTCTTCTGATAGAAAAATTTCCCTCTTTGATATTAGACCAAGTTCTTCTAATTTGACATCTTCAATTTATTTTTTTGCGAAATGCAAACTCTCTCTTTAGAATTTTTCTATGATATATTGATAGCCAAAATCTCCCTCTTTGACATCTCATGCCAAATAAAATATACAGTGAGTTCCAATGTACCTCATGTATAGATTCATATGTAATCTTCCCTTTCAATACTGCATCAACTTGACTGATCTTCAACATGCTCTGGTTGATGCATCACTAAACTTCATTTAGTGAGCTTTATATAGGGGAATGACCCCTAACTTACCTCTTGAACAAAAATGCATCCTTAGGTAATGGCTTAGTGAATATGTTTGCAATTTGTTCTTTAGTATTCACATATTCTAATCTTACCTCTTTATCTTGCACCAATTCTCTTAGAAAATGATATTTTATTGAAATGTGCTTGGTCTTGGTATGCAAAACAAGATATAAACTCTAAAACAATGTAGCTCGGTAAACACTAACAATATGTTGTAACTCGACAAGCACTATAATATAAACTATTACTTGGCAAATACTGAACATGCAGATCTTAAGATATTAACTATGATTAACCTTGATTAACTTAGTTGCATAAACATGAAAGAAATAGGATGAACACAAGTGATAGCAAGATTTAATGTGGAAACTCAATTTGGGAAAAACCACCAATTGCAACTAGTTACTGATTTTCACTCTTCTGAAGTGAACCCTGTTAGGAGCCAACCTTATTAAAGGTGACAAAACACACTATTAGGTGTGACCCTGTTAGAGGATTTAATCACCTTGTTAGGAGTGGCCTTGTTAGAGGTCTTTAGACACTTCAATTTAGAAATGCCACCTTGTTAGAGGATTTGACAAACAATTGTTAAACCAACTCTATTAAGAGATTTAGATCACTGCTACAATGGTTAGAAAGTAACAATGAGATGACCTAATTTCTAATGCAATTGTATTGTTAATTTTATATCTCAATTTTGGATCAAATACTTGATCCTTCTTGATCATATGTATCTTTGCAGCTCCTCAATGATATTATGGTTGTCCTTCTAATTCTCTTTCTCTTAGCATCTTTTATTCTTCCATGTACTCAAATCATTCAGTCCTCAACTTGACCTTATACTTATATCATAAACATTGTCAAGTCAACTTGAATACAACTTAGAATAATTAATATTCATCTCCTTAGTCTGTTAGGACCAACAAACAAATCCATTAAAATCAATATGACAAAACAAGAAAACCCTTCATTAGCCAACCTTGCTCGGTAGACACTAACTCAGAAATGATTTTCCTGTGTTAACCAAGTAAACTCAATTATCGCTGGATCTTTACAAACTTCATTTGGTAATTGAGTGAGCTTGGTTAACATTGGTTCCATCCAACTTTCCTTTGTTACCCAAGTGAGCTCGGTTAACACTCAACTTCTGTGAACTTCTCTTCAGTACCCAAGTGAACTTGATAGACACGATCTTATAAACTTGGCAAACACTAGAATGCTTAGAAGACACATGAAACTATCTTCATTGCCTGAGTGAGCTCAAAAAACACTGACTGGTAAAGATATGATATTTTGTTTAACATCAAAGACAATATACAATATACAATTGTTTTCAATTGAGGGAGGCGAGGCTATATAGGCTCAGGATGCAAATGTGCACCCTAAGAGGGTGCACATGCGTGCACCTATGAGAGTGCACAAGTGTGCATGTTTGGAGGGTGCACATCTGTGCACTTCCAGAGGGTGTGTATTTGCGCACCTCTAAAGGGCGCGTAGGTGTGCACCTCTTAATGGTGCGCAAGTGCACACCTAGTCTAGGAAGTGAACATCCCCCCTTAAAAAATGATTTTCTAGCCTGCTGAACTTGTTTGCATGTGCCCGATCGAAGACTAGGGTTCGACCAAGACTTAGAGGAGGGTCCTAAATGACTGAGGCTTCAAACTAGATGACTCATAGAGAATTCTGAAACTAGAGGGTCTTCATTTTGTGACTTAAAATAAGGCGTTCATTATGACACCACAACAAGATGTATAATATCCAACATTTAGTAATATCATATTTTATTTCTAAAATTATAGATGTTCATGATCAAAATTCTCCATAGAGATAAGCACATGTGTTGAGAGGCTTGGTGATAAAAAGAATGCTCTCAAGATTGAATTGCTAGTAGTATATTTTGCTTATATATATCGCATGTTTAATATACTCTTTAATAATGTATGTTTTATAGTTATTATTAGAGCATGTTTGTAAACCCCAAGTATCTACTTTCCATGGTTATACATAAAATTTATTTTTCCTAGGATGATCATAGTTCATATTATTGCTTTCTATGTATCACTTTTGGTGGAAATTGGCTAAACCTTCTAATAATGTGGTAATATTTCCTTCTATTATGTCAAGCTATAGTGTTATATATCATCCTCATATATTGTGGGTGGGATCCTCTCTCTAACTTAGCTACAAAGACTTCTCTTTATGAACCTTATAAAAAACTACTAACATGGAAACACCATGTAACATGGCAAGTGCTTATTGGTTAACTCCTTAAAGGTTTGAATTCACATTTGTGTTACTTGAAAGGGTGAATGAAATAAATTTGTTTTTTTACTTTGCATTTTGTTAACATTTATGTCATGGATCCATGGAGAAAATAAACTAGTTAACTTTGTGTCTCATCATACGTTTTGTTAGAGTACTATGTCATCATGATTTTATTTCCAATTAAAATATATAGGATGTCTTTATGCCTATGAACATATATTTTGGGTCAATATCTTTTCTTAGTTAATTTAGCACGCCAAATGTGATGCTCTCAAATCCTAGCATTCTTTTGTGGGCTATCTTATCTATTTGTTTCATGGTTCTTACTAATACTTTATTAGTTTTTTTTTTAATTTACATTTATTGTTATATAGTTCTTGGTGTCCAACAATATTTCTTTATAGAATACCTATGGCAATGACCTGCTAGAAGACCACAAGGGCTTGTATGGGTTGAACTAGAAGCATATGCACATAGATTTCTACTCACATTTTGAGCTAGATTGACGAGTAAGGCTTGGAGATATCATCCTCTATTCTTAAAACTATTTTTTTGATCTAAATATAACTTTAGATTTTGAGGTTAGTTGTAGGCTAGTTTCTAAACTAGTGTATCATATATTATTCTAGGGTGTCAAACAATGAATGCCAAGCTTTGAAACACATGGAGTATGTGTCCATTATCATAGGAAAGAACACTCAAGGATTTATGTATAAATAATATTTACATTGAGATGTAATGTTTTAGGATTCCTTTGAGTCCAAATCTTTTAGTTCCTTCTTGCCACATTTGGTAGCCTAATTTAATGAAGTATATTAATGTATGATAGCATCCTAATACATTGTAAACTTTTTGGAATGGCATTTTCTTGTTACATGTGGCATGCTACTAATTTGAGAAGGATTATTGAATAATATTGAATGATTCCTTAAGCTTTTGGTTTGTATCCATGTGCAAGTCATTACCAATTTGCATATGAGCTTTTATCTTCCTTATGACTCAATTGCTTAATAGAGTAGACTAGTCCTATTGATGAAACCAATAAAATCAATAAAGTGTACTAGTCTTTAAGTTCTCTATGCTTTCATAATTAAATAATATAACTCATGTCATGGCTTGTGTATTTTCTTAAATTAAACCACTAGAAGATTATGGTAGTGTGTTTGTTCTTGTATGCGTATGTATGGATTAAATTTATTTACATGAATTGGTATTTAGTTTCTTTTTAAAGGCCTTGTAGGTATGTTTGTATCTAGTCTAGTCATCAATAGAAACAAAATCGAGGAGTTCACAACACTTTAGGTATGGTTGGTAATGTCTTTTTTTTTTACAGCTATTCATTTCTCTTTATTTTTGTTATTTTAAAGAATTGAACACTTCCCTTGGCCTCATTGAGCTTAAAGATGAAAGAAAGTTTTCCTAATCTTATGAATTAGCTCTTAGTTCTATCTAGCTTAAAATTCCCTAGGCATAAATTTATGGATACATTGGGGTTTAGGAATCTTATGAATTTGAGTACTAACAAGCATAGAGATGAATCTTAGAGGAAAAAATATTTTTTTGACAAACAATGAGTCTTAGTATTCAACTTTTAAAAAATACATCTTGATCCTTCCAAAAGTATCAATAAAAAAAAAAAGGTTGCAAGCTCTTAAAACCCTTATTCTATTAATAATAATAGTTTATAATGAATCTATTTTATAAAAACTTATGTATAGTTTTGTGTATGTGTAACTTTTGCAAGAACAACTTCTCAATGATCCAAAAATTGTTTATACAAAGATTGCATTCAATTTCTGTTCAAAGATATAAATCTAAGTATGAACTAAATTTATGTATTAGAATTAATTAATTAGTATAGAAACAAAAGTAGAATGCAATATGCACTTTTCAAACTTATATTTTCCCTCCAATTCGGTGTACATGTGAATCTATAGGAACAAGTGTACTAAGTAAAAAGAAAGAAAACTAACATATCTAGAATTGGAATATTTAGAACTATGATCTAAAGTCTACAAGTGAACTAGAATTTTTTAAAAATGATTAGTATTAGAACGCCCCCTTGATTTGTGTGCGACAAAGATGTTCATTAAAATTAAGGATAGATGGATTAGATGAACATAGAACATGATATCATAACAATTTGTATTGAAATAGATCATAAGCAAGGTAATGTAAGCATGCAACACAAATATGAAAGTGTTTATCATAATTGTTTAATTAAATAAACAAAAAATTAGAGATTAAAACCGAATATGCTAACATTTTGTATATAAAAACATAGACATACTTCTATCATATTCTAGTAGAGCATGTTATTAGAAGGGAACAAAGGATCTCAATGGTTTTAAAAGGTTAGGAAAAATAAGATTAGTCTAGTTGTAAATAAAACCAAGGAAAAGAGGAATAACTATAGTAAAATTACCAAAAAGGAGGACACTGTAAAAGCTAAGTTGGGCCCTCATGGTCCCACTTACACAATCCTAGGCCTAGAATAAATTGGCCTATCACCCAACGCTTGATCATGACTTTGGGAAATTGAATTAGGAAAATATTAATTTCTTCTTATAGTAGTCCAAGAGACGTCATCTCCTAAATTCACAAAATAAGAGGAAGCATGAGGAGAATCTCCCCATGGAGAGCATGCCAATGCATAATAGGAACTAATAAAACAATGGGGAAAAAGGTAATGTTCAACCACATGAAAAATTTGGAGTTGATCTAAAGCTAGCTAAAGATTGGTTTGTGAGATTAGGGCAATAAGTTACCTAATAAGGTTCACAAGATAATTCAAGGTTGCACCAAAAGATAAGGATTCACCATCATCCCAAGATGAGTAATCCACCAAAGAACTAGGAACAAAAATAGTCGAGTAACCTTCATTATAATTATTCCTCTAAGTGATAATATCATTATGACATGAGCGAGGACAATCTATAGCCAAGTGATGAAGCATAAAAAACATTTTGAATGGAAATAATTATAATCGGGAGGTTAAGTCCAAGGTCAATTACCAACCATCAAAGCCAAATCTATATGAAGAGGCTTGGAAATGTCAATGTCTACCAAAAAAAAAAAAAACAATAGAGTGCCCCATATAAGTTGAATGATTAACCTTCAAGAACTAGAAAATAGAATTGTCAATGTCCATGTAACAAGAAACCTTCCAAAATTGAGTAAGAAGATTCAAAAGCCTAACAAACATTATGTGGAAAAATTAGAAGGTTAAATAAATTTGGACAAGGTTTAATGGAGTGAGGGTAGCCTTTACAAGTTGTACAATACCTAACACTAAATTCATGCCCTTAGAGATGTAATGGACAAACTTAAGGGGGAAAACTAAAACTTACCACAAGAGGCCTCCAAGAATCCAACTACTTGTGAAGGTCCCAATAGAAGGTCAAAGGGTATAGAATATGACCACAAAGCCCTTATGTTAGTAGAGTTCCTCATTTTCCACCACATCTTGGCCAAGAACTACCACTAGATATGATTTGGAATAGGGAATAGGAAACAAATGGAAAGTGACACTCACTAAAGGACACAATCAAGATCCATGCCACTAAGAGTGAGATGTGAATCAACCCAATACGAGTGATAGACACAATGACATGCAAGAAATGGCTAGGGTCAACAAAAAGAGCTTGCACTAGAGGGGAAGAGTGACAAAGACCATCAAGCAAGGAATCATGAATGCTTTTTAAAGCTATATGACATGGAATATCTTTTGCAATATCATCTTATGCCAAAAATGAGGATGCCATGATAGGAACTTATTGTAAAGTGGTGAATTTGAACCTACAAATGTAATGGTTGAGAGAATAATTGTGGTGTTACTTGGGATGATGAAAATTACATTTTATTTCAATATATTGATTAGTTGAAAAAAATGATCATTATTTTTAGTGTCATGTGATAAAAAGGAAAAACATCATCATCAAACAAACATGCATCATGGAAGCCATCATATGAATTATAATTTCTAGATGTATCTAGTATAGAACTAGAGATAAAACGTTAGATGTGAATAACATTGGATTGTAAGTAGTGTGCTTTAGAAGCATGAAAAATACCATCATAACATTATAAAGTATCATTTAAATTCAATATTGTCATCATGAAGCCCAAATGACAAGATAATAGATAAGTAAACCACTAGACATTGGACTAGAAAGTAATCATAATATCATAAATAGGATAAATATTGGAGACGCAACACCAAACCAATGAACATATCAATAATCTCATCAAAAACAAATGTCACAAAAGAGTTACATGTAGGAGAGCTCATTGAGGTAATAGGAGAACTAGAACGAAATAATGTCCAAGGAATGTATTCAATGGGTATAATACTATTATATAGAGAAAAAACCCTAGATGTAACTTGAAGGGGTTGGGTTCATCATCAATAGTACTTATCACACATGGTATATAATTATAAGAAATCCTATATATATAGGAAAAAATAAAAATAAAAATTAACATCTCTAAAATGAATGCAAAGATGCTAGAAAACTCAATGAAAATATGATTTTCTATGAACCAATACACACATAAACAATATGATACCCTCCACATAAAAAAATACAAGTTTTTTTAAAAAACCCATAGGTAAGATGCAACAAACACTGAAATTACATTAGGGTCCTTGATATATGAATGGACTAAGAACAAAAGAGGGAATGAATATGAGTAATAATTTGAGATCTACCAATTTAGCATAACAAAAGAAAGGTTGGTGTCAAGAAACTTGCAACCAATCAAATGACAATTTCTACATAATCCATAATATATATTATGTAGATAAAAACTTATAATCTACATGTAAAAACAATAGACACCATACCCACAAAAATGTGACACAAAATATATATTGTAAAACTCTCATGAGGGAAAATTCCAACCTCCAAAAGCATCTACCACCATGTATTATTAAGAAAAACATCATTGTAATACAACCATGGAAGCCTTCAAAGCCCTAGTCGACACTCCATGTGAACAAAAATGAATCCAAACATTCTATGCTATGATTTCAACCTTCACAAATGTTACCCTATCTAACTTTTCTAACCAGCCTAACCTCAACAACAAGCTCCCACAAAACCACCAAGTTGTTTATCTAAAACCACATTCTAAACACATGTGCTACCTAACCCCATTGCCCTCGCATCCAATATTGAGTATTCTTATTTATTTTATTTCCCCAATATTAAATAACTACATCAAATAATAAATAATAATATAGTATTACAATACAACTCATTAAGAATATTCCTTGGGAATCTCTATATGTTGCACATCCATATAGGTACAATATTTGTATAATAAAATAAAATAATACAATATTTAAACATTGTTATACAATGTGTATAACACACATTTTCCCAATAGTTTCTAGGTAGCAACCTAAGTGCAAATAAATGGAAGCTTAAATCCTACAAAATATATAGCAACAAAGAATGAACAAGTGATGATCACCCAATAATATATAAAATGGAACATCAATACCAAAATGGAAAATAGATTGGTATTATACCCTAATGCACAACCCTAGGAGGTTTATGATCAAACCAATTCAACAAAATAAGAAGAACCCCAACTCTAATTAATCAGGTTGAATAAACATGACAAGTACTGCAATTGAGGTAATCTCGTTCAAAGTTTTGACAAAGTATGTCTCAATATTTAGAAACCAAAACATTAAGAGGGATGAAAAGAGAAACTTTGACAAGTGACAATGATCACTTAATTGTGAAAGTGGGAAGATGATAATTGTGTTTTTTTTTCTATATTAAAAGAAATAAAAGAAGGGGGGGCCCTATAAACAATATCCTAAATGTGTAGATTCAAAACTACAACGCACAAGTGTTAAGAGGGCAACAATACATAAAAAATAAAGGTGTTGGATGTTGATGCATAGGATTTGTGGTTTAACCAAACCAAACTAATTTATTTATCAAGGTCTTAATGATCATCTTGTTATTAAGAAACTGAGATACCTTGTGGGGGGTGAATCGGAATCACCAAACTTTTAACCTTCAAAATAACCTGACCATATTCACCACATTATCCATCTCATATCTAGATTATGCATAATGTAACTTAAAACTTCAAATGTTGAAATAGATATAACTATGTATCACATCCATCAATCATGAAAATGTAAACACATACCACAAGAGATTTTGGTTACCCATAAACCCTCCAAGATGAAGGTAAAACTGGGATGGGGATGACACCCATAGATTTTTACTATTGTAGTAACAAAGTTAGCCTATTAGGGCTACAAATTTGATCACTTTTGATGATCTACCCTATAAGGGGTCTTCCCTATTATGATCTTTACAAATACTGTTAGGTCTACCTTGATTAAAGGATTTAACAATTACAATGAAGTATGGACTCTTTTAAGAGATTTACTTAGGCCCACTAGGACTACTCTATTAAGAGATTTACCCTGGTTCACTTTTCCAAAATGATTCAGTATCTGATCCTTTGGTCTACACTATTAATTCTGATTACGTATCTTCTCCTTCCAATCTTTGATCTGATATATGTTTGCTCTACTCTTCAATGCTTCATTAGGTCTCTACACTCTAATACTTCACAACTTCACTTGCAGCCTCCAAAACCTAACTCCTTCGCATACAATACTTCAATTCTCTTTGTGCATACACCATTACATTAAAGAAAAGGGTTTGGATCTTCTCTTTTAAAGACATCTATAGATTCTCTAGAATAAGATCAACGATCTAGATATTTCCCTTTTATCCTCTTCATCTGATTGGTTGTCCTTCCTTTACAGGGATCAATGGTCCATGTCAAAATACATAACAACCATTGTAACAAACCATATGATCATTAAATGTTATTTATATGTTGGCTCAAAATGGTTTACCTCAAAGTTTGTGTCATTTTAGACATTCTTGTTCATACTGTGTTACTCGGCACATGTTGTCTTTAATGCTTGGTCATACCTATTCTTCTTGTTGATACTCAACCTCAACTAACTCAACTCCTTCTTCATGACTCGACATTCATATGCTCTGTTTACTCAAAATTTATTGAACTCAACTTTTATAGGAATAATCGACAACCAAAGACTTGCTTGGCTTCTATAGAGCTTGACATATACAAGATTATTTACATGTCTTTACAAATACATGACTTGACCTATATAAAGTAACTCATCGTAGTGATGACTGACCAACTCTTCCTTGTATATGACTAAGTGTTTGACATTAATAGACAAAAAAATAGAGAGATCAACAATCTCCCCCTTTGACATTAGTGGAAAAAACACTTTGTCATGATTACATCATTACAATATAATTAAAAAATGATAGTACTACCATATGCCTATGATTCAGTCCATATATGACTACAAAGACTTTCTTTTACATCATACTCAATACATATGTTACATGACTCAAATAGTCTAATGTTGCTTGTCATACCTTTGTTCTAACTTTTGTTATTTATCTGAGCTTTGCAACTCTATTTTGATCATTTTAACCAATCTCTTCTATATTATCGCCCTTTTTGTCAACCATGTCTTTTTCTAGGGTTGGGAGGATGGAATCAAATAATATTTGTCAATGATTGAATTATGAGTTTAGAAAATCATAACAAGAGAATGATCCCATGTGGTTCTTACTAATTCCAAAACTTGAATCTTGATCACCAAATCTGTACTAAGTCAATTAAGCTATCAATAGTAGAAAGGTTATGATTTATTTGAAGTAAATCCTTTGCTAAATCCAACTCTCATTGCATGACCTCCAAGTGAGGTATCAAATTGATTGTATGGAGATAAGTTTGGCCCTCATTTTTCTATATGTTGTGTGTAGCTCGACCAACCTCCCTTGTGCAAATAATAATCTGTCATAGTACATTGAACTTGATCCAACTGATTGAGAGATAGAGCTTCCTGACAATCTTAAATCATCCTAAATCATCTGGATGCTAGCTTGGAATTCATTGGTCAATCTAGGCACATCACAAAGAATATTGTATAGATCTTGTATTTTCTTCACAGGTTTTTCTAGATTTTTTGGAAGTGCTGACAATTTAAACTTCCTCAATGCAATCACAATAGAAACTTTCTCTAGTACCTTTTTCTCAAACTTTTTCTCTGACCAGGCCATTAATTTTTCATTTTCTTCAATATCCTCAATGTTGACTTTCTCAACAATTTTCACTAACTGAGAGATAATAGGGGTCTATTCATCCATGTTCTAAATATCAAATGCATCAACAAATATGTCTTTGATAAGATGTAATACTTGCCTTTGTTGTTGCTCCCTTCTCAGCTCCTCTTGTCTCTTTTTCCTTGCCAAAATGTCTTGCAATAATACTATTTGCTCAAATGTGAGATTCTTCAAATTCCAATCAGGTATATCAATAACTTCATCCAAGTTAACAAATCTACCTAGAGAATTGATTTTCTTGTTTTTTCTTGTGCCCTTCTTAGGAGGCTTGCTACTTGGCACAACTAGGGCTAGAGTGGGTGAAGGTGTTTCACCACTCGATCTAACTTGTGCATTAGGGCTAGAGACAATAATAGTAGCTCTCAAAGTGATTTTATCTATTGGGGTTTGCACCTATTGTGAAGATGTAGGATCTAACATAGTTGGGGGTGGAGTGTGAGCTTGCACACTTAGCTCTATCTATGAAACTTTATTCTTGTCTTCTTCTTTTTCCTTCTCATTTTCTTTCTATTTTGTCTCTTTGATTCCCTCAGTTAGAGGTCTTGAGACTTGTGGTTCTTCCTGACATTTAGTAGACCTACATTTAATTCTTTGTCTTTCTTTTTCTGCACATCTAAAGCCTTAGTTGCTTCCTTGTCCTTTTTTTGTCTACTTGACTATTGTTGGACTCTAAATAGGAGGATTGTCAACTAAAGTTTGTGTCTCTCCTATTTTGGGGTAATCCTTTATTTTTTGTATCACATGAGTGTCAGGTGTGGTGGAATGAATAGGGGATACATTGTCCTATGATCTCGACACACTTGTGTCTTCTTCACCACTATGTATATCTTCAATAATTACTTCATCCTTTTCACTCTCCTATACACCTCCTTTAATTTTTCCATTCTTGTTAGTATCTTCTGTAGTTAGTCCAAGAATGCTCTTCCTATACCTCTCCAATTTTTTTGGTCACTTGCTTAGCTATTAGTTTAGGCATAATTTTATGTAATGTTCCTTCTCTTATTTTCCTTTAAGTTATTATTGCATGTTGTCACTTGGCATCAATTATCTTATACAATTCATTAGGAATATTGTTTCCTATTTATATAGGTGTTAATTTGAACTTAGCCATCATATCTAATATGGATTCTTCTACCTTTAGTCTTAACAAAAACACTTAATGTTCCATATTTTGTAAATTTGAATCCTAATAAGCTTGCAGAGCTTCTAATGTTGTCACATACCTCATCAATAGTTTTAGGCTTTGCATGAACAAAAACTTGACAGTGACTTGGTTTATCAGATTTAGTCTTCTCTGCATCTTCCTCTTCATCATCTTGTTGTGTTATCAATTTTCTTCTCTTTGTCTAACCTTGGGTGGCTGACAATTTTCTTTTTACTGCACTTGTGCCACTTGAACCTTCACTAGGTTTTGTAATCCTTACAACACCCTTTTTCAACAGTGACTCAATACTAGATGTTGTTATTGCTCTACTTCTCAGTCTTAGTGGTGTAGGAGAAGAGAGGGGCTTTGATATTACCTTCTTTACATTCTTCTTCACCTTAGGCACTATGATTTTTACTGTCTTAGCCTTCTTTATTGGTGGGGTGACAAGTGCTAGGGCTTTACCCTATTTTTTTGCACTTTCTTCCTCTTCCTCTGCATCACTATCACTAAATTGATCTCTCCAAGACCTTCTATGATTATTAAAGGTTCTTTTCCTTTAGTTTGTGTGCCTAGTTTCCCTTCTAGGTCTTTAATCATTTTCTTCCTCTTCTTGTTAGTAGAAGCAATCTTTATGTCTATTGTTATTTTTGCTTTTTCTTCTTCATACTTTCCAAAGGGCTCAACCTTTGCATCAACTTCTTCAGATTCTTCAATAAGTGGTGCAGTGATTGCTACATTCACATTATCAATATCAATGTCATATCCAAAAGATTTAAGCCAAGCTACTCTTTGCTTAACTTCCTAAACATATGTGTAGTCAATGTCAACTAGAAAACACACATTGTTATTAGTATTTATCAACTAAGGATGTAGTAATCCTTGTTCTTATCCTCATTTTCTATTTGAATTCATCAAAATCGTTCTCAAAACTATCACCTAGCTTTGCAATATACTCACTTATATGCGTTACAGTAGGTTTATCTTGTTCCCACACAACATTTATAATAGTAAGAAAACAAATCTGAGTATAAAAAAGAATACACATTATCAATGATCAAAACTTACACATTGAATTCTTAGCATTTTTGTTTGATAACTAGTTCTCTACCAGTTGTAACCATTGGAGCTTGACGAGATCATATGTATGGTCTTTTATTACAAACTTCCAAGCTTGATCTACAACCATACATGGCACACTATTTAGTTGGCTTGACTGATAGAATTTTTGTGCAATCACTCTCACTTCAAAATCAATCAATGGATCAATGATGTTTGAAATAGACATGCCATGTCCATTCCACTTGGCCTTGGTAATTGACTCTACTACATCTTTTCTATGGCATCACATAGTCTTTTTTTTTATCAAATGTTGGGTATCTTGTGATAGCGTGAATAATCTTCTTCATGATTTTGACCAACCTATTCTCCAACTATAACTCCATGTCATGAATTAGACTTAGCACAACCTTGATTCATTCAATTTTAAAATTTCTTGGAAAATCTAGGGCACATGTTAACCCTTTCCTCTAAACAATATTGAATTCATCCGTTAATACTCCTTCATCACACAACTTCTAGTCTACCAATCTAATTTCATAATCTCCCACTTTACCAATTTTGCATATATAACAACTTCATACATCATGAATCATAATAACCCTACGTGGTATTGATGAAAACAAACCCATTGAATCTTTTTTCATAGAAATTTTAGGAATAACATGGTATTTAGGTGGAGCAAATGTGTCACTCTTCACCAATTGAATATTTCTTACCTCTTCTCGTTCAATATTTGTAGTTGAAGATGATCAATATGTCATTTTTGCATTAGGGTTTTGAGATTTTACTTTCTAAATAACTTGACACAACTAAAAATCAACACTCAAGTAGACTTCAACTACAAATTCACTTTCAATCACCTTAGAAATCACTTCACAAATTGCTCAAATCACCTCGAGCTCATGAAATAGGAATGCAAGGTGTGTAAGATGCTTTCAAACTTTTGATATATACCTATATTCATTCAAATTAGGGTTCTCATAAATGTTGTGTACTCAGTTAGGTGGAATCCAATTGTCTCAATCATCGCTATACTTTTAACTTGGTCTCCACTATATAACTTAGTGAATGCCATCTAACTCAGCCTATACTTCAGTTTTGTCATTTTAAGTACTTGGTCCATATTGCAATGCGTGGTCAACACAGACAATATTACTAATGCTTGGAACCCAATAATGTAAATGATTCCGTTACACTATTCTTTCCATAAATATGTTCTAATGCATCTTGTCCTATGTAGATATGAAATTTGGCACAATTTATGTTAGTAACCAATGTAAGATAAGTCATCAAATATGTAGTTCCTTACATATACCGTTCTTGATCAATTTCAGATAGTGTGATCACCTCTCCATTGGATTGGGTGATCTTAGCTTCTTTTGTTCTACTTCTTCTAGATTCTACCTTCTTCCTCCAAGTTTGATTCATCTCCTTCTTTGTTTGTTCTATATTCATTTTTCCTTTACCCTTGATGTGTTCATTGTTTGGTGCTAGTGCTCGGGTCTTGCAATTCTTCCTAACATGTCCAACCTTGTAACAACTAAAAAAAACTATGCCTCCATTCAACCATTTCCTGTAATTTCCTTTAAAATGTGTTCTTATGCAATTTTTTGGAATATGACCATACTCTTGACAATAATGACAACTATACCATGGATTATAATCCCAATTGTAAGAGTTACCTTTCTTAGGTGCACTTTATTTCTTTTTGGTTGTCCAATCAGACTTTTCTCATGATTTGAATTCATGTACTCTATGTCCATGCTATTGACAATTGTAGCAATATCCCTCAAATCTAAGTATAGTAGATGTATTGCTAATATTTGATCTACATTTATGTGCTTGGCGAACTTGATTCTTGTAATTAAAATAGTTACCAGTAAACTTAGGTTTAGGTTTTTGCTTACCAATCTTGCTTCTACAAATTTTTGTTGTGTGTCCAACTTTGCCACAATGATAGAGTGTAGGTTTTCCTTTTGACTTTGCACTCCTTTTCTCTCCACTCATGGATGACTCTCCTTCTTTAGTATGTGACTGGTGCTTGATATGTCCTAATCTAGAGGTGTCACTAGATGACCTTGGTGATCTCATTAGTTCTTCAAATAATCTTTATTAATTCATTGGGATTGTTCATCCTTTCTACGAGTTCTTTCTTAGATCATAGCTCATTTCTCAGTTGGTCACTTTGTGATCTCATATTTTCAATCTCCATGTATTTCCTATTTAGTTCTTGATTTGTAAGTATTAGATGATTCATCATGCCTAGTTGAGTGTTTGTAAGATTTTGTACATTAGATGATCTTTCTTCAAGTCTAATAACCATTTGTCTTTTGTCTTCTTCATCCAAAACTTTATCTTCTTCAAATTTCTTCTTTTTTTAGTCACTTCACATAGCCTAATGATTGGATTTTATGTTCTCTAGTCAATCCTCTGACTTCCTTCAAAATACTATTCTTTTCCAATAGATTTGGAATAGTTGCATCACTTTCATCAGAACTTCAATTGTCAAGCAATCCTTGGGTATCAACTTCTTGATAAAGTGTGTCATTTTCCTAAATAGCCATATGATTTCTTTTCCTTAGGGATTTCCTTAGTTCCTCTCTTGCTTCTTCAAGTTGCTACAATACAAGTTGGATATCAATGATTTGATTGTCAATAATCTTTCCCAATTTGTAAGACTCCATCTCCAAGATCACAACTCTCAAGTAGTTAAACTCCTTGTAACATAGCATGAATTTGACACCAATTTTTGGAATTTTATTGGGAAACTAAGATGTTGAGAGGGGGAGGGGTGGTGTGAACCACGATCACTAAAATTTTAACCTTCAAAAGAACCTGACTGCATTCACCACATTAACCATCTCATATCTAGATTATGCATAACATAACTTAAAACTCCAAATTCTAAAATGGATCTAACTATTTATTGCATCCATCAATCATGAAAAAGTAAACACATAACACAAGAGATTTTGGTTACCTAGAAACCCTTAAAGGTGAAAGTAAAACTAGGGTGGGGATGACATCCACAACCCTTCACTACTGCAATAACAAAGTTAGCCTATTAGGGCTAAAAATTTGATCACTTCTGATGATCTACCCTATGAGGGGTCTGCCCAGTTAGGAGCTATATAAAGACTCTTAGATTTACCTTGATTAAAGGATTTAGCACTTACATTGAAGTAATGAGTCTGTTAAGAGATTTACTTAGGCCTATTAGGACCACTCTATTAAGAGATTTACCCGAATTCACTTTTCCAAAATGATTCAGTACTTGATCCTTCAGTTTGCACTATCAATGCTAATTACAAATCTTCTCCTTCCAATCTTTGATCTGATATATCTTTACTTTGATCTTCATTACTTCATTAGGTCCTTAAACTATGTTAATTCACAAGTTCACTTGCAACCTCCAAAACCTAACTCCTTCACATACAATACTTCAATTCTCTTTGTGCATACACCATTATATTAAAGAATAGGGTTTGGATATGCTCTTTTAAATACATCTTTAGAGTCTTCTAGAATAAGATCAACAATCTAGATGTTTCTCTTTTAGCCTCTTCATCTGATTGGTTGTCCCTTCTTCATAGAGATCAATGATCCACATAAAAATGCACAACAACCATTGTAACAAACTCTACGATCATTAAATGTTATTTATATTTCAGCTCAAAATGGTTCATCTCAAAGTTTGTGTTATTTCAGACATTTTTGTTCATACTATGTTACTTAGCACATACTATCTCCAATGCTTGGTCATATCTGCTCTTCCTCCTAATACTTGGCCTTAACTAACCTGATTCCTTATATATGACTCAACAATTGATATGCTTTGTTTACTCGACATTTATTGAGCTGGACTTGTATAGGTATACTCGACAACCAAAGAATTTCTTAGCTCCTATATATCTCAACATATACAATATTATTTACAAGTCTTTACAAATACATGACTCTACCTATATAAATTAACTTGGTTGTAGTGATGATCGACCAACTCTACCCTGTATATGACTAAGTGTTTAACACTAATAGACAACAAAACTAGAGAGATCAACACATCCAATGTTTAATCACAAGTGGCCTTTCCAAGGGCTCACTTAGGATTTTGCCTTCACCTCTCCAAGGTACTTGACATGAAAACCCAACAAATCTTTATAGAGTTACAAACTCTTCAATCTAATTGACCTCAAGTCCACCTTTCCACAACCCTTCTACCAACTAGGATCTATCCAAATTCCAACTTTCCATGGAGGATGAATGGGGTTATATTTTATTTAGACCCCAACATGTGTCTATGGATACTTTTTTTCTTGAATTAGAATACCCACAATCCCATTTATTATACTAAGGCCAAAAAGAAACCTAATCCAATTAGCCCTCCTAATCGAGTATTTGGACTTTCTTTCTTCTTTCTTCCAAACAATTCCAAAAGTAAATTGTATATTTGGACACCCTTTTGGGGATATTAATCAATACCAAAGATTAGGAACAATTTTTTTCTCCTAAACCACCTAACCTAGGTTGAGCACAACTAGGCGTAATTTGCAGTCTAGGACTAACTTTACATGCTACTACTAAAAACCTTCACCAAAAAAATTTCCTCTAGTTTTGTGCCTTCAAATGGGTTTTTATCCTTCCCATGTAACCCTAATCAACATTTGGGTTTCATCATTCAATCCTCCTTACAATGCTACAAGTCTTCTTTCTCAATTTCCTGGCTCACCACATCCTAGTGATCAACCTAGAGCATCAACTCACAATAAGTCGATCAATCTTGAAAACTCAAAATTTGAATTAGAACCATATTATACATTCTATCCTAGCATTCCAAAAATAAATTTGAGATTGTAACCATGGATTTCTAGGATATATCCATTTGATCTCCAAACCCTAAGTTTGTGATGGTTTAAGATTGAGTGAACTTCAAAATCATGACTCTACTTTCATAATCACTTTTAACACTTCAAACTAGGTTCTTAAGAAAGAATATTCACTAGGATTGAAGACTAAATTGATTATAGATCCAAAAAAATAAGAACAACAAAAATACAAAAACTATCAAGAAAGCAAGAAAATAAAGCAAAAGCTATTAACTATGACTGCACAAAATTGATTGTATTGCCTCAATTGATCAAAAAAATAAAAAATTAGTTGCCAAGGCCTTTTATTTGTCTCTTGGAAAAATTACACACATTCATAATTGATTCTTAGGCTTATGTGTGTATTCTTGCAACAATGTTGTAAAAGTTGCAACTTTGCAACTTTTGAGCAACTTTACTTTTTTTGCATTTTGTGTGCTCATGAGTACTACTAGATGCTTCAATACACCAAAAAACTTATAATAACTCCTAATTAACACCAAAACACCTTGTCTAAGACTTACAAAATTAACACCCCTAATAGCTTCGAGTCCCAAAGTTGACTAAGGGCACCATTCATAGTTCATTACCAAAATGGGCCTAATTAGGCCTCAACCCAACATGGTTTAATGCCATTAGACCTTATTACATCACCTTAACAAGACATCACAAAAAAATTGGATGTATTCCTACACTAGTTGTAAAACAACAAGGTCAAAAACATATTATTTTTGATTAAATAAAATAGATTTTGATGGGGCCCTAAAAATCTACATAAAGCAAGTTTTAAACAAAGGGACCTGAAACCCACACCAAGAAATATATAATGAGCTCCAAATAGAGAAGAAAAAATACATAACATGACCTAGACAAAGAAGGGGGGAGGAAAACAACTTGTAACCCCTACAAACACAAGCTGGTGGTCACACAAATAGAGCAATCAAACACCAATCTACCCAAGGAGGTGAGAAAAAGAATGAAACACAAATTTAAGATTTCCCCTTAACTCCATTTTTGTGGGACTTTGGAGAAAATTTTGATGGATGAGAGGGAAATCTATTTGAATTTTTTCCTTTAACCATAATCCACCCCTCTTCAATGTTGGCTGCCACAGAGTGCCAGGCCAACAAATCGACAAAATTGTTTGAACCAACAAAACTGACACCTTTAAGGCGAACAAGGGAGGCAAAGCCAATAGATCCTCCCTTCCCAAAACCAATTTGGATAGGTCCAACATAATTAATCTTTCCCAAGGGGGGTTTGATTTGGAGGATATTTTCACTGAAATTGAAGTATCTCCAAAACTCCAATAATCAAGATAAACTTTAAGAAAGTCACCTCCAAAAAAGGATATAAAATATTGGTGAACATTTCATTATTTTGAAGAAACAAAATTATTTCTATTGGCGAATTTCTCAAATTTTTATTCTAAATATGATTAATATTAGCGATTATTTTTTAATCATATATATTTTTTGTTTAAAATATTGGAAAATCTCAATAATGATAGGAAATTCATTAATCACTATGGAGTATTACAAATCAAAAGTGAGCATTTTTTTACCTCGTAGAATATTATGAGGATCATTACATATACTTTAAATCAATAGTTAAAACTAAATATTAGTGACATATCCCTAAAGTAACTAATAATTATGATAATTATTGGTTAGTTCAATTTAATTTCTCCAATAATGTATTATATTTAGGTGACTCAAATCTAATCATGTAACAGATATTTGAATTTAAGTTTTTCAATAAACTAAATTATTGAGAGATTTTAAATATTCTAGAACTAAATTTTATAAAACTATGGCGATTTAGGTTGTATCAAATCTTAAATTATTAGCCAAATTACTAGCCAAAAAATTCTAAAATTATCCAATTTGCAAATATTAGCCACTAAAATATACCTTGCTAATAATTAGTACCATGTTGAAGTCCTTGAAATTCTGAATCTAGCACAACTTGAATAGATGAAAATGGAGTCTATATGCTCAAGTTATGGTCAGTTAAAGGTTGGTCAAACCATGGATTAGAGGCCATTAGAAAGGTGAAATTTTCAACTCTCCAAAAATCATCGAAGTCAGCATCAAATCGAAGGTCTCTTCGAGAGCTTTCCAATGACGTTTGTTTCATCGAAAACAGAGTCTAGACACAAAAGTTATGCTTAGTCAAAGTTAGTTGTCCAAAAGCGATGGTGACATCACCCAGTGATGTGGCATGTCTGTACAAATGATATATGCATGATGTCAACTGACCAATCAAATGATGACAAATGGCATGACAACATGTGGCCTAGGGTGATGTGGCAAAGATAAAAGAGTTTGACATGTGTCGACATCTAGTAGGCCCACGTGGCACGTGAAGTCATTAGCAAAGTAGATAATGATAGGCAAGTGGTAAGAGGTGGGCAGTGGAGGTTGAACCTGTGACTACTGACCCCTAAAATTTGGTTGGTGGCCAAACTCATATTAAATATTTGCTATTTAAAGATTGCACTGCCACCTATTCATGGTAAAAGGTCGTTGGTGGGGTTTGAACCCCCGATCGACTGCCTGTTAAAAGAAATGGCCACTGTTGCTCTACGTGCATAGTTCGTTATCTAAATAAAAAAACTGTTATATAACATTTAAACTAAACCCACCACCTTATATTTTAAGGTTTTATTGTTAAATTTTGTTACCCCAAGTGGTAAAAAGCCAAATTGTAAAATGGGTAAAGGGATATTACAAAGATGTAATTAGTTAAAGGTCCTATTATTGCATTTTTTTGTTTTAGCCTATTTTAGGCTAATTTTATGTATAAATAAGGGGGGTAAGAAACCTTTTTAAACATTAAAATTTTTAATGACCAAGTGCTGAGAAGGAGAGAGAAATTTTTGGAGGACATTTTTCAGTCCTATACATCAGAGCAGAGTAATGTTTTTGTACTTGAAGGGGTTGATATTGTAACACTTTGTACTTGATTTTGGAGTTAATCAGGTCGGTCCACTAGTTGGAGTAGGACCCAGAGACATAGTCTTGACAGGGCAAACTTTGATATCAGACATAGTCTTGACAGGGCAAACTCTGATATCAAATTGTGTTGTGCCTCTTATCTCTCATATTTCTTTCTATCAGTTTTATTATGTGTTGTTCTTTTTTGTATTTCATTTATGTTAATTGCTTCAATAAAATCATAAAATTAACTTTACATAATTGGTTAGAATTCCTCTGTATCAGTCCTAGATTCTTTTTTCTTGTAATTTCAATGGGTTTTAAATACATAGCCATGCATTTACTGCTTGGATTGGGAAAGTATATTTGGTTATTGGGATTGAGTCATAAAACTTGTAGATCCTAAATCAGATTAGGGCCTTATTCCTTTTACATTGATTACATCTAGCCAAAATAGGCTCAACAACACCATGTTGGATTGAACTGACAACACCAATCTTTACTTGATAAAAAATGATAGCTAAAGTAACACCAGGAAATCCATGAAAAACCAACCAAAGGAGAGATTTCAATAGAAATATCCTCCTGACCAGAACTAGCATCCAATAGATGATCAAGAAAAGGGACAATATCACCTTCTTGTCGCTAATACACTTCAATAGCATATAGTGAATTTCCATAACAACTACATACTTTTTGACCACCATATAATGTTGCCACAAATCCCCTTTCCACAAGGTGGAGGGAATCTTAGATTTTATTTTTTCATACTCATACTTTGCCGCAACATACCCAATTTTAAAGCATTAAATAGAAGATCTTCGTAATCTAAAGACTGGATCTAAGAGCCAATAGGATTACAATGATTAATCTCCATTGGAAGGTCTTTAGAAGCATCTATATCATTAAGAATTTTTTCATAGGTTGAATGCAATATATTAGAGGAATCTAAACTCACCACTAAGAAATTTCCTAAAGCCTCTCCAACTTCCTCAAGAACATAATTGTGCTAGAGATGAAGAGGGAGATAAAGAAGCAATACCTAGATAAGCATTTTGGAAAAAATATTTTGTGGCATGATTAAAATCCACATGCAAGGGTTTAACCATCAAAGGTAAATGATTTTCTCATGTGAAAAAATATCACATTAAACGGTTGTCCTATACTCTACATTATCAAAAGCATATTGTTAACTAATAATAAAATTATGATATTGCTATTAGGACTCAATTGTGTAGTTTTTGAGTCAAACTCATTGACCCATGATTCATAAGTAGTGGTCCACACAAACCCATCTCTTATGATAATGAATAGAACACTTAGCACTGATGGATCTAGGTGATGCTCATAGGGGTGAAGCATTGAGACTTTCCAAGAGGTCACTCATCCCAACACTACTCAAGCTCAAGTGCACTTAACTATGAACTTTCTTCCACGGTTAAACCCACTCCTCTAACACCCCATTTGAAAAACCTTCACCAAGTGTTGTTTCTTATGATTAGAAATCCCCTTAAGCTCATCAATTGATAAGTAGGAGATATTTTCCACAAGTCAAATTAATTTCTATCAGAATTCAACTATGTATTTTTTGATTCAAAAACACTTATCCATGTTTCATGAGTAATGGTTCACAAAAACCCATATCTCATTAGAATGAATGGAACACCTAGAACTCATTGGATCTAGGTGATGATCACAAGGGTGAAGCACTGAGACTTCTCAGGAGCTCACCCATCCAATACTACTCGAGCTCGAGCACACTTACCTATGAAGTTTCTTCCATGGTTAAATCCACTCCACTTGCAACACCATTTGCAAAACCTTCATCAAGTGTTGTTCCTTATGAACCATTTATTAGAAAGTCCCTTAAGGTCATCAATTTATAAGTAGGAGATATTTTCCACAAGTCAAATTAATTGGTATCATGATTCAATTATGTATTTATTGACCCATGTTTCATGAGTAGTGGTTCATGTTGTATTGCATAAAAATGTAATAACAAAATAAACACTAAGCAACTAATGCATATTCCTACATGATTATGCAAACCTCAAAATATGGAAGATAAACATGTAAATAAGCAACATGACACAAAAAAAGAGCATAAAACCATTCAAAATATCACTATGCAAACCTCATGAAATCACCAAGTGAATGATGATTTTATTGTTATTGGGATGTGGTTGCTCACAATTCCTACAACATAATAATGAGGTACATGGTAGATTGATGAAAATGAGGAGAGGGATCTCCTTTTATAGGAAAAAGGATGCAACAAATGGTTGAGATTAAATGCAAGATGAAGGGCTAGGATCCCTTAGGATCGATGAGGTGTCAATGAGGTAGAGGCCAAGTAGACTCCACATGGATTAGGTTTTTGAGCATTCAAAGGGGGCAATATGATCACAAGTGTGAGAAACCTTTGATGGTGACATGATCAATGAGGTGTGAGAAGCATGGCTTCTCACAGATGTGTGAGACAACTTGATTCTCATGCAAGAGGACAAGTGTGCAAGAGGTTGAGACACCTTGACTCTCATGCAAGAGGACAAGTGTGCAAGAGGCATGGAAGACATGAGGGGTATGGAAAGTGTGAACATCCCTCACACATGTGTGAGCACACACTTAGGATTAAAAGGTAATTAGGAAAAGCAAGCATGATTAAGCAAGTGGGTTGGTTTAGCAAGGTGGTTAGGTAGGATAGTGAGGTTAGTTGAGGGTTAAAGGTAGGAGCCATGTGCTCAAATAAGATTAAATGCTATATTTAATTCGAAGGGGGTTTAGGAAAGGGATTGATTAAGTAAACGAAGTACTTAATTAAAGTGAATGGGTTAGGATTTAAATAAACCTTAGTTTATTTAAATTAGGAAAAGGTGAACATAATTAAAAAAATAATAAATATTTATTTAATTTGTCAGGGAATGGGTTTTGGAAAAATGTGGAATGTCCTATTGCATTTATGGAAGAGTGGAATTTGGTTGAAAAAACATTCTTTAAATTGTGGACAACCTTCTCAGTGGTTGCCATTATCATAGTTGGTTGCAAAAAATGGGATTGCCTATGGAAGAGGGATCATCAAATTAAAATCCAAGCTCTGTTGTCAACCCAGATTTGACTGGGGAGGAGGATGAGGAACAAAGTGATCTTACTATTGGGCTTATTGCAACTTCTCAGGTTCTCTCTGCCAATCTTGGGGATGCCATCAAAGATATCGAAAAGGAGGAGGAAAAGGAAGACCTCTGAGCAATGTTCCTTGGAATGGGTCTCGACCCTGCTAATTTTGAAGAGCAAATTGCAAATGCAGTGGGAGAACAAAATCCAAACTTCAATGCTTTTGGGATGTTTTAAAGGATAAAAGAAGTGTTACATGAAGAATCATCAGTTTAGTTATGGTTTATTTTGTAAAACATATTGTATGAATTTGAAATGTAAGGTTCGAAGCTTTTATATATATATATATATATATATATATATATATATATATATATATATATATATATATATATATATATATGAAGATGAAATGTAAGGTAGATACAAAGAATATAATGCAAAGTAAACCCCCTTTTTTTTGACATCTGATATTTCAGTGGGCATGGTGTTTTCTTTTGGGCTCTAGTTATTTTACAATAATTATATGATGTATTTAATTATTACTTTCCAAGTTTGTGTGAATCATAATTTCATTTTCTAGTAAGTACTTACTAGTTAGTAGTACTACATAGTACATACTACACATGACGTATGCAAGATAGAATTGATGTATGAAGTAATGGATTTTTGGGAAATGTTTCTAATAACGTGTCATATCTCAAACATATGTGTATAATTGATAACATCCATCTACAAACTATCATCCGATGATAATATATCAATGGTTGAAGGTTTATTTCGGGCCAAACGTCTCAAATGAAGCCTTGATCTTGTTTAAGTCTCCAAAATGGTGACACATTTCCTTCCACCCTATACCTCTTGTAGTGGGCAGTAAATAGATGTCTTGTCATTATCAGTGGCATTCCCTCTTCCATCATCTTCACACACATTACAACTTTTTCAGCACAAACTTGCATTTATGTTGAAGATTTGTAAAGATTTAATCATTTAAAAAAATTGAATTGGAAGTCAAAAAAATATGTAGGGACCATCACTCAACCACTGAGCTTATTTATAGGAAATTGAACTTCTTCTTTCATCATTTCTCATCTCATTTTTGTAGTTAATAGTCTAGTAATAGGTGTACTTTTAGTGCTCATTAAATTATGGTTTGGTTTACTTGGTGTGGTAGACTAGTAGTCATTGCTTTGTAGTCAAGATGGACACTCCAATTCGCTTGACATGAAAATTGGAAGAGGAACAGAAGGCCTTTTTAGGCAACATCCTTGATGAAAACCTCTTGTCAATTTGCAATAAGGTTGTTCCTGCTATGCATTTCATTATTCATGTTGTGAAAAGGGTTCTAGGGTGTGATTTTTTGGAGAATGAGAATAGGCATTGTGTCGACACAGATATTACATCCCATTTTGTAGCATCTTTTCTTGACCTTAGAGAAGAAAGGGTTGAAATTTTTCTGCTCCTAAGGAAAACTTTTAAAGAAGAATACCTAAGTGATGCCATCGCCATTATTTTTGATGCATAATTAGGGTGGGGATCCCTTAGGTAGGTGAAATGTACAAGGGTCTAGAACCTGGCCAGAATGTGGCCCTGCAACCATTTCTGTTGTGCTTGACTGCTGGGCAGTTGAAGCACCATAAGAAATGGGCACAGATTGGCTTGGATTTTGTTCAAAAATGGTATAATATGGATGAAGTGGCACATGACAACTTGTGGCTACAAGAATTCATAGCCTTAGTTAGGTCTTGTACTTTCTACAATGACTAGTATAGTAGTACTAGGGTTTTGTTCTATAGTTTGGTTTCACTTTGTAATTTGGTTTAATCAAATTACAATAAATGTACATGCATCTTCCTCAAATTGTAAGTTTTAAGGAATATCAATGAAATTTCTCGAGTTCCATATAAAATTGTATTTTATTGTTATGCTTACTTATGCGATGTTTTGGAATTTTGGAATTTTTCTATTAAATTGTTAAGAAACAAACTATAACATTTAAGATTGATTTAAAATTAATATATTGAGGTTTAATAATTAACAATTAATTTAATTAATAAATCACTTACTTTAGTCTTCAGTTTCAACAGTACAAATTAATAGAATATGTGGAACATAATCGATAGTTGCTTTTACAATCAAATTTAAAAGTATCATTGAGAAAATATTTTATTTTAAAAATTAGAAATATTCTAATATATTTAAGACCCATGTTAGTATTATAAAGGTGATGTTGCGATTACTGTTGGATGAACAAAGATCAACAACTCCAAATTTTTTCGTGCCGAATTCAGCGACAATTGACTAGATTTTCCAAATGCCTTAGAAAGAAGAGACGTCCAAAACATGTATCAAGTGTAAAATCACTATGCTCATAGTAGGCACTGTTTGATCAACTTAGATCAATGACCAGAGATGATTTTTAGGCAAATCTAGGGAACACTCAACCATTTTTATAAATGCACCCGAAAAGAGACATATCAATTCTAGTCTCTAATAACTAATAATTGTGCTATATAAAAACTTTATGCTATGAATGCTTAATTATTGATATTGTAACGACTTGTGAATTTTAATTAAAATTTTAAGTATGCTATATAAATTACAATAATTTGACTATATTGTATTAGGTCCTTAATTATCTTTTAAGCATCATCAAAATCATAATTATTTTGTTAATGTAAATGGTTCAATTTGAAATTTAGTGCACAAATACATAAATTATCATATCTATTTAATTTTTTATGAATATCTTCTTATTCAATCACAAAATAATTTAAAAAAAAAAACACAAATAAGTCAAATTGTTTCTTAAAATAAAACATAAAACATATTTATTCAATTTATTTTTAATTAGTAATTTTTATCTTTAATAAGTGTTAATACAAAGTTGTTATTATTATAATATAATAATAATTAATATTATAATTGTAATTTAATATGATGATGCAAGTGTTAATATAATAAAGAGGATGCCCTGACTACTTGTTTTTGCAAATCATTCTAGAGAGAAGACACATGGCATACATGTAATACCTATTATTATTCACTATTCATTTCAATGTGGATGGTGGACCCATGGTAAATATCATAGTGACATGTGTGACTTAGTGACAGGGCATCATTTATGTTGTACAAAAAAAGAAACAAGTCAACCACTGTTCGATCAACTTAGATCAATGACTTCAAATGAATTTTGGGCCAATTTCGGCAATACTCAACTTCTATTCTCATATTCCTCAAAAAGAGGATGTGTGGAATACTTGATGTAACATCTATTGAGGCATCTACATCCTTTACACATCATTCTATCAACAAAGATTGAATGACCCTAGTCATATTTCAGGTCGATTTCGTCAAGAATAGTCTTGCTTTCTCAAATGTTGCGGAAAGAAGACACATGCCATACACATATCAGGTGAGAAAGAAGACACATGGTATTGACATAGACCATGATGTGGTGATGGGACTTGTAAAGATTTACGACTACCATTGTTGGAATTTAGGGTTTAAATGTTAATCATATCTAGAAATTATAATTTTTAATCTATCGTGCATTATAAGCCTAAATTATCTACTTTCTAGTGGCTAGGTAACATGCAAAGTTAAATATTAGAAATATAATTTAGGGTTTAAATATTAATCATATCTAAAATGATAATTTGTGTCTATGTATAGTTCTATAATTTTTGGAACAATGATGAAAACATACAAGAGGAGTGGCACTGGAATTGTAACCCAAAAGAAAATATAGGGGATTAGGAAACTATATTTTGACATGCACAAACTAGTTAAAACATCAGTTTTTACTGATGAATTCCATGATATTTGGGATCCTGTTATGTATGGAAGGAGTATTAAGGCAATCAAATATGCAATTGAAGATAAGTGGAATGATCCAAAAAAGGAGTCAAAATATATTAAATTGAATAACATGATAAGGTGCATTGTAAATAAATTTGCAACGTGGACTAGGGCAATTGCCTGCTTGGGGTTCCCTCAAGAATTCCCTTGTCCCAAATTTGTAATGGTTTGTGCTGAAAATTATGATGAAAATAGAAAGGCAATTGTCAATCAAAATACGTAGGAAAGAATTTTTTCGATCACACATAATGAATTTGGTAGACTATTGGACCTAGGGTACATATGAAGAACAATACCCAACCCACATTGACCTAGAAAAACTGGCAGAAACATATGACAACATAGGACGAGATAAAAAAAAAATTGTTATATTAGAGGGTTAGCAAAAAGATTTTATCTACCTTGTGATCATAATCCTCCTTATGAATTGGATATTTTTTCTTAATGGGTTCAAGATATTGTATCCCTTCTATCAATGTGTTTTAGTTTGGAAAGTAACGAGAAAGTGGGTGCCAACATTTTGGAATTGATTTTCAATAGTCACTATCTAAAAAACCCAATAAGATATGTGATTAAAAGTAAAAGAAACATATATTCAAAAAAACCTCCCGCTTCTGCTCCCATTTTCTCCACTCTTGCTTCCTTTGCCAATGATGCCCTTTCTAGGTGTGATTGCCCATCTTCTGTTGCCCTTTCTCAGGTAGCCAATGGGGCAGGGCTTCATTGTTTTTCCTTGGTGAGGAGTGGCCCCTTTGATGTAGTTTGGGCTAGAGCTTCTCCTATGGTTTTTTTCTCTTCATTCCCTTGGTGTTGGGGTAGTTCAACCATTTCTTATGTTGATGTAGCTACCTATGAGGTTAGTCTTAGCAGTTAGGATGTGGGTCTAGGGCCCTGTGCTGCTATGCCTCTTGTTATAAGTAATTCGATCATGATTAATCTAGAATCTGATATTGTTGATGAAATTTCCACTTATCTGGAGGACTTCTCCTCTACAACTGCTATTTTTCATTTTAAGGTTTTTTTTGGCCCTCTTTGTCAGACCTGCATTCTTAGATTTCCAAATATTGGGAGCCTATTATGTCGTATTTAATCTAGATTTACCCTATGGCAAGGGGCTTTTTCATTGTGAAATTTGCTACTACTGAAGATAGAAATGCAATCCAGTGCCATGCTTTCTCCTAGGAGGAGAGGTTCCTCTTGATGGCCAAGCCTTGGTATGTGGATTTTGATTTTTCGATTGAATCCTTTAATAAGATTCCTCTATGGGTTAGGTTACCTAATCTTCCCCTTCACTTATGGCTGGATTCTATCCTGGAGGTTATGGGGGAGGCCTTGGGGGATTATTTGCTAGTTGATATCACATATTCCAATGTGTTTCAGATGACATATGCTCGCATTATTGAGGAGATAGACGTCTCCAAGGGGCTCATAGAAATGATTAAGGTGGCCTCTCCTAATGGCTCTTGGATTCAACTTTTTGATTATGAGGGTATTCCCTTTAGATGCAGGAAATGCCATAAGACCCACCACCTCATTATGCATTGCTCCTCTAAAAAGGGTAGATCGAAGAAGTCACCTTCTTGGTGGATGGGGGTTTTAGATAATCACTACACATTTTAGAAAGATCCCTCTGTTGGGGATGGCTTGGTTGATTCTTGGGATTCTTTGGTGGAAGATTTTGTTGTTGTTCTTGATGATTTAAATGTTTCCCCTACCATGGTGGCCAATATAGTTGTCACTCTTTTGGAAGTTGCAATTGTTGATTTAATTGTTGCCCCTCTTGTGGCTCTATCTCAGGAGGGAGTTGTTTCCCCTCTTTCATGTGGTGGTGGTATTTCTTCTCTTGGTGGGAGGGTTTTGGGGGTTGTTTGTGGTGTGGATGACTTTACTTGGCAGAAGGATGTTGGGAAGGTGGAGGGTGGATGGACAACAGTAAAAGGTAAAAAGGTCAAGCTCTCTAATCCATCATTTGATGTGTCTTTATGTTCTCAAAAGATGGGACCAAAATGTAAATCTTGAGGCTTGATTTTCTTAACCTACTTCTTGCTTGGTCTTTTTGAGGTTGTCCCATTTTGTTTTGGTTCTCTTGGTCTTTTTGGTCTATTGTCTTGTAGTTTGACATTATTTTGGACCAAATGTCTTCTTTTTCTCCATGGGGTTTCAAGATCCCATTTAAAACCTGTTTAGGTGGTAGTAGAGCACTATGTAATATGTGAGGCCACCTTGGCCACCTTGTTATGGCGGGTGACCTATTTCAGCTTAGGAATGTTTGATTTATGTTTGGGATTCATTGAAAATTACTTGATCTGTAAAAGGTTTTAGGCATCCTTCAAAACATGTTTTCCTTAATAAAAAACAACCAGTAAGATATAATTATATTGGGCACATTATACATCAAATGCATGAACAATTGTTAATGATTAAAAGATGGTTAAACCCATTGTCATAGAGGACATTTAGATACACGACCTACTTGTGCTATCTTCTATTATCAAAGCGTCATCAAATTTTTCAAACAAATAAGCTTTAACTTAAGTTTGATAAACCAATATTTAAATGAGCATTTGTGATTAGGATGGGTGATCCCCAAGGAAATACAACCACTTTGTAGAATTCTTTTTGGCACCACTTTATCATAAAATTATAGACACTTTAATGCCTAGATTTCTTGTGTCTTGTAAACCATCAATTCAACTAGGAAGTCAAATTCAATTGGTCCACTAGTACTTTATGGAAGAGTACAATGTATTAAGATTTTATGGTTCAGTTGTAGAACCCTACAAACTTCAAAATACATGTGACAGAGAGGGTATTTGCATTGGAACATGTATGACAGATGGAAAGCACAAATATACTCTTTCATGGTCGGCAAAATTAAAAGCATTTTTCCTTCATTTCCTATCAAATGCTGAGGGTTCACATTTGAGAGAAAAGCATTCAATGTGGTACAAGAATTTCTTGCAATTTTTAAATTTGATGTATCAAGCATTGGCAGTATGATCCACTAAACATAATTGGTACAAAGATTGTATAGAATGGGAACTCCACAAGAAAAATGGGAACTCCGCAAGAAAATGTCAACATGATAGTATGCCATCAATTGAAAGATTTAAAATCATGGACTCATGGGAAGAGTGTTGGAAACATTCAAGACTATGTTAAGTTACTGAGAGGGGAGGGGTGAATTAGTAACTTGTAAAATTTCAACAATTAATCCAGTAAACCAATTAGCATTTAATTCATCACATCTGATCTAATTGCATGCATGAGAAACTAAAAATACGAAAGAATCCACAACACTTGAACACAAAGATTGGGTGACTTAGAAACCTTTCAAATAGAAAGTAAAACTGGGGTGGGGTTGATACCTACAAAATTTAGTACTAGAACATAAAGTTGGCCTGTGAAGGCTTAGATTGATCACTTCTAATGATCTGCCTTGTTAGGAGCAATTAGGACTGCTAGGTCCACCTTGTGAGAGGATTTAAAAATATACAATAAAGTATGCACTTGGTAAAGAGATTCAAAAAGGACTGTTAGGTCTACCTTGTTAGAGGATTTTGATTGGTTCACCTATTAGGATGAAGTATTAGATCTCTGATTTGCAACTAAGTTTGTTGATAGAGATTCCTTAGTGTACTGATCACCTTTCTGTGATATATTTTTCAATGTTTCTTCTTATATTGATATGGCCTTTACAATTCTTTATTTTCTACATTCACAATACATATGCTTTCATCTTTGCATTCTTGCATGTGCATTACACATTAATTACATATTACATTGGATATGATAAAATACATCACATATATATACCAATCCAATTTATATAATTACAAATTCGACCATGACACAAATTAACAAAAATATTACAAATTCGGCCCACATGAAGATACTTGAGTTCTAAAGACTAACTTGGTGAAGTTCTGATACTCAACATCCACAGCCACTACTTGGCATCGTCATGCTCTTGGTAAACATAGAAGCTCAGTCCATACTGATAACTTTCAAGTAGTCTTGAACTCGGTCTACACTGGTGACTTAGTAGATATTGTGAAACTCAGTAAACATTGAATCACTTGGTTACCATGAAGTAGCTTGGTTAACACTGGCTTCACATTACCTAAATTGTGAACTTGATAGATACTACATTTCTCAGTAAACATAGGCTTTGCATCACATGAATTGCAAAATCGATACCCATTGATAAACTTGGTATACATTGAAACGCTGCGTTTGAACTATTGAACTTCACACTAATTGAATCTACTTAGTAACTACTGAGATTAGTCCAAAAGACTTGGTAGCAATTGTAGAAGCTTAATGGCTATAGAATTACATGGAAAACACTGTAAACTATTCAGTGAGCTTGGTAACTGTACATAATTTGAATAAGTGTGTGTCACTAATAAAAAACTTAACTAATATGTCAACAATCTCCTGCTTGGCATTAGTGACAAAAACACTTATTAGCCCAAAAATTGAATACCTTGTATTCATCACCATGTGATACTAGCTTGGTCTATTTTGAGATTTTTCAAAATTGATCTTTGTATGGTATATACAGAGTATATCTTCACCATAGCATATTTATCTGCCATACTATGTGATCTACTATGTACATGCAACTTTTCTCTTATATACATATTTCCCCTTGTAACTTTTCTCTTCTCATATCTCATCTCTGTAACTCTTCTATTCTCCCCCTTTTTGACAGTAATGCCAAATATTTATTCTAACATATTTACATGGAGATGCCAAAATGAGATAAGAATTTAGAGTGTACCTTAGGGGTAATTGCCAAAGTTTTATCCCAATTTTCTTGCAATACCTTACATGTATGAATGGAAATTTGCACTTTTGTTGATAATTCAATCATGTGGTTAGCAACAGAGAAGTTATCCTGAATCAGGGTCTTTGAATATACAATTTTTTTTTGCATAGAATCCATGACTAGAAGGATCATGTTTTGCATATCAACTGGTGTTGAGCGGATCCTTGCTTCTTCTCTCAATAAAAAATTTGATCTTCTTAAAATGTGCAGAGCTTGAACTAGGGTCAAGTTGCAGTTGTTGAGCACTTGTCTTAAGATCAGTATCAATTTTGGACAATTTGTCCTTAACTTCCTTGGTATACTCAGTGACATCACATAGGTTTGCAAAAAGTGATGATACATTTGAACAAGACACCTCAAGATTGACCAAAATTGTTGAAAGCTCAACTTGATGAATAGCTATTTGCTAAGAAATATGCTCCAACACTTTATTATTGAATTTGTTTTCAGCCGTTTCAATCAATTTCTCTTGTCCTTTAGTATCCTCTTTGAACTTTTGGACTGCTTCTCCAAGTTGAAACAAAATAGGTTGAGAAGAATCAACCTCAATTCCAATAGCCTTGGTCAAAATATTCTTGGCGTCATCCATAATCTTATACTCTCTATCTCTTTCTTCTCTCAATCTTTGCTACTTGGCCTTTTTCTGGAGGAGTTCACCAAATATTTGCATTTGGTCTGTAGAAAGATTGTAGATATCCCATTTGGGAATTTCTATTTCCTCATCCAAATCTATATCTTCCTCTATCTCTTTTCCTTTCAAAAATTTTGTACTCGGTTGAGCCTTAGGTTCAACTATCCTTGTACTTACTAGTTTAGTACCTGGAATGGAAACAATAGTAGACATACTCAGAATTGCAGTGAAAATTGATATAGCACTGACTAGTGAAATACTTATAGAGATGCTAGAAGAATCCAAAATTGATGAAGTCAAAATTGTAGAATCCAAAATTGGAGAGCTTACCATGAATGCACTCAAAATTGAAGAAGTCAAAATTGGAGAGGTGATGACTGATGAGGGAGTTTGAAGCTCGGTTGATGAAGTGGAAGTCACTTCTGTCAATGATATGCTGAGCTGTGTTGGTGCAAAGAGTGATTGGACATTTGATGTATCTGTAGTAGTCACAACCAAATTTTTTGAAGCTATCTCCATACATGATGTAATCAAAGGTTTTCTTGGGGAGTGAGGAAGTGAGGAAATGACTACAATGGCTATCTTTACTGGGTTAGTCTCCTCGTCATCTTGCTTATCTTCCTCAATAGCTTCTTCACCTCGATCTTCTTCATCTTCATCATTATCAAAATGAGTCACTTCTTCAAAATTTTCTTCGTCATCTTTCTCCTTATCCTCTTCTTCATCAAAATCCTTTACTTCAATTGGATATTCACTTGGTTTATGAAGATGATAAATTTTCTTCCAAGTGTTTGTAGCATTCTTAACTACATGCTCTATTTCCTTAATCAAACCTAAACAAGTATTAAACTTTAGAGTCATTTTATCTTCCTTTTTCTTTAAAGACTCTTTAACCTCAGCATCTAATATTCTTGGTAGTAACTACCTCAGGGTTTGTGCATATATGTCTTTTACTGTTTGCATGAAAAAATCCCATCTTGGCTTTATTTTCTCTAGTAGTTCATTAGAGATTTGAGAGGTGATCTAGTTTGGTGAGTACTTCCATTTACCCATTTTGCTCAGCACTAGTTCTTCAACTTGTTTTTGGTTTGCCTCTATCCTTGTCTCATGTTTCAAAGATCTGAAATTTGTTATTCCATCTCCTTCTTCCATTTTCTTCAACTTTTCTTTAAAGGTGGGTGGAGGTCTGCTAAGTATAATGTCACTTCCTTTCTTCTGAGACCTCCTTGTGAAGACTGCAGTGGATGCCTTTATAGGCTTGGCGATGATCACCTTGCCCTTTTTCATCAAAGGTTCTTCTTCTTTTGATTCTTCTTCATCCTCTGCCTATTCTTCACCTTTACCTTTACCCTCAATTAACATGAGAGGTGCACTTGATTTCAGTTTGGCTATCCTCCTCTTTCCTTTGTTAACTGCCTGAGGTAGCTTTATTTCCAACTCTATTCTTGCCTTAGCCTCTTGATAAGTACCAAAATAAGGGGCCTTGGGATCCACGGGTCCATTGACAAGGGCTTTAATGATATCCTTGGTCTCATCAATGTTTACCTCATAGCCAAGAGGCTTGACCCACACAACTCTAGGCTTAATTGCTTGGATGTATACCTTGTCACAATCAACCATGAAGCACAAATCATCCTTGTAGTCCTCAACTAGCTTCTTAGGTATCCTGAACCTTTGTTCATTTCATCCTTGAACACATCAAAGTAGTTGTCCATGATGCTGCCATAACTCTCTCCCATTTTTGCAATATATTTATTTATTTGGTATAGAATAGGCACATCTTTTCTCTAGACTACAGTGCCTTTGGAAGCGAAGAACTTTTGAACATAAAAGAACAAACATGTTAATATAGAACCAAATGTGCATGAGTTATTCTTGAAAGTTCTAATAATTTCCATATTCTTATTGAATTGTCTCAATAATAACTCAACAAGATCATACAATAAGTTATTCTTCACCACTTTATATGCTAAATCCACAGCTTCACATGATACGTTGTTAAGACAACTTGAACTATATATCTTATGAGTTATAACATGAATACCAAACTTCAACTCTACATCTATGACACTACTTATTTTCATGCCTCTACCATCCCACTCAGCTAGGGTTTTCTTTTCCAAGTCTGCTCGACCTAGAGTTTTGGTTGTTTTGGCTTTGGCGAGCATGGGAAGACCAGTGATTCGATGGATCATTTTCTTGGTTATCAATATTGGCCGCTCTAACTACAGTTGTCTATTATGCACCTGCCTAAGGATATACCTAATCCATTTAATTTTAAACTCTTGGGGCATATGGGGAATGTGAGTTAATCCTTTTGCTTCCAAATTTTGATGCTTGGGTTTAAAGGTTCCATCAACACACAACTGACCTAGGGCATCATCCATCTCAAGAGTACCAATTTCTTGAATTGCACATTTAAAATGAGTTCTAATGTCATTAACAAGAAGTACCTTGGGAGGGATTTGAGATTGAGCTCCACTAGGTCTAGGGTTTCAGCAACTATGGGCATAAGCTTGAAGTTTGGCACCTTCCATTCAACACCTCAAACCAACATGTTAGAACCTTTCTTGACCTTGTTGTTGCTAGATGCCATTTTTACTCGATAGCTTGAGAGAACTTCTGATGGAGACACAAGCCAAGAAAAAAATGGACACAACAGAAAGGGAAAATTATATTAACTGAGAAAATAAGCTATTACAAATAGTACAGAGAAAATACACTTCAGAACATGCCCTAAGGGCTTACAATAGCATAAATCTAGAGATAATTTCTCCTTTCAGTACCTCCTCTCAAACTCCACTCCGAACTACCTTTTACAATGACAGAAATCTCCTTAAATAGACCCCTGAGGGTTAAGGACTAGGAGTACATTCTAGAAAGTGCTAGTAGGCATCCACCAACAAAATAGAAGGTTCTAGAAGCTGCGTTAGAAGTCGGTGCAAATCTAGAAGAATCCAGAAACGGTAACCAAACTTTTGGGAGGCATAACTTTTTGACCGTAGCTCCGATTGACGAACCGTTTATATTTTTGGAAATCTCTCGAAGCGCTCTATAGCCCTATGGACCAGATTCGCTTGTCCCTTATTTTTTGACCCTTTTCGAGGTCATTTAATGCCCCAAACCTGACTTTGAAGCATTTTTAGGAGGTCTCCAAAACCCGAAAAACTGCAATAACTTTCAAACCGTGGAGCCTATTGACCTGATTCATTTTTTGGAATGCTCTAAATCATGATTACATTCATCTGGCCAATTCACACCTTCTAGTTTACCAAAATGATGGCCCAAATACATGTTCCTATTTTTTCAAGATTTTCAAACGCACTGATAGTGGAACTGTGAGAGTTGGAACCTTTATTTGATCCAAATGGGTATCCAAAAATGAAAACACATCAAACAAAAACTAAGTCTAAGTACTTTTTTTTTTTTTTTGGGTGACACAGGATTTCCCTTATACCTCTGGATGCTCCTGCATCAGACACCCAGGGTAGATTGAAAAGTGACCCTGTCACTTTATAAATGGTAGAGGAAATCCCAAATGGGAAACCTTAGCTGCTGAAATCCAACTTGAGTCCTCAATTGGCCGCCCTTTCCACTTCACCAAATACTCTTCATACTGCCTGTTTCTAGTACTCCTACCCACACGATGATCTAGAATGTCTTCTATCTCCTCCTTCTTAGAAGCATGAATTGGACATGGCTCTAAAACCAGCTCCTCATCTGCACCATCATCATGATACTCTGTTAAATCTGCAATGTTGAAGATGGGAGAAATGTGAATACCTTCTGGTAGCTCCACCTCATATGCATTTCCTGAGTCATGTTTCTTCAAAATTTTGCAGGGGCCAAATTTCTTCATTTTTAGCTTGTTGTAAGTACCGGCTGGAAATCTTTCTTTTCGTAAGTGCACCATGACTAAATCTCCTACTTGGAATTCCTTATGTATTCTCCTTTGATCAGCCCTAGCCTTATACTCTTGATTCATCTTGGTAATGTGTGCTTGAACCTCCTCATGTAGATGCTTGATATGTTCAACAAATTCCTCAGCTTCAACACTTGTCCTCTCCCCTTGTTCTATCTTCCTCAGCTCTGGTGCAGTCCTTGGGCTACTCCCATATACAATTTGGAATGGTGATTTTCCAGTACTCCTATTTATAGAGTTATTATAAGCAAACTTTGCCTGTGGTAGAATCAAATCCCATCCCTTGGGCTTATCCCCAACTAAACATCTCAGCAAATTGCCCAGACTTCTGTTTACCACTTCAGTTTGGCCGTCAGTTTGTGGGTGATGCGTGGAACTGAATTTCAAGTTTGTTCTCAACTTTTTCCACAATGTCCTCCAGAAATATCCCACAAATTTAGTATCTCTGTCAGAAACTATACTCCTTGGAAGACCATGTAGTCTTACCACCTCTTTAAAAAATAAGTCTGCAATATGAATAGCATCATGAGTTTTGTGGCATGGAATGAAATGTGCCATTTTGGAGAACCTATCAACCACCACGAATACTGAGTCATTACCCCTTTGTGTCCTTGGAAATCCAAGAACAAAATCCATACTTATGTCCTCCCATGGCCTTGATGGAATAGGCAATGGCTGATATAGGCCAGTATTGTGACTAAACCCCTTGGCAACTTGACAAACCTGGCAACTCTGTACAAACTTCTTCACATCCTGTGAAATTTGAGGCCAAAAATAATGTTCTCTAATAATGGAAATGGTCTTATCTCGACCAAAATGTCTTGCCATCCCTCCACTGTGTTTCTCCTTAATTAGATTTTCCCTCATGGAACTCCTTGGAATGCACAATTGACTACCTTTGAACAACATACCATCCTGAATCAAATAGTCTAACCACTTGGTTCTATCTATAGCAACAGGTTCTTTACAAGCTTTCTAGGCTTCAGCAAAATCAGGATCCTCAGCGTACAAATTCTTGAGTTCATCAAACCCAACTACTTCAACCTGCATTACTGTAAGCAACAACTATCTCCTACTTAGTGCATCTGCAACCCTGTTAGATTTTCCACTTCTATGCTTCAACACAAATGTATAGCTCTGCGAGAACTCTACCCACTTCATATGCCTCTGATTCAATTTACGTTGGCTATTTAGGTGTTGTAATGCCTGATGATCAGTATACAAAAAAAATTCCTTTGGCAATAAATAATGCCTCCATTTCTTTACGGCTTGAACTATTGCATAGAACTCTTGATCATAAACATAATACTTCTTCTTTGCATCATTCAATTTTTCACTAAAATATGCAATAGGCTTACCTTCTTGGCTTAATACAGCCCCAATAGTGCTGCCACTAGCATCACAATCCACCTGGAACATTTTCTAAAATCTAGAAGTGCCAACACAGGTTGTTCTGTTACCTTCTTCTTCAGCAATTCAAAACTTCTCGCAGCTGCTGCAGTCCATTTGAACTCTTTTCTATCCCCTCTTATTGTATTAGTTAGGCGTGCACATATGCCACTGAAATTCTTAATAAACTTCCTATAAAAACTAACCAGACCATGAAATGATCTTACCTTAGTAGCAGACCTTGGAGTAGGCCATTCCAAGATGGATTTTACCTTCTTCGGATCCATTTTGAGACCTTCAGGTGATATAACAAACCCCAAATAGACTAACTCCCTTTTTGCAAAGTTACACTTCTTCAGATTAATTAACAGTTTCTGTTCCCTTAGCCTTTCAAGGACACTACGAATATGCAATAAATGTTCTTCCAAAGTCTTGCTGAAAATTAAAATATCATCCAAATAGACAATAACAAATTTTCCCAAGAACTTCTTAAGTACCTCATTCATGAGCCACATGAAGGTGCTTGGGGCGTTCGTCAATCCAAAGGGCATGACTAACCACTCATAAAGACCCTCCTTGGTCTTGAAGGTTGTTTTCCACTCATCTCCTTCTCGAATCTGTATCTGGTGATAACCACTCTTCAGATCTATCTTTGTGAAGTACTGAGCTCCACTCAAGTAGTCCATAATATCATCCATCCTTGGCAAAGGAAATTGGTACGTGATGGTGATCCTATATATAGCTCAAGAATCTATACACATCCTCCACTCTCCATCCTTCTTTGGTGCGAGTACTGCAGGTACAACACATGGACTTAGGCTCTCTCGAATCAAGCCCTTCCTCAACAGCTCCTGAACCTATCTATTTAGCTCCTCTGTTTCAGTAGGAGTCATCCTGTGAGTAGCCTTGTTAGGCAAACTAGCTCTTGGAATCAAATCTATCTGATGACTGATTTGCCTTACTAGTGGCAATCCATCTGGAACATTATCAGAGACAATATCTCCAAACTCCCATAGTAAATCTAAAACTTCAACTGGTATTTCACTACTACCTTCTTTATCTTTCGTAGGAATCAAAGCATAGCACATATGCTGATGTTTCATGCCATCTAAAAACTTCCTTCCATCAACAAGACAAATCCTAGCACTGCTACATACCTTTTCATCTTCCTTTTTCATGGGCTTCAATTTATGGTGAACTCCATCCTTTGTGAGAGAGTATGTGTTTGCATGTCCATCATGCACTGCATGTCTATCAAACTGCCATGGTCTACCCAACAATAGATGGCAAACATCCATCGAAATAACATCACAGAGAACTTCATCATGGTAACTTCCAATTTTGAATTTTACTAAAAATTGTTCACTTACCAGGACCTTATGATCATCTTTTACCCAAGCAATCCGATAGGGTTGTGGATGTTTCTCCCTCTTGAGCTTCATCTTAGAGACCATCTCTTCTGATACCATGTTATCAGTGCTACCACCATCAATGATCACGTCACAAAATTTATCCTCACACTTGCATCTGGTACGAAACAAACTCCTCCGTTGTCCTAGTTCAATTTCACCACTTAGTAGGACTCTTTCATTTACCAAGGTCTCTCCTCTTTCTACATCCTCTAAATGTGATGACTGTGCATCCTCATCCACATGAGAAACCCTAGCTTGGCCCTTAGCTCTCCTATCTGTCCTTCCTTGTCATTGAGGGCATTCAAAGGCACGATGACCTTCTTCATTGCAATGGAAATAGGTACCACGGAAGCCTCCTCTTCCTTGTCTACGTCCTCTACCTCTTCCTCTTTGATTTCCAAAGTCTTGATCATGGGAGCGGTTGAAACCCTCATTCCTCTGGTTCCTGCTAGTACCCACATCTTCATTTTTCTTTTGGGCTTCATTGTGGCCTCCAGATGATCTACCGCTTCCTCTTCCTCCTTGACCGTGCCCTCTTTGTCTTCTTTCAAACATTTTATTCAACTTCTCTTCAACTCGTAGGGCAAACTGGTGTGCCTCTTCAATTCTGGTCATTCTTACCAGACTTAATTCCTCCTGGATGCTAGGTCGCAACCCACTAACATAACGAGCAACCTTCTCCTTATTTGCTTTTGCATGCCCCGCTCCAATCAAGAGTCGATAAAAATCCTCTATATATTCTTGGACTGATCTTCCTGCTTGCTTTAACCCATGCATCTTCTTAAACAGATCAAGCTCGTAGTCCACAGGAATGAACTGCTTCTTCAATTTGTCCACCATGCGATCCCATCTTGTGATCTTCTCCTTTCCTCTTCTATTTCTTTCCAATTGAACCTCTTGCCACCAAATTTTGGCACGGCCTTTTAGTTTGGCCTTTGCAAACTTAACCCTATCTGGGTCCCTAATATCCTCATACTCAAAGTATTCTTCTAGTTCATTGATCCAATCAATCAACTCATCTGGTTTTAGATTTTTTGAAAATACACCCACTTTAATTGTAGGTCTTTTCCCAAACTTAGTAATGGCCCTAAAAATCCTTTCCTCTATAGGATTCAAAACTTCCCCGTCAAGTTCCCCTTCTGGTCCCATTTCTTCTTCTTCATTGTCATCCTCACTGTCGTCACATGCGGCAACATTTGCTCCTCTACGGAGCTCCTCTTGCAATGCCTGTACCTTCCTTTGGAGGGCTCTAACCTCCTCAAGATTAATAGCTCTAGCCCTTCCACCATGCTCTCTTTGTGAAGGCATCTTCTTAACTCAAACCCACAACCACATAGTCTTGGTGCAAACTGCCTCACAGTCGGCATTCTGTCTACACACTCAGGAAAACCATCTCTGATACCACTTGATGGGGACACAAGCCAAGAACAAAATGGACACAATAGAAAGGGAAAATTATATTAACTGAGAAAATAAGCTATTACAAATAGTACAGAGAAAATACACTTCAGAACATGCCCTAAGGGCTTACAATAGCATAAATCTGGAGATAATTTCTCCTTTCAGTACCTCCTCTCAAACTCCACTACGAACTACCTTTTACAATGCCATAAACCTCCTTAAATAGAGCCCGAAGGGTTAAGGACTAGGAGTACATTCTAGAAAGTTCTAGTAGGCATCCACTGACAAAATAGAAGGTTCCAAAAGCTGCGTTAGAAGTCGGTGCAAATCTAGAAGAATCCAAAAACGGTAACCAAACTTTCGGGAGGCATAACTTTTGAACTGTAGCTCCAATTGACGAACCGTTTATATTTTTGGAAAGCTCTCGAAGTGCTCTATAGCCCTATGGACAAGCTTTGCTCGTCCCCCATTTTTTGACCCTTTTCAAGGTCATTTAATGCCCCAAACTTAACTTTGAAGCATTCTTAGGAGGTCTCCAAAACTCAAAAAACTGCAATAACTTTCAAACCGTGGGGCCTATTGACCTGATTCTTTTTCTAGAATGCTCTAAATCATGATTACATTCATCTAGCCAATTCACACCTTCTAGTTTACCAAAATCATGGCCCAAATACATGTTCCTATTTTTCAAGATTTTCAAACGCACTGATAGTGGAACTATGAGAGTTGGAACCTTTATTTGACCCAAATGGGTATCCAAAAATGAAAACACATCAAATAGAAACTAAGTCTAAGTACATTTTTTTTGTTTTTTGGGTGACACAGGATTGCCCTTATACCTCTGAATGCTCCTGCATCAACTTCAAAAATGTTTGTAGAAAATTCTCTCAAGTCGCTTGATCGCACAAAAAATAGCTCTTCACAATAGAACTCAAAAATTCATGATGAGAAATTAATTCTCTTTCATTCCTTTTGATGAAATTTTTCCATTAATTCTTGGTACAGTGGTAGATGAGTTGACATTATGCTTGACAGACTGTCATCTACTACTCTATATTGATCACTCGGTAAAGTCTTCATGACTCAATAACCATAAGTGCCTTCGTTACTCCCAATCTTACTCAGTAGAGTCTATGACCCGACCTTACTCGGTAGAGAAGGTAACTTGGTAATGACTGATACAAATCTTGCTCAATGATCCCTTTGTATCTTGCATACAAATTTGGATCTTTGTCACCTTTCAACTAGAACTGATTATGATGTCCTCTTTGATAGCTTGGTTCCAATTCTTCCCTAAGAACTTAATTAGAAATGGTAGAGTCACCCAATTCTTGAGTGACTTGACCATCATTACTCGGACCAGTATCCTTGATAGACTTCAGAATCCATTGCTGTCTCATCTACTTTTGAATGTTATTAGCCTTTGACTTTTTCTCATCTTCAATTTTACCAGTATTCATACAATTCTTGGAAAGATGACCAAGTTTTGTACAAATGAAACATCTTATAGTGGTATCTCTTTTCCTCATATGATGTTTAACTGAATTCATACCAATGTGTCCAAATTCTCCATAATAATGACATCTACACCAAGCATTGTAATCCCAACCAAATATTATTTTCTCAATTTATTCTATAGGATTCAATGTCTTTGTTTTGCAGTCAGATGCCTTGTGTCAATGTTTCTTACATGTATGACAATTGCCTTGAAATTTTGGTTTCTCTTTGCATTCATTAGCCTTATGACCATGCTATTGCACCATTTTCCATTGAACTTTTCTTTTCCATTACTCCAGCATTTGTTTGATGTATGACCTACCTTACCACAATGATTTCAAGTAGGTCTTTGATTCTTTTGAGCACCTTGTTTGGAGAATTCAACTTCTTCTTTGTATCCAAATCCTGCTTTTCTTTTTTGTTTATAGAGGTTTTGCTCATTCAGTTGATCCATGTTTGCTTGAGATTTCATCATTATTTCATTGATTTTCTTCTTAGTGTTTAGGTCATTTCTCAATCTTTCACTAATTTTTTTTTCAGATCTCAGCTCAATTTTTATTCTTTCATTTATTTTCCTTTCAAAATTTAGATCATTCCTTATTCTTTCATTTTCTAGTCTTAGGCTCATGATTTCCTCATTTTCATTGGAGATTTCATCCATAAGGTCTACATGCTAAAGGGATTGGTTCTAGATTTCATTGTTCCTTATATCCATTTCTTTTTTTATCTTGTTTCTCTATTCCATGACTTCACATAACCTTACTGACTAAATTTCTTGTTCTCTTTTCAGCTTTCTTACTTCTTCTTGCAAGGAACCATTCTTCTCTAGCAGTTCTTTGATTGCATCATTTTCTTCATCTAAACTACTTGAAGGGTGAAAGTCTTCAATTCTTTCTTCAATGTAAAGATGATCATTCATTTGATTTTCAAGTTCCTTTCTTCTCTTTAGGGATTGGGAAAGTTTCTCCTTCGCTTTCTTGAGTTGCGCAATGGCCATTTTTAGAGCCAACTTTTTATTGTCAATAGCTTTGTCAAGTTTGAATATCTCCATATCTTTGATCTTTGCTCAAGCTATTAAACTTACTCCTGAGAATGACAATGCTCTGATACCAATTGTTGGAAATATTCAAGACTATGCTAAGTTACTGAGAGGGAAGGGGTGAATCAGTAACTTCTAAAATTTCAATAATTAATCCAATAAACCAATTAGCATTTAATTCATCACATCTGATCTAATTGCATGCATGAGAAACTAAAAATATGAAAGCATCCACAACACTTGAACATAAAGATTTGGTGACCCGAAAACCTTCCAAATAGAAAGTAAAATTGGGGTGGGGATGATACCCATAGACTTTAGTACTGTAGCATAAAGTTGGCATGTTAAGGCTTACATTGATCACTTCTGATGATTTTCCCTATTAGGAGCAATTAGGACTGCTAGGTCCACCTTGTGAGAGGATTTAAAAACATACAATGAAATATGCACTTGGTAAAGAGATTTAGAAAAGACTATTAGGTCTACTTTGTTAGAGGATTTTGACTGGTTCACCTATTAGGATGAAGTAGTAGATCTTTGATTTTCAATTGAGTTTTCTAATAGAGATTCCTTAGTGTATTGATCACCTTTCTGTGATAGATTTGTCACTGTTGCTCCTTCTACTGATATGCCCTTTACAATTCTTTATTTGTTGCATTCACAATACATATGCTTTCACCCTCACATTCTTGCATTTGCATTACACATTCATTACATATTACATTGGATATGATACAATACATCACATATATATACCAATCCAATTTACATAATTACAAAGTCAGCCATGACACAAATTAACACAAATATTACAAAGTTGGCCCACATGAAGATACTCAAATTTTGAAGATTGACTCGGTGAAGTTTTGATACTCAGTATCCACTGTCACTACTTGGCATCATAATGCTCTTGGTAGATGTATAAGCTTGGTCCATACTGATCACTTTCAAGTAGTCTTGAACTCGGTCTATAATGGTGACTCGGTAGATATTGTGGAACTCGGTAAACATTGAATCACTTGGTTACCATGAAGTAGCTTGGTTAACACTGGCTTCACATCACCTGAACTATGAACTCGGTAGATACTATAATGCCATAGGCTTCGCATCACATGAACTGTGAACTCAGTAACCACTGATAAATTCGGTATACACTAAAACACTTAGTTTGAACTGTTGAACTTCACACTAATTGAATCTATTTGGTAACCACTGAGATTAGTCCAAAAGACTTGGTAGCAATTGTAGAAGCTCAGTGGCTACTAAATTACATGGAAAACACTATAAACTGTTCAATGAGCTTGATAAATCTATAGAATATGAATAAGTGGTGTCACTAATAACAAACTTGACTAATATGTCAACAAAGAGGTCAAAATAGAGATGGGGAAATGCTCCAATGAAAACAATATTTCAAAATAGGAATTATCAGCACAAATTAAAGAATTGCACAGATAGAAAGAAAAATTGCATCTTGTAACATTGCACAATTTCTACTAGATAGCAGATCATCCAAGTAAAAAACATTTTTGAAACACCATAAATAAATATTGTGTAGCTGCACATTGGTGTCGATAAAAAAAAATGTGTTTTGGGAAATGAGGAAGAATCTCGACGAACCTAAGAGGTCTGCAAATTTTGAAGACTTTCCTGAGGATGAAACATTTAGCAAATTATGAGATAATGAGCATCTAGATGTAACAACAACACAACATGATGCAGATGATGAAGACAATGAGTATGAGTTTTGCAAGGATCCTTCATCCACTGCCACTGGTTCCACTAAATCCATTGCTCCATCTACTACTTGTTATAGTAAATTTGATTCAGTTGGACAATATATTGTACTTAATCAATAGACAAGTCAAAATTATAGCATAGGGGAAACGATGATAGAAAAATGGGTTATCCAGGTGATGGTGTGTTGGACATATTAAGTCAAGGAAATTGGTATCCACTCCCATTACCAGAGCCACTAAAACATGGTCATAAACCAATCATTAGAGATGAATCAAATGACCCATTAGGTTCTTGAAAAAGAGGTGAACCCATGCCATTATTCATATAGGGTGGAAATCTAACCTCCCATGTTGTTTCATCTTCAAAAAGTATGATGCATTTGAAATTTGACCAGAATACTAAAATTGAAGGTTATTGTGCAAAAAAGCAAAAGGTTTTGGATACTCATACTGATACAATGCCAGCCACAACTCCCTTAGGACAAAACCTTCAGAATAGTCCAAAAACTCCACTTGTTAGTGGTAGTGGAGCAAGATTAGGAAGGGGTGATGTCATGGGTAATCATCAAAATACAATTATTACAACCTTGGTGTTGGAAATGAATGAAATGATCATAAGCAAAGTTGTTAGCATAATATATGGATCTAGTAAAGAATGTCCTCAATCATTGTTTTGTCATTGATGTCAAACTTGCTACTTGCAGGAATGACAATTGCTTTAGTGATCCAAATACTATCAATTAGTTGATTGTCAAGGAGGAGGCAATCAATAAGATGTAACTAGAACACCTAGAGAAAGGTTGAAGTTATGATGTTGTAATGAAGTACAAGGATCAGCTAAGCCATTGATGAAAAAGTGTATTTGATGACATACTATAAGATACAAAGAATGGGCACACTAAAACATATCAAAGATTTAAGGTTGTTGAATTTTGTAAAGCTCAACTAAGTTCATTAGAGAGAAGATGCCGAGAAAACTTCAGATGTCGAGTACACTTCAGATGCCGAGCACACTTCAGATGCCGAGTGACACAGAGTTTATCAAATGCCGAGCAGAATCAAGTGCCAAGTAGAACCAAGTGCCGAGTAGGTATAGGTGCCAAGTAACATAGAAGTGCCGAGCACAGTTAACTCAATAATGCCGAGTTGCTGCATTATTTTGAAAATCAAAGATTCACCAAATCTAAGCCGACAAGGTTGTTATCTATAAATTTGTGAATTAAAAGGAAGATAAGAATGATGAGCTGGTGGCACAGAACACCATGTAGAACATTTTTAAGGATACAACTGGCGAAGTTTCTAGAAGAAAACAAGATATGGGATAAATACATTGTATCCTACCTAATCCATTTTGAAACCCTAAAATTGGAGAGGGAGAATTGAGCGGCAAAGGCAAATCAGATCTCTATTTAAGAAGACATAAGTTAATTAAAAGAGAGAGAGAGGTGGTCAAGCATAAAAGCATGAAGTACTGAAGAAGGTACTAAGGAGAAGAAATAATAGGAACTCTGTTTGGACAGATGACCATAAGGATGATTGCATTGACAGAATGAGTAAGAAGACTCAAAGAGACGAAGCTTCAGAGGAAGACAAGTAGTCAGAGCTGGAGTGATTGAAGCCAAGAATAATTATTGAATTAAAAGTGTGATATGAAATCTGCAAAGTATGTTGTAAGTTATATCAGATCAAAAGACCATTATCGTTATTTTCTAGCAATTGTAACAGTAAGTTTAAATCCTATGGACTTAGGTTGGTTTAATAGCCATAAGATAAATCCTTTAATAGGGTGACATTCCAAGTGAATGTTCTAAAGACCTTTAACCAGGCCCATTCCTAACAGTTTGGTGAAATCCTCTAACAAGGTCACATTTAACAGTGTGTTGTAAGCCTTTAACAGGGCAGGCTTTTAACAGGGCATCACTTCAGAAGAGTGAGAATCAAGTAGCATGTTACTGGTGATTTTTCCCAAATTGGGTTTCCATGTAAATCATTGTGTCATGTGTTGATCTTGGATGTTTTATCTTTGCATATTGGTTTATTGTAACTTGCTTATATGAATGATTTAAGTTTGGATGGATGAAAAGTGTATGGATTCATTAAAAGTAGTAAAAGGGTATTAATAGGGCATTTGGACCTTGGATAACTGATTCACCCCCCCCTCTCAGTTATTCTAAAGAATTCTAACAATTGGTATCAGAGCTTGACTGCTGATTTAGTTTAAAGGGACTACAAGCAGAAAAGATCAAAATGCCAAAGAGAGAAGTTCCCAAGCTCAACAAAGACAACTTTGTTGCATGGAAAAGTTTGATGAAGCTACATCTTGGATCCATAGGAGATTATGCCCAAAATTCAATTGTGACTGAACATGTAGATCCAACAGGTGCTCCTACTATAGAAGACATGAAAAACAAGCAAGAACACAATCAGACAATTCTGGAAATTGCCTATGCACTCAGCTATGCCAAATTTGATGATATCAAAGGATGTGACATTGCATTCAAAATGTGGAAATCCCTATTCAACATCTATGGAGGAGATCAGAATGTACAAAGAGCAAAAAGAGAAAGTCTTAGAGGAAAGTTTGACAATATGAAAATGGAAGAAAATGAGAATGCTGCTCAGTATGGTGTAAGAATAAAGGAAGTGGTAAGTGCAATAAGATGCTTAAGTGGTCAACTGGATGAAGATATTGTTAATAGTAAGTTCTTAAGAACCTTTCTCCCTATCTATGCTATTAGAGTATCAGCAATACAAGAGCTAAGATGTATACTAGGAAATAATCTAAGCTTTGAAGGTATAATAGGTAGACTCATTGCATTTGAGTTATCTAACTTTGACAACTACAGACCTAAAAATGTTGAATCTACTTTTAAGGCCAAGTTATCACTGAAAGATGCCGAACAGGTGAAATCAAAGAAAGGAAGAAAAATGAAGTATGCATCCAGTGACAGTAGCACTGATGAGGAAGATGTGGAACAATTGGAAGCATTGCTTGCTAGAAGATTTCACAGGGGCAAAGGAAAATTCGAAGGTAAGATGCCTATCATTTGTTTCAATTGCAATGAAGTAGGTCATATTACTGCAAGGTGTCCACAGAAAAAGGATTTCAAGGAAGGCAACAAATACAAGAATAGAAGAGATGATGACAAGAGAGATTACAAAGAAAAAGGTAAGACGTGTTATATTGTTGAAGAAAATTTTGATGACAATGATGATGAAGTTGTTTATGTAGCCATGAAGGACCAATCTAATGAAGAAGAGCCCACAACACTGGTAACATGTATAAACAAGAATGACAAATGGATCATAAACAGTGGATGCTCACATCACATGACAGGAGACAGAAGTAAGTTTGTTAACTTTACTCAGTATGATGGAAATAGTGTTAGATTTGGTAATGATGCTCCATGTCAAATCAAAGGAAAAGGTTCCATTAAGCTCACAGAAAAAATTTCATGTGACAATGCATACTCTGTTGAAGGATTAAACTACAATTTACTAAGTGTCTCACAGTTAGGCAATATAGGTTGCAAAGTGGAATTTGGAAACAAAACTACAAAAATCTATGATATGATGGTAAACTGATAAGAAAAGGAGATCAAACAAAGAGTAATTTGTTTTACCTTGATATGGATGATGTTTCTTGTCTATTTGCAAAATTTGATGATGAATGGTTATGGCATAGAAGATTATGTCATGTCAACTTTGACAATCTAGTCAACATTAATAAAATGAAGAAAGTCAGAGGTTTACCAAAATTGAAGAAGCCTGATAATATCATGTGCAAACAATGTCAGCTAGGAAAGATGACAAAGTCAAGTTTCAAAAGCAAAAACTATACATCTAAAGAGATAATTGAGTTAGTTCACATTGACTTATGTGGTCCAATGGAAATACAAAGCTATAGAGGAGATAAATACATAATGCTATTTGTTGATGACTATTCCAGGATGATGACTGTTATGTTCTTAAAACAAAAATATGATGCTTTTTAAATGTTTAAGTGGTATGTGGCTAGAGTTGAAAAGGAAACTGAAAAAAGCTTGAAATACCTAAGATCAGATAGAGGTGGTGAATTTACATCAAAAGAATTCAAGATATTCTGTAATGATAAAGGAATCAAAAGACAAACGTCAGCTCCTAGAACTCCCCCACAGAATGGAATTGCTGAAAGAAGAAACAGATCTATGATTGACTATGCCAGAACATTAATGATGGAAAAGATTGTTGCTCTAAAATACGTGAGAGAAGCGGTAAGTGTAGCTGTTCATACACTGAACCGAGTATAAGTCAAAAAAGGTACAAATACAACACCTTTTGAATTATGGTATGGTTACTCACCCAATGTAAAACATTTCAAAGTGTTTGGTTGCAAATGCTTTATCCTTAAAGATGTTAGAAATGGAAAATTTGATGCAAAAAGTGATGAAGGCATATTCCTTGGTTACTCCACTAGAAGTAAGGCATATAAGTGTTTGAATATTAACACTAAAAAAATTGTGGAAAGTGCAAATGTAAATTTTGATGAGCACACAGAAGTTCAAGCTGATGAACCAAAGAAAATGGAAGAGTACAGAACCTTTGTGTATTCTTATGAAGGAATGATTGTTGATGAGGATGATGTTAATCAAATTGAAAATCAACAACAAGTATCAGTTTCTGCCGAGTCTCAACCAGTGAATGCCGAGTTGCATTCAGAAGCCAAGTTGCAGAATGAAGGAAATGGACAATCTGATTCTAAAAATAGTACACATGATGAAGAACAACCTGACAATGAAGTGCATAGTGATCCTGAATCCGAAAGATCAAACATGGAAACAAGGACAGAGCCAAGGTTATCCAAATATGTAAAAAGATATCACCCTGCTGAATAGATAATTGGTGACAAAGATGCAAGACCAATGACAAGGAACAGACTAAGACATGAATCATGTCTGATCAGCAAATCAGAACCCAAGACAGTATATGGTGCATTACAAGATGATGACTGGTATAAAGCTATGGAAGAAGAAATTGATCAAATAAGAAAAAAGAAAACCTGGAGTTTGGTTCCCAGACCAACTGACAAGAATGTGATTGGCACCAAATGGGTATTCAGAAACAAACTAGATGAGAATGGTGAGATTACCAGAAACAAAGCTAGACTAGTATGTAAGGGTTATGCTCAAGAAGAAGGAATATACTATGGAGAAACATTCGCTCCTGTTGCTAGAATGGAAGGAGTAAGAACTTTACTGGCATATGCTGCCTACAAAGATTTTAAAGTCTATCAAATGGATGTAAAATCTGCCTTCTTAAATGGTATACTAGAAGAAGAAGTCTACATTAAACAACCCGAAGGTTTTGTTGATGAAAATAACAGGGATATGGTGTGTAAGTTACATAAAGCACTCTATGGTTTGAAACAAGCACCTAGAGCATGGTATGAGAGACTTCACAAGTATCTAGTGCAAATTGGATTTGAAAGAACTGATGATAATAGCAACATGTACATCAAAGTAGAAGAAGGTAAAGACATTATTGTATCTAAAATTTTTGTGGATGACATAGTGTTTGGTGGAAAGGAAGTACTTTGCAAAGGCTTTGCTAACAAAATGAAACATGAATTTGAGATGTCTATGTTTGGAGAAATCAAATTTTTTGTTGGATTGCAAGTATACCAACTCAAACATAGAATATTTATTACACAATTAAAATACATCAAAGAAATTCTTAAAACGTTTGGATTGGAGGAATCCAAACCAGTCAGCACACCAATGGCAATAGGAAATAAGCTGTCCAAAAATGATGAGTTAGCTAAAGTCAATCAAACAATGTACAGATCCATGATTGGAAAACTACAATATGTTGTACTTAGTAGACTAGACATAGCATTAGTAGTTGGAATAGTGGCTAGGTTCTCTACTAATCCTAAAGAAAATCATCTCATAGCAGTAAAAAGAATAATGAGATATCTCAAAGGAACTGATGACTTTGGTCTATACTACAAAAAGAATGGAAAATTTTAGCTCAATTCATATACAGGTGAAGACTGGGGAGGAAACATTGATGATAGAAAAAGAACAAGTGGAGGTGCATTATTTCTAGGCAAAAGGCTAGTCACCTGGACTAGCAAGAAACAAACATGTACATCCCAGTCCACTGCAGAGTCAGAATATGTGGCAGCTGCAGTCAATTGCACAAACATTGTATGGCTCACACATCTATTGAATGGAATGAAAGAAGAAGTAACAAAATCTGTGATATTGTATTGTGATAATACAAGTGCTATAAACATATCCAACAATCTAGTGATGCATGCAAAAACCAAGCATATTGCAATCAAGTATCATTGTGTCAGAGAATTGGTAGAAGACAAACAAGTAAAGTTGGAATACATTCACACAAAAGAACAAACTGCAGATATCTTCACCAAACCATTGCCCAAGGATGCCTATGAATATCTTAGAGGCAAGTTGGGGGTCATACCCCTAACTCAAGCAGTTTAAAGAAACAAGGAAGCTACCCTGCAACAACAGGAATAAATCATTAAAATATTAACAGGTTCATGCAAAGGATGCCAGCAAGAGCAGAAACTCCAAATCAGTCACAAAGCATGGTGACAGAGGGAGAAAATCAACAAGAAGCCAAAGCTTATATTTTGCATAATAAAGATGCTACATCTTTGTCATTTATGTCAAAGAGGGAGAAATATGCAGAAATTTGATCAATACAAAGAAAGCGAGAGATATATGAGATTAGTAGTAAAAATACAACAATACAACGTATACAATCTTGGTGGTAACTAAGTTGATTAATTGATCAGTTTGGTTTGCCATCAATGCCAAAGAGGGAGATTGTTGGAAATGATTGAAATGATCATAAGCAAAGTTGTTAGCATAATATATGGAACTGGTAAAGAATGTCCTCAATCATTGTTTTGTCATTGATGTCAAACTTGCTACTTGCAGGAATGACAATTGCTTTAGTGATCCAAATACTATCAATTAGTTGATTGTCAAGGAGGAGGCAATCAATAAGATGTAACTAGAACACCTAGAGAAAGGTTGAAGTTATGATGTTGTAATGAAGTACAAGGATCAGCTAAGCCATTGATGAAAAAGTGTATTTGATGACATACTATAAGATACAAAGAATGGGCACACTAAAACATATCAAAGATTTAAGGTTGTTGAATTTTGTAAAGCTCAACTAAGTTCATTAGAGAGAAGATTCCAAGAAAACTTTAGATGCAGAGTACACTTTAGATGTCGAGCACACTTCAGATGCTGGGCACACTTCAGATGCCAAGCACACTTCAGATGCTGAGTAAACTTTAGATGCCGAGTGACACATAGTTTATCAAGTGCCGAGCAGAATCAAGTGCTGAGTAGAACCAAGTGCCAAGCAGGTATAGGTGTCGAGTAACACAGAGGTGCCGAGCACCAGTAACTCAATAATGCCGAGTTGCTGCATTATTTTGAAAATTGAAGATTCACCAGACTAAGACGACAAGGTTGTTATCTAGAAATTTGTGAATTAAAAGGAAGATAAGAATGATGAGTTGGTGGCATAGAACACCATGTAGAACATTTTTAAGGATACAACTGGCAAAGTTTCTCGAAGAAAACAAGATATGGGATAGATACATTGTATCCTACCTAATCCATTTTGAAACCCTAAAATTGGAGAGGGAGAATTGAGCGGCAAAGGCAAATTAGATCTCTATTTAAGAAGACATAAGTTAATGAAAAGAGAGAGAGAGGTGGTCAAGCATAAAAGCATGAAGTACTGAAGAAGGTACTAAGGAGAAGAAAGAACAGGAACTCTGTTTGGACAGACGACCACAAGGATGATTGCATTGACAGAATGAGTAAGAAGACTCAAGGAGACGAAGCTTGAGAGGAAGACAAGCAATCAGAGCTGGAGTGATTGAAGCCAAGCATAATGATTGAATTGAAAGTGTGATTTGAAATCTACAAAGTATGTTGTAAGTTATATAAGATCAAAAGACCATTATCATTACTTTCTAGCAATTGTAACAGTAAGTTTAAATCCTATGGACTTAGGTTGGTTTAATAGCCATAAGATAAATCCTTTAATAGGGTGACATTCCAAGTGAATGTTCTAAAGACCTTTAACCAGGCCCATTCCTAATAGTTTTGTGAAATCCTCTAACAAGGTCACATTTAATAGTGTGTTGTAAGCCTTTAACAGGGCAGGTTTTTAACAAGGCATCACTTCAGAAGAGTGAGAATCAAGTAGCATGTTACTGGTGGTTTTTCCCAAATTGGGTTTCCACATAAATCATTATGTCATGTGTTGATCTTGGATGTTTTATCTTTGCATATTGGTTTACTGTAACTTGCTTATATGATTGATTTAAATTTGGATGGATGAAAAGTGTATGGATTCATTAAAAGTAGTAAAAGGGTATTAATAGGGCATTTCGACCTTGGATAATTGATTCACACCACCCCCCCCTCTCAATTATTCTAAATAATTTTAACACTTGGGCCCATTGGTGGAGATAAGTACAGTGTTGCAAGTGCTCTTTCTCCTTTCAAACATCATATTGTATCAACAAACCCAAATTTTGAATTCAATAATTTTGTAAAAAAAATTCAAAAAACCATAAAAATGAATAGAAAAAATAATAAGGCGTTCAAGAAGGATTTCCTTAAGGTGGCTCATTCTCAAGAACTTGCATCAAGTAGGATATTTCTAACATATAACACACATAAAGACATGATGAAGTTTATGATTGTTTCTGCCCCACAACTAGATAATAATTCACCAGAGAGAGATAAATCCACTAGGCTTTCATGTTAGCACACTATCTATGTATTTTTCCAAAGTAAAAAATGTGGACAAAGTCAATGTGGAAGAAAAAACCAACTTTGTCGTCTACAGTTCATTATTCAAGATGGAAAGAGAGAGAAAAAATGGTTTCAGAAGATAATTGAAAAGTTAAAAGAAGACCTGACAAATGCAAAGACATAGGAGAAAGAAATAGAGAATAGAGAAAAAGGATTACAAGTGCTTCCTCTCAAAAAATAAGTGCACAACCTCAGCCAGAAAATATGGAGGCAGAAATAATTTTTTTAAAGGAACAATTAGAAGAAAGTAATAAAAAGCTATTTGATGTAAATGTAGAGAGAGAATCATAACTCAAGATATTGAATGAACAATTGGAATAGAGCAATAAGAAACTTAGTGATACTCTGAATCATGTTAATATAGATGTAAATGTAAAATTCAAAGAACTCAGGGACAAATTGCAAGAATCATATAAACAACTTGAGGATGAAAGATCATCTACAATAGATATTTTCAAAAAGTTGAAGTCTAGTGGACATACAATCACTAACATAAATAAAGAATTGGACAATGAGAGGGAAAAATAAAAATAGTATGAAGAGAAAGCCGAGAAAATAAAGGAAAAAGTGAAAATAAAACAATCGCAACCTACAAGAACAACTTGATTGAGTCAAATGAAAAATTAAAAAAATTTAGTGAACCTAATTAAAGAAAAAATGTGGGAGGGGGGGGGGGGGGGTGCATTATGGAAAAAATCGATAGGTTGTGTGACTGGTTTGAATTGCATCAAAGCTTTCTAGCTGTTTGTAGGAGTATCAAAGAGCAAATTGAGAAGAACAAAGACTTTTTAAGCTCGAGAAGATTGCAAGATAGACTATACACATAATCAACACACATAGTGACAAGTATTTGGCCAACCTAGAAGTTCATGACCACGTTAGTACATCAGTAAAGTCATTAGCTATCATTCAAAAATGTCAAAGTATAAGAGAATAAGAGGAATATTTGAACTCAATTGGGAGAAAGCTCACCAAGATTGATAACAAAGATACATTAATTATAAGTCTTGGTTTGCCTAATTCTTGCTCTAGTAATTCATCAACAACATTCATTGGAAGGGAATCTTACCAAAAAGAGTTGGAGGCCAAAATAATGTCTGAAGTAGTGAAGTTTCCTCAAGATTCAACTCTTGAAGGCATTTTGAATTGCATCAAAATATTGGCGAATCCGAATGCACTATTGGATGTAGCATTGCTTTCAATCAAATCTTCCAAATATGGAAGTCTAATGAAGTTAAAGGTCATCTACTATAACATAACAAATATTCACACTCCAAATGAAGCAAAATTCAACATCCTAAAAAAGATGACTGAATCTTCAAACATATCATAAGACATCCATTAGGCATTAGAGTATGTGAAACTTGGAAAATGATTTTAATCATCTTTGTAGTGTTTACTTTATTTCTATTTGTAATTGTTTGATATGATTTTAAAGTTTGAACTTTGTTTCTTGAACATGATAAACATAGTAAAATCCAAATGTTATTTTGCTTAATAGCCCTATCTAATGGAAAGACAAAAAATGTTTTTGATATTGAATTTGATGCTACTTTAAGACTCTTCCCATGAGGAAAAATAGCCTGAAGTTGTTGTTGCTCCCTTATTTCTATATTTATATTGAAGGGAATTTAGTGTCATTTGCTAAATTTAATGGTTGTAAGTTTAGTACTTTTAACTCATGATTATGAAATTGGGTATTCAAATTGAACTTTTGCAAATTGAATTCATTGAATTTTATCAATTATCTTGTGTAAAAAAAAGTAATGAGAACGAATATGAATTTTATCATTTCAATTTCTATATTTTTATAAAAATCATCAAGGATTGTACCATTACAATGTATCATATGAGCATAATAATGCAAATAAAAAATAATAGTAATGGTAAAATTTGAATAAATCTTGATTCATGGCATTCTCTAACATAAATTGTACATGTTTGTTTGACATTAGACATTTGCAAAATGATATAACTTATTATGCATGATAAATGAATCATGATTATATATTAGAGAATATTGTCCAGAATCCAGAATGTAGACTGTAGTAATTACTAATAAGTAATAAATTCAAAAGTGACACATCATACCATAACTATTAAACTTGTCACAATATCTCATCATTAAAATCTTCGGATTCCTTGCCAACAAGTTCAAATAGTCCATCATGCTCCATGTTTTCTCTAGTCTGCATACTTTTGCTTGCCTGATAGTGATCTTCAAATTCAACATCAATGATACCAGTACCAATACCACTACTTGAGTTAGTGATCTCATTGTTTGAAACATTTCCCAAACCTCTTCTTTGGCTTTTATTCGTCCACAATTTCAGTGTCCTTTTGTAAGGAAAATAATGACTTAATATCTAGATGTATACAACCTCAAAAAAAATTTCAAATTCTTGTCTAGTTTATTTTTTACATTTGACTTTAGGAACCCCAAAGCACTAAAAACTCTCTCATCCTCCACAGACCCCAATATCATGGTCAAACATAACTTAGCAAGCTTAAAAAATTTTGATATTGAATCCCACAACACTTCTCTATGAGCTAGATTTATCCAAAGTTTGGTTATTGGTCCTTCTTCTCTTGGGTTTCGCAAAAGATCATATCATTCCTTCATTGTACTAGAAAATTGATAGAATTTCTCTCTCAAATTAGATTCATCTAAAACTCCATTTATAGCTACCCCATCAATTTGTTTGCTTTTGCAAATTTGATCTATCAAAACCAATAACTTATCTCTAAAATCTTTAGGACTTCTTAAACTCTAATAATGGGGAAACACAATACACATTGATTCAAGTAATTCGTGTTGAGGCAATCTTTCTCTTATTTATGAGGAAAGATTATAAGAAATATCCTTCACAGAATTCATTACAGACTCAATAATTTGTTCAAACACTTCCTTTGTAACAATTAATTTTTCTTGCATGGGTTTCTTTTCTTTTCTCGTGGACACAAGCCTTCCATAGTAGTGCATTGGTATCTCGACACCTTGTTTATTGGCACAGAATTCTCACTTTGCAATCTTTAAAAATTTATCACGATTATCCAAATATGTGATTCTCATCCATCCTGAAAGTTTTTCATCCATAGAAAATGAATTTGGATTTCTATAGAGATTATCGAAGGTCGTGCATGTCATTTTATGTAGTGTATTATATTCTGTAATGTACATAAATCTTTGTCGGATCTTCTTCATTATATTTCTCATTTCCTCTAGCATGGGGAGAGTGGCTATGAATGTTAAGAGTGTCTCTACATTACTTAACCTTTCAAGTAGCTCACCATATTTTCGTTGACCACCTTGATCATCATGAGGTGACTCCATTATACCAAGAAACAATGGATATTCAGAAAAAACTTGATGAGCTAGTCCATCCAAAGAGATCCATCTGGTATCATTTTCCTTAAGAAACTTTCTCTCATTAGTTAGTCCCTCAAAAAATTATTGAAATTCCTTGAATTGTTTAAGATTTCGAAAAAAGGGCCTATGGATCTCTTTGATTAAAAATTCAACTTTGTATATTTCTGGAGAGTTGCTGAAAATTCCAAAAGATAGATTCATTTTGTGGGCCATGTAGTGAATGCCAACAATGTAAGGTGCCAAAAAAATCTTTTAACTTTGTGACAAGACCATTCTTGTGGCCTTGTATTACTGAAGCTCCATTTGTTCCAGCACACACCAACTTTTGGACAATTGTCATTTCATCCATACCCCCATTTTCAATTAGAGAACTCTTTACTAGTTCAAATATGTTTTTAATTTGTTGAATTATTCTTCATTTTAACAATGATTAGTAGATTGGGTTGGTAGACAAAATTGTGTACAGTATAGACATGCATGCATACCCATGAAGTATTGTCTATTGTTGTCACCTTACCTAAAGATAATGCAATGAAATTTGACTCTATAATTTTTTCTTTTTTATTTTCCTTTTCAACCTCAACAAGACAATTTACCCATTCTCATCTTCTTTTTACTGACTAGTGACTCATAGGATAATTACAAACTTTCACAAAGTGTAATAAACCACTCAGTGATGGGTAGTTTTTCATGACACATCCTTTGCTCAAAATATAGAATACAACACTTAATTGAAGAACTTTACCTATTTCTTGAACTTCCATTGCTTTTCCAAGAAGAGATTCAATGGAGCCTTTTACTTCAATGGGTTTCATCTGTATTTTCTCTTGAAATTCTAATATTTTTGCATTCTTAACATGTTGACATTCCTCCTTGGTTTTACATCTTCTCACTAATTTTTCCACTCCATTTATGATTTTCTTCTTATAAACTTTACCCATATGTTGTTGACATTACAGCCAATTTGCCTACTAGTGACTCAACACTTAATCAATTGGTTACATTGCTACCAAGCTCTATAGTTGCTACTAAGCTTATCATTCATCCAACAATGTTAACCAAGTGTTTTAGTTGCTACCGAGCTAAACAGTCAGATAATAGTTCATGTCGAGCTACACAATGTTTACTGAGTAGTTGAGACGATTTATAATATAGCTAGAGCATAATAGTGTTTATCGAGCTATCCAGTAGAAGAGATGAAGTTCTTAGTATTAATTAAGCTCGTAGTGTTAAATAAGAGAATCTAGTGTTGGCTGAGTCATACAGTATCAAGCAAGTGATTTTGTATCTATCGAGTTTCTCAGTGTTCACCGAGTCACACAGTGTTGACCAAGTTTGAGCTAGTTGAAGTGATCAATATGGATCGAGCTTCAACTTCAACTGAGTGTCAAAGTTTGCCAAGCATTGATATTTTTTTTCCAAGTGTCAGAACATCACCGAGTTTGTCTTCAAAACTCGAGTTATAACAATTGGGCCGACTTTGTGAATTATGATGAATTTGGTATTGTAGCCAACTCCAGTAAGTAATGATTTGGATTGATATATATGTAACTCATTGTATCATATCCAAGTATGTTAATGAGAAGTAATATGAAGTGTATTAATGTGAATTGAAGAAGGCTACAAGCAATATAAGGGAAATCAAATATTTATCTATCACAACAAGGTGACCATTGTGATTCAAGGAATCCCATTTAGCAAATCAAAGATCAACCATTGATTCATTCTAACAAGTGTATCAGTTAAATACTTTAATGGGGTGGACTTAACAATCTTTTGCTAAATCTCCTAATTGAGTGCATACTTCATTGTATGTTTGTAAATCCTTTAACAAGGTGGACCCCACAGTCCTTATTGCTCCTAATAGGGCAGATCACCAGAAGTGGTTAATTGTAAGTCTTAACAAGTTAGCTTTATACTATAGTACTAAAGCTCTTGGGTATCATCGCCACCCCAGATTTACTTTCTAATTTGAAGGTTTCTAGGTCACCATCTTTTGTGTCAAAGTGTTACGAATGTTTTATTGCTTTAATTCTTTCATGCATGCAATTAGATTAGAATAATTTATGGAGGATTAATTGGTGAAGTGAGTTAAAGATTTTATTGGTTCCTAATTCACCCCTCCCCTCTCAGTAACCTAGCCTACCTTATATTTCCAACATATGTTTTTCTATGGTGTCAATTTTTAGTGCAATCTCTTTTCCTTTTTATTCATCCTTGTGCATATTGTACATCTGCATTCTACCAGATGCTCACCTTCATTTGGATTGCATACGGGTTCAATGAATGGATACTTTGAGGGTCATTCTCTTTAAAAATTCATGATCGATAGATCCCAATTCTGATCTTTTTTGGATTTCACATCAGTTCTTGCATTGTATTTCCTTTTTTCCTTTCTTGGTTGTGCATCATCACCATCTTTGGAATTATCATCCAAGTCTATTATATTATTCTAGCTACTCTGGGTATTGACCTGAAGATCTTGGCTACTCTAGGTATTGACCTAAAGGTCTTGGCTACTTTGGGAATTTACCTGAATATCTTCTTCAACTTCATTGTGATAAGAGATATCAGGTTCACCAACTTCTTCAATATGTGTCAGTGGAATTGGCAGTGATAGTGGTTGAGAATCTTGTAAATGTACTTATGATGTTGTAGCTTCCTGATTATTGCTACTAAAATATGATGACAAGGTCTTGTGAGTGCATTGGGTTGGCCTTTCTTGAATTCCACCACATGTAGGACTCTTACCCTTGTTCATGTTCAACATCTCCCAAGAAATATAGCTTGACATAAAATTCAAGTTGTTCAAATAGTGATAGTCAACTAGAGTCTATTACATATATTTATCGAAATAGTATTCATTGGTTGTACAACCTACACTATAAAAAATAGATGTCCTAGGTCTCTATGGTTACTACATGACTCGGTGGTACTGGTCACTGGTCCCAGTTGATAACTCACCACTAATAGTCTAACTTGTATCTAATAAATAAGAAAAAACTAAAATTACTAAGAACATACAAATCTAGGGGTATGAGTTAATCACCATTGGCTAAAATAAAGTTATTGCACTTGCGACTTGGTCGACAATGATCTTGGCAGTATGAAAAATTGAGACCACTATTGATTGGAATTGAGACAACTTATTGATCTATGAATGTATTTATACCACTCTTTTTTGGTGAATTCTATAGGAATATTATAGCACATAAAAAATATTTGGCAAAGCCTACGTAATGAAAACACATATTTTGGAATTTAAAAGGCGAATATGGTTCGTCCATTATACAACCATGCATAATATAGTTGGAAAAATTGAATTAGTGTGTGACATGCGTCTGCATATTTGGGGGGCAAATGTCCTCCCTCTCCTAAAACATTTTTTAAACCAAGGGTGAATTGAGGCCATCCAAAAAGTTTCGCTTCAGAAATCATAGGCGAATGTGTTTAATTTGTCATCTACAAAAAATATTTTTGATTGGCTATTTTGTTTCAAAAGGAGATTTGATGGCATAAATCCTATGGCGATGGGCTCAAGGGTTTGACTTATTTTTGGTAAACTTGGGATGACACGTCACACCACATATGTAGAATTTTTTTGCCAAACTGATGATGGTCGATGGGAAAAATTCGCCAAATGGTGAATATTCACCACTAAAGTGGACCCTAGAGGATGGTTCTTTCTATGCCACTGGACCATTATCTAGCTAGTACACTCACTAGAAACTTTCTCACAAGGAGGAGCTAGTGGAGGAACCCATTTTGAGAGTTTGACAGTGCCAAGAGCAAAATATTGACAAGGTTGCACACTATCAACCATAGGTTGGTGTAGATCATGAGTAATAGACTAAGAAGGGCCCTCACACTCAGAGGGGGAGCTTCAGCCATACGAGGTGGAGTAGGGTCCATCAAGTCTGAGGAGGACAAATTCACAACAAGAGTGACATCCTAAAGGGAGTCGTCAACAACTTGTGAGAGTCATCAAAGAAAGAATCACAAGCTTAGATAGTCAAATGATCATCCTTCCACCAACTAAAAACACCTTTACAATGCAAGATGAACAATCTATTATAAGGTGAACAATTGACAAGCAACAATGACATCTAAAGGGGAGGCCCTCCTAATCCAAGTCTATGGACAATCTTGAACCATAAGATCCACATCCACATGAAGAGGTGTATAAATGCCAATATAAACCAAGATGTGTGCAAAGGTAGATAGACCCATGACGGTCGAGGTATCATCCACCTTCAAGAAACAACCAAGAGAGCTTATGATGAATGTAAAACAAGAATTCTAAAAATGAAGGGGAGATTAGAGAGAAACCCATACTAGACAAACATTGAGTGGTGTAGTAGAAGGTTGGAGGAGATTAACCAAGACTTGGTAGAAAGAAAGTAAATCACCAAAACCACAACTTGTTCAACACCAAATCTTGGTTATTAGAAAAAGAAAAAGACAACAAAAATTTAACACCTCTTAGCACAATGGAAAAGCTTTATGTTAGCAGGTACTGAAGGTCTCAAAAAGTTTGAACCTAATGACGGTGGTCCAAAAAAAGAAAGCCAAAAATCATTAAATATGAAAACCAACTCACATTATTCCTCGTGTCAAGGCTACATCCCATTGTAGGTGAGATTTTTACACAAGAAAGGGGTTGAGGCTTTGTCTAGGGGAGTAGGGGAATAACAACAACAAATTTGGCAACCCAAGAAAAGTTTCGTTCACCAACATGAGGCTTTGGGGGAGGAACCCTCTTATTCATAATCCTAACAATCCCAAGAACTTGCCCTACATTAATACCATTGCCAAGCAAAGCACTTACACCCACCTAGACTCTAATTACAGTATTCTCAAAGTTACTAGTTCAAGTTTACAAAACTACATATTTAATTATTTTTGTTGGAAATGACCCTCCTTTATAAATTCTTGACTAATCTGTACAATTTCACCTTATGTCTTCAAGACTTTTCATACTTGCAAACACTTTTTTTTCCTAAAATCTATAGCATCTGATATAAATTGATAGTATGTGAACTTGTAATTGAAAAGTAATGGTGTTGAGCAACTTGAAAGAATTTCTTATGTAAGAATTTTTAGTTTAAATTCTTTTAATTGATTGCAATCTGGTGATGCAAATCAAAGCATATAATGTAGAGTGGTGCTATGAGGAACAATTAGGACTATGAATTTCACAATACTAGTAAAATTTAATTACCAAAGAAGAGTAATTCTAAACCTACATTGGTAATTCAGGTAAATTTATAGTTGATATCCTTTTATACTTATTATTGTTACACAATTTAAAAGTTAAAAGTGGGTTGACTTGGCATTATTGTTATATAATTTGTGAAAATAGCTTATTGACTTGGCCTTAAGTAAAAATAAGATTTTTCAAATTATGGATCAATTTTATATTAGTGGAAATCACAATTATAGATGCACCTACAATTTCAAACATGACAAAAAAGCCTCTAAATTTAGAATAAAAAATTATCTAAACAAAGATTTGCTTATTTTTAAATAAATAAATACGTTTATCGATATTCATTGTAGGAAAGACAAAATTAACTTTTCAAATAAAACTAGGATGCAAAGGATGAAAGATTTTGATAATGCCTACAAGGCACGGTCTAGAAAACCCCCAAAAAATATTTAATTGCAAAATCTCCACATAAATAAAATAAAATAGGTAGTGTTAGAAATTCCCACAACTATTCACAGAAAAATACTTAAGATTCTTGAAACATTAAATTCCTCTATTTTTAGGATTTTGCACCGCGAGTCTCTAACACATTCATTGCACACGGGCTATGATCTATCAATTGTTGTAATAATGGTGAAAAGAATCAGATGTTAATTTTGTTTTTTAGGATTTTTTTATTTAGTCATTTTGGGCTAATTGTTTTGGTTGATATATTTATTTTACCAAATTCATTTGGAAATAATTCTAGCCTCGTCCTTTCTAATATTAGAACCCTTTACTACAAGGACCACACCTACAAAACAAAAGCTAGATCAACAATTTTCATAAAAGGCAAAAAAGTCTACAAGAGTCAAAGTCAATATGCACATTTGACTAGTCAACAATTACACTATCAAATTTAATTTAAAGAAATACACAAATATATGCATGATAATGCAGATAAATCAATAAATTCAAATTCAAAATATGACAATTTTAACAAAGATCAAATTGTGATGTAATATCAGGATTTAACTGTGTGATTTTTGAGTCAAACTCGATGACCCATGTTTCATGAGTAGTGATTCAACATGAATCCATCTCTCATGAGAATAAATGGAACACTTAGCACTCATTGGATCTAGGTGATGCTCACAGGGGTGAAGCACCGGGACTTCCCGGGAGGTCACCCATCCCAGTACTACTCCAGCCTGAGCGCGCTTAACTACGGAGTTTCCTCCACAGTTAAATCCAAAGCTTGCAACCCCATTTGCAAGCTTGCAAGCTTGCAAATGGGGTTGCAAGCTTTGGATTTAACTGTGGAGGAAACTCCGTAGTTAAGCGCGCTCAGGCTGGAGTAGTACTGGGATGGGTGACCTCCCGGGAAGTCCCGGTGCTTCACCCCTGTGAGCATCACCTAGATCCAATGAGTGCTAAGTGTTCCATTTATTCTCATGAGAGATGGATTCATGTTGAATCACTACTCATGAAACATGGGTCATCGAGTTTGACTCAAAAATCACACAGTTAAATCCTGATATTCACATCACAATTTGACTAGCTGTGGAAATCATCTCCTACTTATCAAAGATCAAATCATTCACTTACCAATATACCCAAGATCTTGGTTGACAACATAAGAATACCAAAATGTCCTAAATATGGCGACTTTTCTGATAGGTCCTCCATAACCTACTCAAGATATACAAAGGGCGAGAATATTGTAGGAGTGCTTTACCACTGTACCACAAAGCTGTTAAGCTTCCCCGAAATCTTTCCTCACATGAAAGATACCCAACCCGACAATGAGGAAGTCTAAACAAGTAAAACTAAGAAAAGTAATGGAATAGTAATTCAAACAAATAAACTACTCTCCAACAATGTAATGACATCACACCATAAAATTATCTTCAATCAGCACTCTCATGAAAATAATTGAATTCTACACTAACTTTGTGATCCATTACCAAGAATTCAATAATCATAATTACACACACAACACTTGGCCTAAAATCGAATATGTAAAAGTTCTATTAAAATTATGGAAGAAAAATGTATTCCTTGTCTAACCATTAACCATATGTCTTTATATTTGTTTTCAAATAAAACAATAATCTACAAAAGAAAATAAGAAAATTGTTCTACTCACAAAATTTACTTTTTATAATTCAAAAGAATTATATTTATTTCTTTGGGAGAACTATTTTTCTAACTCAAATTATTTGACCTTTCAAATAAATAAATTTAACTCTCATTAACCAATTAAATAAAATGATAACAATCATTTCTTTTCTATTCCCTTTCACTAAAATAATTTTTATTTTTTATTTTTTATGGAGGTCAACTTTTTCGCCTAGTTTCTTTGGGTATTGATATTCAGCAAGACTTGATCCCTAGTGGGCTCTTTGTGAGCCTTTCAACTTCACCAATAGACCAAGGGCCCTTTGACCTCACTAAAATAATTATCCAAACATATTACATAACATAAGAACATTCTCTAACACAATAAACATATTTTATTACCTCATTTCATAACTAGTTTGATTATTTAATTAACTAAAATACATTTCACATAGAACTTATCTTAATCTCTATTAATAAAATTTAAAAAGACATTAATAATAATTTCTAGATATGTCTCAACTAAAATAAAAAATATATATTCTTTGTAATTAATAAGAAATAAGACAAGTTAATCTTCCTACAATGCTTCACTAACTGATTATTATAAAATCAAATGCTCATCTAAGTGAATCTTACTATCCGTTTAATAAAACTCAATACCAATTATTTACAATTCTAAAAATACAACAAACTAATCAAGAAGAAAGGAGTTAGCAAAATACATGAAAAATAAAATAGAAGGTGCAGTCATTTAATAAGATTGCATTTATTTTCATGGAAGACAACAAACTGAAATAAGAAAATGACAAATAGTGCTGGTGTTACTAACTAAAACCACCACCGATAACAATTGAGCTCTAAATATTTCTTTCTGTAAGAGTGACCCAAAACAAATAACACAGAGCACTGATTTCATGCAGGCCAAGTCAGTGTTGGGAAGGAAAAGGTGAGGTGGCATTTGATTGGGTTTGAAAATACTCAGTTGAAGAATCACAAAGAACTATGATTTCAAAGAAGGAATGACACTCAACTGGCTGATTTGGGAAAACAAATATAAATAGATAGCAAACATTGATCTATAAAATAGATTCCCAGATCAAAATCAATCACAAAGAACTACGATTTCTAGCCCTCCACTTTTTTCACCCGCTCAAATTTGCACCCTAAAAAGTAGGGGCAACTACTTTTGAGGAAAAGATTCCAATTAATCCAATTTTTTTTCACTTCATTGGACCTTCGACTCCATAAAAATAGATCCTAAAAGCCACCCTTAGAATCTTTTCCTAAAATAATGGTGCAGCTACTGCTTAAAAGCTTAAAGATAAGCTTCCAAAAAAGGGGGCTGAAAATAAACAGCCACTGCTTATTAGAAACATGCCAAAGTCTTCACCCTATTTATTCCTCTTTTTTTAAATTTGCCTAAAGTTTCTCTTCTAACATTTATTTACAATAAATATTATACAAACTTTCATTTAGCAGAATGTTTAAATAAGCAGCAAATTTTGGGTCTATAAGCCATCAGCACCACAAATTAATGCTAAATATATAGAACAGCACTGGACATGACACAACCATAATATTGAGACTCGTTGAATCTCTGTCAAATTTGCAGGTTCCCAAGCTGAGCTGCCACAAGTAAGTTTAGGTGGGTGGACCTGATCAAATCCCAACACTGCACTTCTTCTTTAGAGCTTCACACTTTTAATGAGATTTTTTTTGCAAATCAAAACAAGAGAATCGCTTGCTAAATAGAAGGCATTATAATATATGGAGCTGCAGAAAATTTGTGTTTATACTTAATGCAAAAGGTGTTTTGTATCACAGTTAAAAAGAGTTAGAATAATATGTCTTATGTAACATTTTTAAACCAGGGGAATCTACTAGTGCTTTTCCAACTAGAATACCTCATACAGTGGTATATACTGATCACCATAGAAAGATATCTGTTTTATAGAAAATTAAATTTTTCTTTTGGATAGTTGATTCTGGGTGATTGTGCTGGTCTGATCACCGATTTTCTGGTTTGTTACCAATCAAAATGTCTTTTACATTAAAAAAATAAAAAAGTTTGTCAATGAAAAATTTCGCAATATTCTGTGGACAAGACACATAGGGAGGAAAAAATCTTATTACATTAAAAAATTTAATCCCACTTCTAGTCATGATGAAAAGGCCTATATAAGGACACCTATTAATTGGAAAGCAAAAATGTTGATGGCACAAATTAGAACTAGTTCACATCAGCTGCGATGTGAAACTGGTAGATGGCAAGTTCCAAAGGAAGAGTGGGCAGACAGAACATATTTATTTTGTAATATGGGAACAGTGTAGACAGAGCAACACTTTGTCATGGAATGCTTGGCTTACAACGACATCAGATCTGATTATACAAAAAATTTGCAGAACAAGGACTTCAACTATTTATTTGAGGAAGATCAAGTGAAGAGAACAGCGGAGTTGATTATCAAAATTCAGAGAAGAAGAGACAAGTTAACCAAAACTTTGCAACTGACTAGTTTGGCTCCTGACTCGGGAGGGCGATTGCATGGGTCCCATAGACTACTTTAGTCTCGTGGACGTCATTAAAATCTATCATATCATATCATATCAAGCCTCTTATCGGAATCACAGTAAAAATAAAACTATCGCTAAAAGTCAAATTAACAAAAAATTGAAGCATTATCTTAAACTAATCAATTGATGAGCTTAAGGAGCTTTCTAATGAATGGTTCATAAGGCACAACACTTGAAGGTTTTGCAAATAGGGTTCCAAGCTTTGGGTTTAACCATGGAGGAAACTCAGTAGTTAAGCGCGCTCAGGCTGGAGTAGTACTGGGATGGATTACCTCCCAGTAAGGGTGCTTCACCCCTGTGAGCATCACCTAGCTCCAATGAGTGATAAGTGTTCCATTATTCTCATGAGAGATGGATTCATGTTGAATCACTACTCATGAAACATGAATCAATGGGTTTGACTCAAAATCACACAGTTAAATCCCGATAGCAATATCGCAGCATTAAAGTCATTTTGGAATTAGTCGCCCTTGTCAAATAGTTTGATCCAGAAATTAATGAGCCTATTTATCTGCAAATTACATATTCAAATGCAATTTTATCTTTATAAACCCTTGCTGAACCTGCCTGAAGCTCCAGCCAGAAAAGCAAACGATCGAAAATAATTTAAATTTATCTTGTTTTGCCTCGGAACAGTAAACTAGGGTTTATACCAGTAGAAAAGAATAACACAAATATGTTACAACACACGATAGAAAAAGCTACACACAGGCGCGAAGATCTCCACACAAAGATCCAGATTTTAGTTTAGATTACAAGAAGAAAAAGCATTTAGGTTTTATTGCACATATGAAACACGAGCACTAGGGTTTGTTTCACAGATATGAAAAATAACCTAATGTGATTTGGAAGATTCAAGCTCGACGGCTTCTTTGAGGAGGCTATCATCATCAACAAGAAGCTGGATGGGAGCATTTCCCAGACCATCGGCAATGGCGAGCATAATCTTCTTCATCTCTGAGCGAAACTCGGGCAGATCGACACGGTCGTCGTGATCTTTGTCGAATCGATCGAAGACAGAGTTGTAAAGGGCGTTAAGCTCCTCAGGCGTCTGCTTGACTTCTACCCCGAGGTGGGACTCCAGCAGGCGGAGGCTCTCGAATGCCTTGCGCAGCTCACAGCGGGAAAGAACGCCATCGTCGTTCACATCTAGGGTTTCAAACTTTTCATCAATGGTCTTGTTGAAAACCACCTCATCTGCAACAAATTCCCTGACCGTCGAACCGTCAAGAATTACCACACTCATCTTGTCTGAGATTGATTACTTCTTTCCTTGTCTTGAATACAAATGGATTGCTGATGCTTCCTGAATTGGCCAAAGGATCATTATATACTCCATTCCGGATCAAGTCTCTGGTTTAAGATAAACCCACTGCCCCTAACTTGGATCGTGGCCTGCTGTGGTTTTGACAAGTGGATTGTACGAGCGCTCGGATCGCCCGATCCATAGTTTCCACCATACCCTCAGCTTGCATTAAAAATGCTCTGGAACAGGCCCAGGGGAGGGCCCTAGATGCAATAATTGTATTCGTATTTGTTGAATTAATACTTACACTAGGCACAGGTTAAGCTTCCTACAAAATGTATCAAACATAAAATATGTCAAACTTTTTCTTTTCAGATTTGTGTGAAATTACAGTAAATATGCAGCTTGTGATGAATAGACATTGATTTTTTTTTGGGGTTTTTGCAATTTGGTTAATTGTCTATTTTGTAGGGAGCTTAGGAGCATTCATTTGTACTTTTGTGGACAACATTACATCAACACTTGTGACTTTAAAGTTATTATTTCTACGATGACTTACTTATAATTGAACGAAATACGCCCTTGTAAAAAAAAACCAAGTATGCGATGTCACGTCAATTACACAGTATGGGTGTCCCTTTTGCACAATCATTGGTCTCACTTTTTTTGGGGTTGTCTTAGACGCATTGACTAAAAGCATGTTTACATGTCATCATATTTGGTGATGGTGGCATTGAAACCTTACTTATAAAGTAGGGGACTTGCCAAGTAAGCTACTGTAAAAAAAAAGAGAATAATTTAAAATTTTTGTGAAAGATTTTGAGAAGTGTAAAGTTATGGTGTTGAACTATTGGGTTCTCTCCCTTAGAAATTTTAAAATATCTATGAATGAATATCCACAATTTAAGATAGCCACTATTAAATTCTAGGCAAATATTATGTTTTCCTCCTTATTCACAAGGGTTAATTTAGTTTGTTCTTGAGAATTTGTTGTACTGCGGTATTTTTCGATTTTTGGAATTTGGATAATAGTCTATTTTGTAGGGAGCTTAGCAGCATCCACTTACACTTGGTGATTCGATGTTCAATTTTTTTGGATGACATTGCATCAACACTTGTGACTTTAAAGTTGTTATTTCTACGATGACTACCTATAATTGAATGGAATATGCCCTTGTGAAAAACAACCAAACATGCGATGTCACATCAATTGCACAATATGGGTGTCCATTTTGCACAATCATTGGTCTCATTTTTTTGGGGGGTTGTCTTAGACACGTCTACTAAAAACATGTTGACATGTCATCATATTTGACGATGGTGGTATTGAGACCTTAGTTATAAAGTAGGGGACTTTCCAAGTAAGCTATTGTTAAAAAAAAAAGTAATTATAAATTTTTGCAAAAGATTTTGAGAAACGTAAAGTTATGGGGCTAAACTACTGGGTTCTCTCCCCTAGAAATTTCAAAATATCTATGAATGGATATCCACAATTTAAGAGAGCCATTATCAAATTCTAGGTAAATTATATTTTTCTTCTTATTCACAGGAGATAGTTTAGTTTGTTCTTGGAAATTTTGTTTCAATATGATTTTAGTCTTGTGGATGCTACTAAGATCTTTCATATTTTGAAATATCCCTTTTCTGATTTAATATGATATTTAAAGCCTCTAATCAGATTTTTAAAATCAAACAACCAATATTTCAAAGATCCACCAATTTCTCAATAACGGGTATGCCAGAAATAGTGCCAAAAACTTCACAGCTTCACATATTATTAATAAATTTGAAAATGGACATTTTTACAGAAATTTCAGTAGTATAATGGCCTACAAAATGACATTTCCAGATCTGTATATCATTTACACAATAGCTCCCAAATAGAGGACAAAACAATGCTCATCGGGCTCCCCGAAAATAACATAAAATAGCTTGGAAACACCACAAAAATACTAATAATCTATCACAGAAGTTTAACCACGTCCCAATACATATATTCAGCTCTATTTTAACATCTAAAAGTCTGAAATACAACAGTAACCCAAACTGATATGAAATACTCAACCGAAAACACCCAACTCTTACAAAAAACACACCTGAAACCCTACAAATTTGCATTGTGCAGCACAAGGGAAAACTCTGCATGAGCTTGCACATGGAATGGCTTTAAACTCCCATCCTTAGCCTTCTTGGAAACCTGCAAACTCCCATCCTTGGGTCTCCTTCTCCACAGGTTTGGTAGCCTCTGAAGAACAAAAAAACAATAAGCGAAAATCAAGTTCTGGAATGAGCCCAAAATGCCTCCAAATCCCTTAAAAGAGGGCATAACCCTAACTCACGTCCAAGAGGGGTTAATAAAACATATTTTAATAATAATTTTCACTTATTAGTCCATTGGTTTCCAAAAATTAGCCCCTTTTGCCGAAACTTTACCTTTTTGGGCCTGCCTGCCTTAGCAAAGATTATTATTTTTAATTATTTGAAAAGGGGACATGACATATTTTCATTTCTATAAAATGTGGAGGATGTCCAAACCAATTAAACTTCATTTTGCTAATTGATTGTGCTCATGATGAATTTCATTTGTAGAGTCAAAAATTGCATATCTGATTTGCAATTTTACATACATTTTTATAGCTACTTTAGTGTCCATTCCTATATCATTTATTTGGGTTCATTTCAGCCCTTGCATTAGTCTTTTCTCTCTTGGTATGCTCAAGAATCTTTTTAGCAGTTGTCTTTTGGCATCACTTTTGAATTAGCCACATGTTTCTTCTGTCCCCTATCTTCTTTTAGCATGATTTATCTAGGCACTAGCACATTGTGTAGACATCTATGTGCCACAAATGCATCCAATGTTATCTTAATGTTCAAGTGTCAATTCTGAACATTTTGACACTTGCAACTTATCCAAATTGGTGGCCAAAACAACTTGAAATCTTCTAATTGCTTCAAACAACTTTTTTCTCCTCCTCTTCTCATATTTAAATGGATCTTTTCATTTTATTCACTATCTCTTGGTCTTTCTTAGCTCTTGTTGGCACTCTCTTGCTCACTACAACAATCTCTAACTAACTACAACAATCTTTTATAGCAATATTCATAGCTCTCTAGGCTTTTTCAAGCTTATTCATAATATTTTGTATCATCTTAATATTGATCACATCCCTTATCTATCAAATTATTTATTTATCTATTTATGTTTTGATCTATCTATCTATTTGGTTGGGGTGGAGGTGGGAACACCAAAATAGGGACTTAATTGAGGAAAGTCTCCAAAAAAACCCAAACATGTTTCCTCCATTGTTTGTTTGCAAATTTGTTGGAAACATTCAAGAGCATGAAGGTTTTTATTATTATTAGTAAACGACTGAAGCCTAGATTAATTATTATCATTTGTTGCAATTAATTATTTTTATGTGTTAAGAAAATTTGAACCTAAGACCTCCCACATGAGAGGCTCACAAGTTACCATTGTGTTATAGGCTCTTGCTTTGAGCACGAGGTTTTTCTTATGCTTTATTATTTCTTTTTATTTATTACTCACACTTCCCCTTTTTATGATTCTCCAAATGATAACATTTCCTAGACTATTGTTCATTGATGGTGAAAATATTGTTCTTCCTCCTCTTTCTAAACTCTTCCCCAAGTTGTGGGTGGAATTTCTCCCTACCTTTTATTTGGGTTCATAGACATGTTCCTAAGATGTTGTAAGTATTTTGTTATGGCCTTTCTCACGTTGTTAATGGTTTGTTCATGACCTTTTGCAACTAGCATGTTTGGCTTTGTTTGTACAAGGTCAACACTTTTATTTTGTTGCTTCTATTTTTTCTTTTCTATTAGAAATGGTTTACAAATACATCAAAGATATCATTTGACGTTTACCACTTCAATAAAAAAACATGAGATATAAACAAACTGTATCAACAATATAATCTAAAGCTAAACCATTGATACCATATTACATTAAAAAAATATTTACTCAATCAAGTTTATATAAATCTAACTAAAAGAGCTTTGGCCATCATTCACATGACCCCATTATATTGATGGTTCCTTCAACCTAATTATTCTTGAAAGTGCCTAAAGGAAGATTGATATTTAGTGCTACAAAATGGTCTTAGATTGGTGCATCATGTTGCCTTAGTTCTTTGTTCTTTGACTCGAACTCAACACTAGTGATTTGATTATCATGTAAAACCTACCCTAATGCTTTAAGTTCCTCTTGGTTTACATGAAACAAGTGGACCAATCTAACATCTAACATGTACAAAATAATCACTCCTTATTAGGATATAATCATGAATTTTCTCCTTGGTATCTTAATGATTGCAGAAACATGTGTCATGATAAGATGATGGGCACGTTGCTAAGCTGTCGTTTTGCATGATGCTTAACGACAGGAATTCTTTCAAAGTCCTCTCTAGAAAATTTGATCTGGGATCAACTCCAAGGTTCTGGGCAATCTTGCAACCTACTGAAATCTACTCAGTTGAAGATAAATGTGAGTGTTTACGAGGAGGTCTTTGCTAGTTCAAAACAATTCGGATAAGATGTAGAATCTGCTTGCTATTTCAAAAGAATAAAACACACAAAAAGAAATATATTTTTCTATTTTTCTATTTTTATGATGAATGCAATCTAACAATGCAACTATATGAATTCCTAAATTAACCAAGTGTTTGTAAAAGAAAATAATGAAGGTAGGGTAACAAGAAGTTTAAGAAAATAACATGAAAGTAAAATCTTAACAGACATAAACCACGAAAACAATACATTTGTAAGTTAAGCCTTTGAAAAGATTGATAGGTAACCAATGAAATTAGGAGCAATGCTTCCTTAATTCCACTGATGCAATCGTCGATGGCAATTTAGTAACCATAAGATGTTTCACTTTTCATCAAATTGCAAGGCCATAGAAAGTATGCTCATGCGAGACAAAAAGCTATGCAGGAACAATATGGTGATCTCTTCTCGAACTAAGTACATCAACGAAATTTGTAGACCCATAGCAAACATTAGAATTAAAAGATCGCACAACCAGAACAACACAATAAAACTATTGGCTCAATTACACTTCATGAAAACACATTCACAAAAATATAACACACTTAGGCAAGAATCACTACACTCCAAATGTGAGCACCAACAACATATATTATTGCATCAAAATAATGGCGGCCTGGAATACATATTACATTCTTGAATTTATAAGAAATATTTTCCTTAATTTGTGTTGAGAGTGAGAGATATCTTTATGCAATCTTATGCTTCTAATCTAATAAAACAAATCTATTTATGTACAAACTAACTATCTAACTGGTGCTAACTAGGACTCCATCCATGTTTACAACATTTAATGGATGCATGAGCCTTCACATCTCTTAAAACAAAGATAGCATGAGAAAATAACAAGAAAGCCTTTAGATGATGGGAAAGTGTCTAGAAGTGCCAAAAATAGAAGCTCCATCTTTACTAGGCATCTGTAGGAGTTAAATTGTCATCATAATGCATTTCTAATGCATGGAAAGCTCTAAATTTAGAACTGGTAATTAACTATCGGTGCACCTTTGAATTCTTCAAGACCTTCTGGCAAACCTCTAAAAAAACACACCTCAAAAGTAGCGCACCTGCACACTTGGCGCACCTGCTCACCTAGGAAGCAGGTTCAAAAAATACAAAATCTCACTAAGTATTAAAACTAAAATTTTGGCTTTTGGGTTTTGTTCCCCTTTATACCAGAGCTATGTCTGGGTATTTTCCCTTAAATTTCTTTATGATCTCAGTGACTTGAGCTGCATCTGGAAAATCTAAGGCTTCATACTTGTCTTCACTTTCTGCTTATAGTTGCCTACCTTGATGCGAGTCTCTGCAAAATCTCTAAGTTTTACATCCAACTTTAATAATACTTTTTCTGTTCTGAATGCTTGTATGATGTCATCATCATTAGAAGCTTCTTCAAAAGTATTCCAAAATTGCTCAACTACTACCTCTATATCTATTAACTTATCCCTGGAATCATCTTCAAAAATGTCTAAACAAGCATCACTATAATGTTTCTCTACCTCCAAAACTTGCTCTTGGGTTGATCCTTGAGCTTTTGAATCTCCACGTGTAATGTTTCCATTAATTTATTTCCATCCACAATCTTCTCTATCCAATCATCAATCTTATCTAACTCTTTTTTTGTATACACCTCCATTAACATCCAATACCTTTGGCCTTTGATTGCCTGTAGTTCCTGCAAGTCCTTGCCCAGGTATGTACTTTGTCCATCAAACCAAAATCTTGATTCAAAATGGCCACTAGCCTATCCACATTATCCTACACATGGTGTAGCAACTTAAGATTTCCCTATATAATATGTACACCTTTCTCTTCAAAAATTTCTCGCCATTGCTGACAAGCTCTCAAAAATGGGTCTAGCTATACTGTCCCCTTGTCTCTCCTCTCCAATGTTGCATTCAAAGCTTCCTCAGGATTTGCAGGATCTAAAGGACCAAAAACTTCATTCAGATATCCTTTTAGGATCTCATTATGTCTTCGAAGTGTTATCAATTCTACCCCATCTTGTTCTAAGTGCCTAAACACTTCTTTAATTCTCATTGTTACCATTAACTTAGATGTATCCAATGTAGGTTTCCCAAGCATGACCTCCCTGATCTGATGATCTCTTGGAGTCAATTCTTCAACATCTGCATGTGAAGGAGGGATAGCCATGTGAGTAAATAAGTGTTGGTTCTAATAACTCATAATAAAGGCTAATGCTCATGCATCTTTTGGAGGTGACTCAAATTTCCTAAGAACTTCAATCAATTCCATCCTATCCTCTTCCTCAGTAGAGAATTGTTGCCTCTTGTTTCTAATGACTTCCTTCCTCAACCATCTTGGAACATTCTCTATTAGGGATTTTCTTTTTGAAGATGATAGAGTTTTCTCTGCTATGCTCTTCCCTTTATCCCCCCTCTCTGGAGTCTTTTCCTTCTATGAGGGATCCACACTAGGAGCCTCTATATCTATGGAGTCCATAATTCTCAACTTTGTGTCTTGAGAAGTTTGCTAAGGTTGCTCACTTATCTGCTCGTCCTCTGACACTTCATCAGTGGATGCTTGTTGTGGCTCTTGCCCTTGTTCTGCTTGAACTTTTTCTTCTTCAGTGTTTGGAGGAAGAGGGGTAGCTAATCCCTTATCTACAAAAAATGTAACATGAGTGGGCGACAATGGAGCTACTTCAAGTCCTTGTGGCTCAGGTGGCAACTGACTTCAATCCTCCTATTAAGGTTGATTAGTTGGAGTATCTCTTATTTTGCCTCAGACCAACTCAATTCAAATGAGCATGAAATCAAAATCTGACATCTGAAAGACATCAGTGCCCTCACCATCTTGTTGATTGATCCATTGTTGCAACTCATCTTCTGATGTAGTGGACTAAATAGGCTACTCAAGAATAGATGGTGATGTAACTGTGGAGCTTCTTCTCCGTTCTAACTCTGAAGATCTTGCAAGATGAGTCCTCTGGTTCAAAGGAAGGTTATCCTCTTCATCCTCATCATCCTCTTCTTCTTCTCCCTTGGGGATGACTTTTGAGACTGATGGGAAATGAATCACTCTCCTAATCACCTTTTTCCTCCTCTTGATCAAAGTCTTAATCTTTCTTCTCTTAATAGTCGATGGGGAGGCTTGTACCTCTTATTAAGGTCGAGACACCTCTTGTACTTTCATTTCAACTCCTCCTTGCTCTTCCTCTATTGGTGGTAATTGAGGATTGTCCTAGGTTTGTGTAGATTCAATGTTTTCTGACCCTTGTACATTTTCTTCCCCTAACTGTGGAGTTGCTTGAGTTGCTTCCTCTTTTGGCTCAGCTTGTTAAGGAGAAGTCTTCTTCCTCTTACCTTTACCTTTCTAAGCCCTGTAATATCCAACTTGTTTGCTAAGTTGGTGCACTATTTTTGATATCACTGGTGACTGAGTTGTAAATGTAGGCACTGTAACCTTAGCTCCTTGACCTTTAGCTAGGTGAGCTTAAGCGTGGAAGACCGCCACTTAAGGAATTGGATCCAACTTAAAGGTCTTTTGATCCAATCCTTTGGCAATTTGATGATATACCTAGACCTATGATTAATGTACAATTTTCTTCTTTGATAGGTCAATCACCAATCTTGTCCCTATTGAACAATGGATCAAGAACATCCTCCATATCCTATTGCATAATCTTCAAAGGGATCTTTAATTTCAAGGCACTTCTTTCCAGATCTAGAGAGTCATCCTACAACAATCCCTTATATAGATATCGTAGTCATCTACTGCATTCATCCAGTGATTCTCGATTATATCTTCATGCTGAAATGTCTTGCCAGCCAAATATTGTACCATTCCAATATTATCAAAATAAGGGTGAGGAGAGTTATATTCCTCTAAGGGATACTAATCCCATCCAGGCTTGAAAGATGGGATGTCTTGTCTCTGGACCACACTAAATGGTCATATAGTAATAAGCCATACCCATGTTATTTTATGTTGTTTCCTAACTTTGTCATAAGTAGACAAGAGTTGTTGATCGATCTCCAGTAAAATGAGTCTGACACTAGGATACCTAGGGAGCTTCTTGGGATTGATAGTTGTACCAACTACCCTTAAATAGGTGAATGTTTAAAATTGGATGTAGTAGGCTCCAACCTTTGATATCTTAGCAATTGCCTCCCCTGACATCCTCTTCGCATAATCCCCCTTAATGAACTGGATTATGGTGAATATAAATGCATCATTCATTATTCGGTATTCCTTGTGCTCTAGAAGCTTCTTTTTCACTAGTTGATGATATACTATATAGTGCCATGCATTTGCATCTTGCATGCTACCCTTTTTGTAGAGTCCTGGATAATCTGTTGCCCTTGCAGCTAATAAGTATACCAAATATGATGTCATATAGAACTTACAATTATTCTTAACCACTGCCAGTTGCTCACCCAAGTTCTCACTAAGAATTAAAGCCCAATCAATTAGCATATTCACTGTCTTGATAGTCTCAATAAAGCGCACCATCCAAATATTCAGGTGTCCTAATGTTGACAACCCCATGGCTCTACTCAAGAGTATGATAGAATATCCAATATCTTCCTTCATGTAGTCTCTCATCATGTCGACTTTGCCTACTTTACACCCCAGAGGAGTCTTCTCAATGAGGTATGAGGACTAAATGATTTTGGAAGCTTCCTTAACATGTTCCTTGTACCATCTCTCTGCTTGATGATAGGTCAATTTGATGAACTAATCTATCCTCAAAAGATGGAACACCTTTTCTATGTTTTTGGGTTAGAGATCTAGGATGATCTATCCAGTTATACTCTTTATGACCCTTTCTTCAAAGACATAGTTCTTAGTGAGTGCCATAATCAACTTTGACGATTGCACTAATACTGGATGGGATGTTGTGTTAACAAGTCCTAATTGGATTAGAGTGGATATCATTGGGGATCTTTCGATGTGTTTGTTGCACAGTGTCAGGAGTGTGCTCAAGTTTGTGTGACCAAGTTTGGTGTCTCAGATCTCTGAATAATTGTCTTGGAAATGTGATTTGGCCGGAACACCTTAAAATTTGAACACCATGGGTTTTGGGACCATCTTTGCAGCAAGGGAGGATGAAGAAGAAGCCATTGAATCTGCATGATTAAAATTTCTATTAGTCCAAAGTCATAGAAAAAATCAATAAAAACTAACCCTAATACTAACACGACTAGAAACCAAAAACCCTCAGCGAAAAAAAAACCTAAAAACATATTTGTAAACCCCCATATAAAAAGGGCGCACTTGGCACACCTAATAGGTGTGCTAGGTGTGCCTTATTGTTTAAGCTTTGAGAAAATGGGGTGTGCAACAATGCACATCATGGGGTGCACTAATGCGCACACTATATTTTACTTTGGTGCAAAAAGGTGTGCATTTAGTGCACCTCACGGGGTGCGCTAAATGTACACCTTTTTTTCTTTGTGGGAGATGAAGGTACATTTTTGTGCACCTTCATTAAGGTGTTATGAATTTTTTAAAGGTTTTTAATTTTTTGCATGGTATAAGGTATGCAACTGCACACCTTAACTAGTGTTTTAACATTATTTTGTGTTTGTGCAGGTCTGGCATGGGGCAGTGATGCACATTTGAAGAGGTGAGCTAATGTTGTCACCTGAAGAAATAGGAAAAAATAAAGTAAAGGGGTGAAGGGAGTCCCCAAGTTTTATAGACCTAGGATCCAATGCACCCCTTGGTGTTGCACAACTATGCATCACCAAAGGGTGATGCCCGCTCTATGTGCTTTGGTGCACTAGTGCACCTGGTGAGGTGCACTGGTGTGCCCCCTTTTTTGCAAAAAATAACCATTTCCCACTAATGATGAATTCATGAATTTGGGTTTATGAACTGAGACTCAGATTTGGCCAGAAACACCTAAAAAATATCTAAACCCCAGACCAGGGATCTGAAAAGCTAAAAAATAAAGTAGGGGGTCCCCATTTCTAGCCAAAATGGGGCATGCATTGTGAAACCACAACACACATTTATCATTTAATTCAATAAGCCTTCTCTTCTTGCATTGAAAAATATCTTCATTCCTTTTGGACCACAAAAACTGTAGAATTTCACAAAATAAAACAAGTCAAAATTCATTATCATCAAAGATCTCTACAAACACAACTAAAACTTCAACACAAGAAAACCCAAGAGAGGTATTCCATATAACACATTAACCAAAAAAAAGGGACCACAATCAAGATGCAAAAGAAAATTAAAAAAAGACATAATCCAAAATCTCAATACCATTACACATAGAGCAAAAAATAGGTTCACTGTGCAAGGAAGTAAGAAAATTCCCTACAAAAATCTTTTTAAGGAGAAGCTACCACCTAAGACAAGTTTTCTTTAACAAAAGAACACCTTGACTCAGACTAATGGCACCCTAAGACACATTAATTCATACAATAAATTGTGCCTCATTTCTTGACATTTGGCATATTTGCTCCACCTTAATATAAAAGAAAGGGGTTTAATCTATCAATTTTTTTGGTGTAATTAAATACTCACTAATTACACCTACTTAAGCTTACTTTGGACAATGCATTGCATAGTAGTTTTTCATTAAGACACCTAGGAGTTTGTACCTCAATTAAGACCATGGTGTAGGAGAATTTCACTCTACATGGTGATAGTTGTTATCTCATTCCACCTTTAGTGCATATATCATAGTATCATCCTCATAATTGCACATAATTCATTGTATAATGGAGGATGGTCCACCTTTGGTAGACATGTGATTCTAGCCTATGTAGGTGATAGGTTATCTTCTCCTTATCATTGTCTCTTATCACCTTTCCTATACAAGGAGGCCTATTATATAGATTTCATTCATGTCCATGAATATCCATGTGATCTATTGATGTTCATTATCAATAATATTATTCTTGCATCTTAATGTAAATGTCTTGCCATCCTCTTGTGGAAGTTATCTTGGTCTTTCATTTGATCTTGGGGGTGTTATAGAGTCACCTAAAACTCTAACATGGAATCACATAAATTCTGCCATGGTATTAGACATCTCAAGATGTGAAGAGCTCCTCTCAACAAGTGCAATCTTGGCTTGATTCATTGTTGGTGTAGAATTTGACAATTTGGGCATCATCATTTCATCATCTATTTGGAGATAACTTGGGGATATCATGTCTCCATTTATCCTTCCTATGTGGTGTTAATTATGTAACTCTGCAATCAGATTGATCTAATGAAGTGGATTATACAGATCTAATTATACATATGATGCCTTTGAAAGGCCTATAAATATATTATTTTGTTCTCTAGGATAATCGAAATCTCCCTTAGGGTAGTCTTGTTTAGTTAACTATTAACAAGAGTAGTTATTTTAAATGCTATTTAGTTTAACGCCTAATGGGTGCCAATTTGGAGAAGACAGTTCTGGCCAACCTAGAGAGGGGCCTATCCCTTCCAGGGACATGCCCTTTAGGTGCCATATTTATAGAGGCTATGTTTGTGGATAAAGAGCACACAAAAATTCAAGTCTACCTCTTTAGCACATATTACCTCATCGAATTATAGTAGGATATCAATATTATTTGTAGAACTATTATCTCTAAAAGAAAAAACTCATATTCAATTTGAAATTGAAAAAGATAATCTCCATTACATAAAAGGTATAAGATCAAAGATAGTTGCAAAATTTTTATAGAATATTTTACATTAGAATTTGCAGAATATTTTACATGGTATCAGAGCTCTGGTAGTCGAACTTAGGCTCTACAAAATTCAGTAATCCAAATTTATATCTAGCAGATCTATCTCCTATCTTCAATGGCATACACAATTAGACTCGAGGATAGGTTTGATGGTAAAGAACATTTTGAGGCCTAGAAATTCAAAATAATGATGATTTTTAAAGAGAATGATGTAAAACAATTTGTTGGTAGAGCATCCAAACAACCTAGTATTGAACCTCCTAAAACTATATGGAGTAAAGGAAATAGAAAAGCTATTTAGATCATATTAGATGGAGTAAAGAATGGTATTGTACCTATGCTAACAAAACATTAGACAACATTTGATATGATGAAGACATTACTAAATGCATATGAGGTCAACAATGTAACTAGAGTTCTTACATTGAAAAGGCAATTAAATCACATACAAATAAATAAAGGAGAATCAATGAATTCTTATTTCCTAAGGGTTGTCGGCATTAGAGATGAACTATCAAGTATACGAACCATTACTAGTGACATGGAACTAATATTGATGGCTATAGATAGATTACCAGATTCATGGGAAAATTTTGCACGAGGAATAACTGTCTGAGATAAAATTCCTGACTTCAACAGATTTAAGGGGGATTGTCTTCAAGAAGAATCCAAAAAATTGAAGAAAGGAGGGAAACTGAAAACAAAAGATGAATAACTTCATGTTCTTAATATAAAATCCTATAAGAGTAAGAAGAAGCATTTCAAGAAGAAGAAGGGAAAATAAAAGAATGGAAAACCCAAGAAAGATCTATCCAAAATAAAGTGTTTTAGATGTGAAAATTTTGGGCACTACAAATCAAATTGTTCTGAGAATTCCAAACAACAAGAAAATTATACAAATATTACTAGGGAAGAAGATAACTATGATCCCAAGAATCGTGTATTGTAGTTGTCACTATCAAATGAAATCTCAAGTAAAGCATGGGTAATTGATAGTGGATCTTCTATGCATATACTAGGATACAAAGAAACACTGGAATCTATATCTAAAAAGGTTAATGGTGAAGTCACCATTGGTGATAATTCAATACATTCTATCAAAGGAATTGGATATTGCACCTTGAAACTAAAATTATGAAATTCTCTTCTTCTCAAAGGTGTACTCTATGTACCAAGAATAAAAAGAAATCTAATCTCAATTACAACACTTGAAGATGATGGGCATAATGTTGCATTCATGGATGGTAAAGTAATAACTTGGGCAAAGTGTTAGATACAATTGATTAATTGTGTATTGTCTTTAATGTTACACAAATGTCATATCATTATTAGTCAGTGTATACCAAGCTCACTTGGGCAGTGAAGATAGTTTTCTGTGTCTACCAAGTGTTCTTGTGTTTGCCTAGTTTAGAAGGCAGTGTCTACCAAGTTCACTCAGGCATCAAAGGAAAGTCTGCATAAGATAAGTGTTAACCGAGCTCACTCAATTAATGAGAAAAAGTTGGATGGAACCAGTGTTAACTGAGCTCACTCAGTTGCCAAAGGATCTTTACAAGTTTGCAATTTTAACCGAGCTTCTATTGGTTAACATAAGAAATCATTTTTGAGTTAGTGTCTACTGAGCTAGGTTGGCTAATGAAATATTTTCTTATTTTGACATATTAAGCTTAATTGATTTATCTATTGGTTCTAGCTAACCGAGATGGTGAATATTAATTATTCTAAGTTGTATATGAGCCAACTCGACAATATTAAAGATATAAGTATAAGATCAAGTTGTGGATTCAAAATTTATGAAGTTATGAATGTATTGAAGATTTAATGATGAAGAAAGGAAGCAAATTTGAAGGATAAGCATAATATCCTTGTGGAGAAGAAAAGATATATTTGATCAAGAAGGATCAAGTACACATCAGAATAGAGATTTGTAATCAAAAAATTTAGTTGCATTTAAATCAGGTCATCTCATTGTTACTCTCTAACCATTGCAGCAATGATCTAAATCTCTTAACAGAGTTGGCTTAATAGCTATTTGTAAATCCTCTAACAAGGTGGAAATCCTATTGAATTGTCTTAAGACCTCTAACAAGGACACTCTTAATAGGGTGATTAAATTCTTTAATAGGGTCACACCTAATAGTGTGTTTTGTAACCTTTAATAGAGTTGGCTCCTAACAGGGCTCACTTCAGAAGAGTGAAAACAATAACTAGTTGCAATTGGTGGTTTTTCCTAAATTGGGTTTCCATGTTAAATCCTGGTGTCAAACGTGTTCATGCTATTTTATGTGCTTGAAACTAAGTTAAAGTAAGGTTAATCACATATAACATTTAAAGATTTACGTAATTAGTACTTATCGAGTTACAACATTTTATGTATATTTACCGAGCATAAGCAATATTCAATTCTCAGACTTTATTTTGTACTGACATCTAAGGGATCTAGGATTTATTTTAGTAGTAACTGATTCACCCCTCCCGTCTTAGTTACTCCTCTTATATTTCCAACAATTGGTATCAGAGCTTTTGGTGCTTGTAGAGAAGGTTTCAAGGACCTAAGCAAAAGATCAAGGTGTTTTACAGAAGAGAGATTCTCAAGCTAAATAGAGATAATTTTGCAGCATGGCAAGGACTATAAGGTTACATTTGGCTACTATTAGTGATTCAAGGTGTAAATATCTTGATATTGAATACAAGACTCCAACTAGAACATTATCTATTGAAGATATTGCTGAAAAAAAGAATCATAACATCATGATGATTGATATTGCATCTACTATTAATTATGCTAAATTTGATGAAGTCAAAGATTGCAAAATAGCTCATGAGATGTGGACCAAACTAAAAGAAATATATGGAGGAGATGACAATGTAAGAAGAGCTAAGGCTGAAAGTCTTAGAGGTCATTTTGATCAGATGAAAATAAGAGAAGATGAGAATATTGCGAAATATGTGGAAAGAATCAAAGCAAGTGTAAGTGCAATCAAAGCATCTGGAGGGGACATCGAAGAGAAAATAGTTGTAAGAAAGCTACTTAGAACTCTTCTTCCTATTTATGCAATTAGAGTATCTTCTATTCAAGAGATGAGATGTGACCCAAATTTTAAAATATCTTTGGATGCTCTAGTAGGAAGATTGACAGCTTTTGAGTTAGATAACTTTGATAACTATGTTCCTAGTTCAAAGGTTATTGAGTCTGCTTTTAAAGATAAACTCTCACTCAAATAAAAAGGTAAGAAATCAAAGTCCATTCAATTAGGAAGTGAAGAAGAAGAAACAGAAGAAATTTTAGACAAAGATCTTGAGGTTGTTGAAGCCCTACTTGCAAGAAAGTATTCCAAAGGCAGAGGAAAGTACAAAGGTAAAGTTCCTTTGATCTATTTTTCTTGTGAAGAAGTTGGTCACATTGCTGCATGGTGTCCAAATAAAGAAATAAAATATGAAAAGAAAAGCAATAAGCACAAAGAAAAGAAGGATTCCAGGAACTACAAGGACAAAGGTAATAAGTCTTGCTTTATAGCTAATGATTTTGATAACAATGAAAGTGAAATGGTACATATTGCTGTAAAAGATGAATCTAATGATGAAGGAGATAAGATGGCACTTATCTCTCATGTTAGAAAAAATGATATATGGATTATTGATAGTGGTTGTTCACATCATATGACTAGAGATAAAACAAACTTTGAGCATATGGAATATTTTGATGGAGGTAGTGTGAGATTTGAAAACATTGAACCTTGTAACATAAAAGAAAAAGGATTTATTTCATTGACTAAAGAACTTGTATGTAACAATGCTTATTGGGTTGAAGGACTAAAGCATAATCTATTGAGTGTGGCACAGTTGAATAACATTGGATTCAAGGTAGAATTCATGAATGGACATGCCAAACTACTGGATGGAAAAGGAAATCTGGTTGGATTTGGCAAGAAAACAAAAGGTAATCTATTTTATCTTGATCTCAGTGAATGTTCATGTTTTATTGCTCAAGCAAAAAATTTTTAGTTATGGCACAAAAGACTATGTCATGTAAACTTTGATAATCTAGTTAAGATAAGCAAACATGAAAGTGTAAGAGGTATTCCTAGTTTGAAGAAACCTAATATGGGTTTCTGCAAGAATTACCAAATTGGCAAGATGGGAAAAACTAGTTTTAAAAGAAAAAACTATCAATCAGAAGAAGTCTTAGAAATTATTCATACAAACTTATGTGGACCTATTGGAATAGAGAGTTACAGTGGAGAAAAGTATTTCATTTTTTTTGTTGATGACTATTCTAGAATGATGACTGTAATGTACCTAAAAGAAAAATTAGAAGCCTTTCAAAAGTTCAAATGGTATTTGGCAAGAGTAGGAAAAGAAACTAGAAAGAGGTTGAAATGTTTAAGATTAGATAGAGGTGGTGAATTCATCTCCAATGAATTCAACAATGTTTGCATTGAAAGAGGAATTAAAAGACAAATATCAGCCATTGGTACACCACAACAAAATGGTATAGTTGAAAGAAGAAACTGGTCCATCATGGATTGTCCAAGAACCCTGATGATTGAAAAGAATATTGCAATCAAATTCTAGAAGGAAGCTATCAACATTGTAGTTCATATCTTGAACAAAGTATAGTTGAAGAAAGATTCAAACAAAACTCCTTATCAACTATGGTATGGCTACAAACCTAATGTAAGTTACTTGAAAGTATTTGGCAGCAAATGTTATATCTTGAAAGAGTCTAGAAAAGGAAAATTTGATGTAAAAGGTGATGAAGGCATATTTCTCAGATACTCCTATAGAAGTAAAGCATACAAATGTTTGAATTTGTCTACATAAAATAATAGAAAGTGCACATGTTAGAATTGACGAGTTTGCAGAAAAGAGTGAAGAAGAAAGAAACAAAGAGCCAGAGGATTATAGAATATTTGTTTACTATGAACTTGATACCCTGCCAAACCTATCTAAAAGAAAGGAGGCTTCATCTCTCGAGTTCCCAAAATCTCCAACACTTACCAAGTTGTAGATAGTGCAAACCAAGTCACGGTCTAAAGGACCTGAGTCACAGTTAGAAGCTACTGAGCTAGGTCAAATTGAGTCTGATGGACTCAAATCATAGATAGTGGGACCCGAGCTTGATACTAAAATTCATGATGAAAATAGTGGAACTCATTCAAAACCCAAAGAACCCATGTTAGCAAGATATGTCAGAAGGCATCATGCACTTGATTAGATCATTGAAGACAAATTTGATAGAACAATGACAAGAAGAAAATTAAAAGGTACATGTTTACTTGCTAAATTTGAACCAAGAAATATTAGAGGTGCATTAGATAATGAAATTTGGATTGAAGAGATAGAACAGATAGAAAAGAGCAAAACTTGGACTCTTGTTCCTAGACCCAAGGATATAAATATAATTGGAACAAAGTGGGTGTTTAGAAATAAGCTGAATGAAGATGGAAAAGTTTCTAGAAACAAGGCAAGATTGGTATGTAAAGGCTATTCTCAAGAAGAAGGTATTGATTATGGTGAGACTTTTTCTCCTGTTGCAAGATTAGAATGTGTTAGAACTTTACTAGAATATGCAACACATAGAGGATTTAAAGTATATCAAATGGATGTTAAATCTGCATTCTTGAATGGAATTCTTGATGAGGAAGTCTACATTAAACAACCAGGAGGTTTTGTAGATCCTAACAAAAGAAACATGGTTTGCAAGTTACACAAAGCATTATATGGTCTCAAGCAAGCTCCTAGAGCTTGGTACAAAAGACTTCATAATTACTTGGTACAGATTGGCTTTCAAAGAACAAATGATAATAGTAGTCTATATATCAAACAAGGACTAGAAAAAAAGAATGTCTTGGCAAAAATATTTGTTGATGATACTTTATTCATAGGAAATAATGACTTGTGCAAAGAATTTTTAAAAGAAATGAGTAAAGAATTTGAAATGTCCATGTTTGGTGAGATAAAATTATTTGTTGGGTTGCAAATATAGCAGAACAAAAATGGTATCTACATCACTCAATCTAAGTATATCAAGGAGATACTAAAGAAGTTTGGAATGGAAGATTCAAGACCAGTTGGAACTCCTATGTCTACAAGACATAAGCTTTCCAAGAATGATGATTCCAAAGAAGTAGATTAGACCACATACAAATCAATGATTGGAAAATTGTAGTATGTAGTACATACAAGGCCTGATATTGCACTAGCAATTGGAATGGTGGCAAGATTCTCAACAAATCCTAGAGAAAATCACATATGACAATCAAGAGAATCATGAGATATTTGAAAGGTACTAAAGACTACAGATTATGGTACAAACTTGGAGACAATTTGGACTTGAACATGTTTACTAATGTTGATTAGGTAGGAAGTCTTGATGACAGAAAAAACACTAGTGGTGGAGCATTCTTTCTTGGCAAGAGACTAGTGTCTTGGACAAGCAAGAAACAAAATTGTATCTCTCAATCTACAATAGAGGCAGAATATGTGGTAGCAGTAGTTAATTGTTCTAACATTGTTTGGTTCAAACAATTGTTGGAAGGACTGAAGATAGAGATCAAGGATCCAATAGTCATAAACTATGATAACACCAATGCAATCAATATATCAAAGAATCTAGTGATGCGTACCAAAACAAAGCACATTGCTATAAAATATCACTTCTTAAGAGAATTGGTGCAGGATAAAGAAGTTAGTTTGGAACATGTAAATACAAAAGAATAGATTGTAGACATATTCACCAAACCATTACCTGAGGATGTATTTATGTATCTAAGAGGTAAGCTAGGGGTCATTCCCTTATCTGAAGCTCACTAAATAAAGTTTAGTGATGCATCAACTAGAGCAAGTTGAAGATCAATATATTGATGTAGAATCAACAAGAGCATATTGCAAATGAATCAGTACTTAAGGTACATTGATATTAATAGAGTTTTTGTCTTCGGCATGTTTTGTCAAAGAGGGAGAAGTTTATTGTCATATCTCATAGAAATTTTTGTCATTCCAAAGAAGGAGAAGTTTTCTATAAGAGGGAGAAGTTTTCTATCATAGAAACTTTATGAAGAGATATCTGTGAGGGAGAGTGACCTTGGCAGAAGCTATTGCAGACAGAGGGAGAAATTGAAGAAAGAAAGAGCTCATATTGATAGAGGGAGTTTTCATGAATAAAACTAAGGATATGTTCCTTACTTTATTCTTGTTCCAAAATTTCACTGTGTTATTACATGTTGTGTTTCCATCAATGCCACAGAGGGAGATTGTTGGATAAAATTAATTAATTGTGTATTTTCTTTGTTGTTACACAAATATCATATCATTATCAGTCAATGTATGTCGAGCTCACTCCAAAAGTGAAGATAGTTTTCTTTGTCTATTGAGCATTCCTATGTTTGCCTAATTCAAAAGGCAGTGTCTACTGAGTTCACTCGAGTGTCGAAGGAAAGTCTATAGAAGATAAGTGTTAACTAAGCTCACTTGGTTAATGAGGAAAATTTGGATGGAATGAGTGTTAACCAAGCTCACTCAGCTGTCAAAAGATCTTTGCAAGTTTGCAATGTTAACCAAACTTCTGTTGGTTAACACAAGAAATTGTTTCTGAGTTAGTGTCTACCGAGATGGGTTGACTAACAGAGGATTTTCTTGTTTTGACATGTTAAGCTTAATTGATTTATCTATTAGTTCTAGCCGACTAAGATGATGAATATTAATTATTCTAAATTTTATATGAGCTGACTCTACAATATGAAAGATATAAGTATAAAGTCAAATTGTGGATTCAAAAGGTAAGAAGTTATGAATGTATTGAAGATTTAATGATGAAGAAAGGAAGTGAATTTGAAGGATAAGCAGAATATCCTTTTGAAGTAGAAAAGATATATTCGATTAGAAAGGATCAAGTACAATCTAGAATAGAGATCTGTACTCAAAAAATTCAATTGCATTCAAATTAGGTCATCTCATTGTTATTCTCTAACCATTGTAGCAATGATCTAAATCTCTTAACAGAGTTGGCTCAGCAACTATTTGTAAATCCTCTAACAAGGTGGCAATTCTAATGAATTGTCTTAAGACCTCTAATAAGGCCACTCCTATCAGGGTTATTAAATCCTTTAACATGGTCACACCTAACAATGTTTTTTGTAACCTTTAACAATGTTGGCTCCTAATAGGGCTCACTTCATAAGAGTGAAAACAATAACTAGTTGCAATCGGTAGTTTTTCCCAAATTGGGTTTCCACATTAAATCCTGGTGTCAAATGTGTTCATGCTATTTTCTTTTATGTGTTTGCAACTAAGTTAAAGTAAGGGTAATCACATATAACATTTAAATTTTTTCATAATCAGTACTTACCGAGTTATAGTATTTTATGTATGTTTATCGAGCATCAACAATATTCAATTCTTAGACTTTATTTTGTATTGACATCTAAGGGATTTGGAATTTATTTTAGTAGTAACTAATTCACCCCTCCCCTCTCAGTTAATCCTCTTATATTTCTAACAAAAAGAACTCCTCGATTAAGAAAACAAAGTTGATTGGTCAGAGAAAAGGATATTTGTATGAATTAAATTCAGAATCAAGTCGACCTATTCAAGCCTTAATTCATGAAACTGTAGACATAAATGAAATATGACACAAAAGATTAGGGCATCTAAATTTCAAAACCTTATCAACTATGGAGAACATGGTTACTAGTCTACCTAAACTGAATAAAGACCACTCAAGCATATGCAAAGGGTATGCACTGGGTAAGAACACCAAAAGTCCATTTCATGATAGCACTAGGAAAACAAATAATGTTTTGGAATTAATTAATTCAAATTTATGTGGACCTATGTCTGTTTCTTCTCTTGGAGGATTCTGGTACTATATTTTGTTCATAGATGAATTGTCTAGGAAAACATAGATTTACTTCTAAAAGTGAAAACAATCATCTACGAAATCCTAAAGAGATTTAAAGAATTCAAAACATTAACATAAAATTTATCAGGACATAAAATTATAACTCTTAGAATTGATAATGGAGGAGAATACACTTCAGATTTATTCAAAAAGTTTTGAAAAGAAACATGAATTAAGAGGGAGTACACCGTTCCTTATAATATAGAACAAAACAGGGTAGTAGAAAGAAATAATAGAACAAATATAGAAGTTGCTAGAGCTATGATATTTGATCAAAATCTAGAATATTATCTTTGGGAAGAACCCTCTTGTATTGTTGTCTATATTCAAAATAGAAGCCTTCACTACTTATTTAGAGGTAAAATTCTTGAATAAGTCTTTACTAAGGTTAAAACCAATATAAGTCATCTTAAGATTTTTGGGTACCCCATATATATCCATGTTCCAAAAGAAAAGAGAACTAAGTTAGAACCCTCCGGGAGGAAATGTATTTTTGTAGGGTATAATGACACTTCCAAAGCATATAGAATTTTTATACCTAGATAAAAAAAATATTGAACTTAGTAGGGATGTAATTTTTGAAGAATATCTAGCATTCAAAAGAGCTCTAAGTTCTAAAAAACCTTCTCCTTTACCTAGTTCTAAAAGAAATCCTAAGTCTGAGTCTTAGAGGGAGAACATAGAAGAAATTGAAGATGAAATTGAAAATTTAAATCTTGGAGAAACTCAAAATTCAAGAAAAGACCACTTTGGGCCATTAAAATAGTCAAGGAAGCACAAGACTTTGTTGCACCTTTTGGAATAGTCAGAGAAAGAAAAAGACCTAAAAGATTTTCTAGTTATACAACAAACATGAATGATTTGTCTAAAATAGAACCAACCAATCCTTCAAATGTTATTAAACATACAGCTTGGGAAGACGCTATGATAGAAGAATACCAATCTATTATGAAGAATGATGTTTGAGAAATTGTTCCAAGACCTAAAGGAAAATTTGTTGTTTCTTCCAAGTGGTTATTTAAAATAAAGCATGCTACTGATGGTAACATTGACAAATATAAAGCTAGATTTGTGGCTAGAGGATTCTCTTAGAAAGAAGGGATTGATTATGAAGAAACTTTTGCTCTTGTTGATAGATATACCTCTATGAGAGTAGTCCTAGCAATTCAGCATCGAAGGGATGGAAAGTACATTAGATAGATGTAAAAACAACATTCCTAAATAGAAAGATTACAAAAGAAGTATGTTTGGAGCAACCTAAAGGATTTGAAACTCATGATCCTAACATTTTTGTTTGTAGGCTCAAGAAAGTTGTCTATGGGCTTAATTAGCTTCCAAGGGCTTGGTATGAAAGAATTGATAAGTATCTCACCGGCTTAGGATTTTTCAAGAATGAAGCCGATCCAAATTTATATTATAAAAGAGATAAAGATGATATGGTAACTATGATACTGTATGTTGATGATTTACTAATAACAGGTGATGATCATCTCATAGATCAATGCAAGAAAGATCTAATTAGAGAATTCAAGATGAAAGACTTGGGACTCCTTCATTACTTCCTAGGACTGGAAGTATGAAAAAATTATGACAATATCATACTTAATCAAGGGAAGTATACATTAGATATTTTGAAGAGATTTGGAATGTGGAATTGAAAGTCTATGTCTTCTCCAATGAAGACTAATCTACATAAACTTAAAGAAGAAGCAATAGAATCACCTTCCATATATTCTACTCTCTACAAAAAAATGATTGGGTCCCTTATGTACTTAGTAAATAATGGACCTGATATTTTTTATGTTGTTAATGCCTTAAGCCAATTTATGTGTGAGCCAAAGGAGATTCACCTAGTTGCAATTAAACACATTATGAGATACTTACAAGGCACTCTTAATTTTGGGCTCAAATATGAGAAAGTTGATTTACATTTTCATGGATTCACTGATTTAGATTGGGGTGGAAGTTTCAAAGATAGAAAAAGTACTTTAGGATGATATTTTAGTTTAAGGTTAGCAATAATATCTTGGATATGTAAAAAGTAGTCTTCAGTAGCTCAAAGCTCCATAAAAGCTGAATACATTGTAGTAGCAATGACCTCTCAAGAAGCAATTTGGCTAAGGAAGTTACTTGTGGGATAATTTGGGCAAGCTATGAATCTTATGATTATTCATTGTGATACTCTAAGTTCCATCAAGCTTTTGGTGAATCTAATTTTCCATGAAAGGTCCAAGCATATCGAAATTCTTTACCATTATGTAAGAGATATGGTAGACAGGAATATAGTAAAATTAGAATACATTTGCACTGTAGATCAAACAAAAAACATACTCACCAAACCTCTATCTAGAGTGAAGATAGATCACTTTAGGAGAAGACTTGGTATGGTTGAATTGTAATCCATTTTTATTCTTTAAATTATTAATAAAATAATTTTATTGTCAGGCTATTGACTGTTATGGGCCCCACCATTTGTATTCATTATTTAAAAGGTGATGGTCTCAAAGATAATGAATACTTGTATAAAGACATTATGAGAGATAACGATCTCTTAGATAATGTGCTGAATAATAGAAATCTACTGTTAGATCTAGATGAGTTCAAGATCACATTGTGGTGTAGACAATTCTATGCCTATGAGTCATAATTTAAATAAAGGAATAATTTCATTATTCTCCTGAGTTTATCCTATGTTCTGGTAGATCTTAGCTCAGGATCATGTTGTAATATAGAAAAGCTAGTACCTACAAATCACAACTTGGATAAATGAAGAATTTAATTATTCTTCGGATTTTATCTTGTATATTGCATTCCATGCAATACCATTATCACTAGTGTAAGTGATAAGTAATAACATAGGTATAGTAATATGACATAATATCGTATGTTCAATAATACCTTATGCTTGAGGATTCATATAGATATAGAGTATCATTCTATGCTTATTCATATTATTTGATGATGCTAGATATGTTATCTCTAGTTAAGAGGGAGTGTTAATTCTGTAACTCTATAATCACATTGATATGATGAAGTAGATCACGCAGACCAAATTATAAATATGATGACTTTGAAAGGCCTATAAATATATTGTTCTATTCTCTAGGATAATCATCATCTCCCTTAGAGTAGTCTTATTTAGTTAACTATGAACAAGATCAAGTATTTTAAATGATATTTAGTTTAACTCCTAACGGGCATCGACTTGGAGAAGATAGTTCTGGCCAACCTAGAGAGGGCATATTTATAGAGGCTATGTTTGTGGATAAATAGCACACAACAATTCAAGTCTACCTCTTTAGCACACATTACCTCATTGAATAACAATAGGATATAAATATTATTTGCAGAACTATTATCTCTAAAGGAAGAACTCATATTCAATTTGAAATTGAACAAGACAATCTCCATTACATAAAAGGTATTAGATCAGAGATAGTTGAAAAAATTTTACAGAATATTTTACATCAAAATTTGTAGAATATTTTACATGTGGGGACCATTCTTTATATACACAAAAAGTATCAAAGTTTTAAAACAAAAAGTTATTATTTTTCTTTTTAGATTTATAAATATATAACTATATATATGTATGTATATTTAGTGTGTTTTTCACCATTAAATATATAGATCATGAAGAACCGATGTTGAAAATTTTGCAAAAATCTATTGTATTTTTGGGTTTTTAAATTTTTGTTGATGGTCCATTTTATAGGGAGCTTAGCCACATCCACTTATACTTGGTGATTCAACGTTCAATTTTTTTGAGCAACATTGCACCACCACTTGTGACTTTAAAGTTTTTATTTCTATGATACCTACCAATAATTGAATGAAATGTGCCCTTGTAAAGAGTAACCAATCATGTGATGCCACATATGCATGGTATTTATTTCTCTTTAGCATGACCATTGGTCTCTTTTTTATGAGTTGTTTTAGACACCTTGACAAAATGCATGCTCGATGATGGTGGCATTGACAACTTACATATAAGTAAGGGACTTGTCAAGTAAGCTATTGTAAGAAATTGAGAGTAATTTTAAATTCTCACGTAAGATTTTGAGAAGTATAAAGTTAGGGTGCTTAACTATTGAGTCATCTTCCTTATATATATCAAAATATCTATTCATGAATATCTATGCAGTTTAAGAGAACCATTGTCAAATTCTATACCAATTTAATGCATTTTCTCCTTATTCATGAGAGACTAGTCTAGTTTGTTCTTGACAATTTTATTTCAATATAATTTTAGTCTTGTGGATGCTACTAAGATCTTTCACATTTTCATTTATATAAAATGTGGAGAATGTCCAAATCTACTAAACTTCTTGTTGTTTGTGCATAATTAATGTGCTTATGATGAATTTCATTTGTATAGTTGAAAGTTGCATATCGTCTTCACAATTTTACATACATTTCTATAGCTACTTTAGTGTCCATTCCTCTATCATTTGTGTAGGTTCATTTCAGCCCTTGCATCAATCTTTTTCCTCTCTGTACGCTAATGATTATTTTCAACAATTACCATATATCATCACTTTTGCAAATTAACCATGTGTTTCTCTAGTCCCCTATGTTATTGTCACTATAGCTTTAATCAAATAAACATAATGTATAAATATGAATGAGACATAGCAAAGAATAATTCCTTGTTATATACATATATTGAAGAAGTTTATTTTAAATGATTATATATATATATATATATATAAAATTTCATAGATGCCAACTTAACTGAATGATAAAATTAAACTTGAGAATATATATTCAAATGGTTGTGTTTTCTATATTGACCACTGAATGGTCGCAACATTTGATTGGAAGGACACATCCATAAATGGATGTGTCTTGCATGTGGGAAGCACATCCATTCATGGGTGTGCCCTTCCCAATCGTGGACCTCCTTATTTATATTTGTCACTGCAAATCTTGATATCACCAATGAAAACATATTACAACTAATTTTCTAAAATGATTAACTATCAACTCAACAATCATGGTAAATTTGTCTGCAAATAAATATAGAGAGCATACAATATTGTGAAATTAATATACATGAAAATCTAAAAAATTGTGGGGTCTAAAATATTTTTTTTATCACAATTTTAGTACAACCTTTCAAATATTATTTTAAAGAGAGATTATAAATATTGTACAAAATTCCAATCTATTACAAGTTTGAGAAATAATGAAGACCAAATTTTAGATCTATATATTCTGTTGAAAATCTTGTACCTACAAAATGATGAATGGAATTAGACTTTAAGAAATATTTGAAGGTGCTTCAAATTTTGAAGCTTGGAAATTGTGAATGATGATAATACTAAGAAAACATGAGTTAAAAACAATCGTAGTAAATCCTCCTAAATCTAATGAGAATGATGGGAAAAATCAATAGAAAAGGACAATACCAAAGAAATAAAATCATTAGTAGACGGAGTAAAATATCATCTACTAACTATTATCACAAAGCTAGACTTTGAATATGATATGTTCAAAGCTCTAGAAAACATGTTTGAGTTCAAGAACACTAGCATGAATCTTACTATTAAAGACCAACTCTCTAATATTAAAATGAATAAATAAGAGACCATCACCTCATACTTTATGAGGATAAAAAAATTAAGAAACCCACTCTCAAAAAGTGGTCACATATATGATAGTAAAGAGATCACCTTTGATAAATTTAAATGTACTCCCTATCTTATGGGGAAACTTTAGACAAGGAATAAGTGTTCGTTCTAAACTCTCCAAATTTAATTGACTAAAAGTTGATTGTATTCAAGAAGAGTTTAATCTAATATATATATATATATAGGAATCAATGTGTAATCCACAAATAAAGACATTCAAATTCTCACCACTAGTTTGAAAAGGAAAAAAGACAAGGTTTCAAATGGTAAAGAGTTGTTCAAGAAAAAAAAAGCCTACTCTAAAATCCAATTTTATAAATGGGACAACTATGGTCACACTATAGAAAAATATCCTGACAAACTCAAAAATCAAGCTTCCTTTTCTGAAGTTAGTTATTCAAGCCTGGATTTAGAGAAGCTTTTATAATACAGATCTAAAATTTGTGAAATACTAGATTGAGAGGGAGTTTTCTATTATTTACCATCTTCACCAAACCTCCTACAAAAATGACGGTGGAACACTTCAGAGATAAACTTGGTATGTTATAATTACTAAGGAGAGTCTTAGGATATTTGAATATTGTACTAATGAATTACCTTATTATTGAGTTTTATTTCATGACTACATGGGCCCTGCATACATCATGAGAAAGTAACAACTTCAAAACTATTATCACTTTTATTTGCAAAAGTCATTGAAAGGTGATGATCTTCTATAATAACTTAGTTTTCTATTATGATGGATATCTTATGATGTCTAAGAAGATCATGATGGACCATATCTTTATGGTGGACTAATTTCCTTAAATACACCATGAATATATTGTTAATATGGTAAGCATCATTGAGGATACATTTGCACATAAACTATGGACATTTTTTTGAGTGCTTGGTGAATATCATGTGACTTGATGTTCAAGAGGCCATTACTCAGAGCACTTGGTGAATATCATGTATCTTGATATTTATGAGGCCATTACTCAGAGTACTTGGTGAATATCACGTGACTTGATATTATGAGGCAATTACTCTCGACATCATGAGATAATATCTAAATGGTGGATATCTTCTGATCAAAGATATCCTTAAAATTTTCCATTCTTAATTTTACATTGAGGTAATATCTATTCCTATGTTTATCCTCCTTAACTAAGACAGTGGAAATTTCATTGTAGCTTCAACCAGATAAATATAATGTATAAATATGAATGAGAAATAACAAAGAATAGTTCATTGTTATATATATTCATATATTTATTGAGAAAGTTGATTTTAAATGATCATATATATATATATATATATATATATATATATATATATATATATATATATATATATATATATACACACACTAGTTTCATGGATATCAACTTAACTAAATGATAAAATTAAACTTGAGCATATATACATGAAATTCGAGTGTTTTCTGTATTAGTGACTGAATGATCACAACATTTGATTGGAAGGACACATCCATGAATGTACACATCTTCTATGTGGGAGGCATGTCCATTCATGGGCATGCCCTTACCATTCATAGACCTCGTTATTTATATCTATTGTTGTAGATCTTCAAATCACCAATGAAAACATATTACAACTACTCTTCTAAAGTGATTCACTATCTACTCAACAATAGTGGTAAATTTATCTACAAATTAATATAAAGAGCATACAATATTATGAAATTGATATAAATGACAACATGAATAAATTATGGGGTTCTAAAATATTTTCTATCATAATTTCGGTATAACCTTTCAAATATTATTTTAAAGAGAGGATATAAATATTGTACACAATTTTGATCTATTAAAATAACACCCTGTCTATTTCTAGCATGATTTTTCTAGGCACTAGCACACCATGTAGACATTTGCACATCGCAAATGCATCCAATGACATTTTAGTGTTCAAGTGTCAATTGTGAACATTTTGACACTTATCACTTGCCAAATTGGTGGAAATAAAAAGGAATCTTCTAATTGATTTGAGTGCCTCTTTTCCCCTCCTTTTCTCACATTTAAAAAGATATCTTCATTCCATTAAATGTTTCTTGGTCTTTCTTAGCTCTTTCTGATAATATCTTGCTCCCCCTTTCTTAGTATAACAATCTCTTGTAGCCATATTCATAGCTCTCTAGGCTTTCTAAAGCTCATCTCATAATATACAACAATCTCTCACACCAATATTCATCGCTCTCTAGTCATTCTCAAGCTTATCTTCTAATATCTTTCTATATCTCTCATATCTCAAAGCATATTATGATTGATCACATCCCTTATCTATCAAATAATTTATTGTCAATTTATCTTTTGATCTATCTAATTATTTGATTGTTGTAAAGGTTGAAACACCAAAATAGGCAAGTCACCAAAAAAAACTCAAACATTTTTCCTCTCTTGTGTATGTGAAAATTTGTTGGAAGCATTCAAGAGAACAAGGGTTTTCTTATGTTTTATTTATTACTCATGCTTCCCCATTTTATGATGCTCCAAATGATAGCATTGTCTAGACTATTGTTAATTGATGGTGGAAAGATTGGTCTTTCTCTTCCCAAAATCCTCCCCAAATTTTGGGTGAAATTTATACGTCCCTTTTATGTGGGTTCCTAGATATGTTCCTAATATGTTATAAGTAGTTTTTTTATGGCCTTTCTCTTGTCATCAGTGGTTTTTTCATGACCTTTTACAACTAGCATGCTTGGCTTCTTTTGTACAGGGTCAACACCTTTTTGTTTTTTTGCTTCTATTTTTTCTTTTCTATTAGAAATAGTTTACAAATACATCAAATATATATCATTTGAATTTTATCACATAAATCAAAGAAATGAGATATCAACAAATTATATCAACGATGTGATCTAAAGCTAAACCATTAGTAAAATATAACATTAAAAATTATTTACTCGATCAAGTTTATGTAAATCAAAATAAAAGAGCTCTGGTCATCAATCCCATGACACCACTATATTGTTGCTTCCTTTATCCTAATTAGTCTTAAAAGTGCCTAGATGTGGGTCAATAACTAGTGTTGCAACATGGTCGCAAATTGGTGCATCTTGTTTCCTTAGTTCTTTTTTCTTTGACTCAATGTCAGCTCTAGTGATCTTATTGTCCCATAGAACTTTCTCTAAGATTTAAGTTCCTCTTGGTTTAACATGCATTTATATGCATGAAATAAGAGGGCTAATCTAACATCTAACTTGTACAACAACATAACTCCTTGTTGGGCTAGAATCATGAATTTTCTCCTTGGTATCTCAATGACTACAAAAACCTATGTCATTATGACATGATATATGACTTTATCACTAAGTTTAGAAGCATTCTCTTCTTGTTTTGAAAAAACTCTTCATTCATTTTGGGCCACAAAAAACATAGAATTAGATAGAATAAAACAAGTGGAAAATCATTATCATCAAAGATCTCTACAAACCCATCTAAAACTTCAACATAAGGCAACCCAAGAGAGGTGTTCCATATAAGAGGTTGACCAAGGAAAAGGGACCACACTTGAGATGTAAAAGAACATTAAAAAAATATATGATTGACAATCTCAATAAAATTACAGATAAAGCAACAAATAGGTTCACTGTCCAAGGAAGTAAGAACATCCCCTACAATAACCTTCCTAAGGAGAAATTGTCAACTAAGATAAGTTTTATTTAACAAAAAAACTCCTAGAATTGGACCAATGACACCCCCAAGATACATTAATCCATACTACTATGCCTTATTTCTCAACTTCCAATATATTTGTTTCACCTTAATCTCGAAGAAAGATGTTACTTCTTTCTATTTCAATTGATCCATAAACTGGTTAGAGGTAATAATATTCATTAAAAAAAAGGGACCTGATAACCTTTTTAATCAAAGAAAACATTTTCTTATAAGATGGTGGAGTGTCATACTTGCAACACAACTCATCCCAAGAAGATAGTTCCTCATTCACCATGCTATCCTCAATGGATTTAATGCCCAAAGAAAATTAAGCTTTTGATAAATAATGTTAGGTAAGTGTTAGAGGTTTATCATTAAGAACAATCCCCCACCAAATAGACATATCCACCACTAAATAAGAGAAATACAACTTAATGAACTCTTTATCAATTAAAAGATGTCTTACTCTAGAGCACACCTTCCATAATGAAGAAAAAATAGGAGATCCAAAAGTCATGATCCCAAAACTATTCAATAACACATCATGAAAGCCAATTTCTCTCCAAAATTTACCTTTTTATTTTTGTTTTTGTTTTCAAAGAGAGATATTATCCCTAATTACAATTGTCCATAGTTCGTTACCTTTGAAAACCTTATAAATCCACTTACAAGCCATGCCCAAGACATGTCCTTCAGAATCCCTCAAACCAAGCCCCCCCAAGATGTTTTGGAACACAACACCAATCACAAGAGAAATTTTGTTTCTTGTGCTCCCCTTGCTAATTTGACCAATAGAATTTCAAGGAATCCTTTCCATTTTATTCACTTGATAGTTGGAAAAAATCCATGTATAAGTGAAATATATAGCATGAGAAAATCTAGAACCTTTTGAACTACCTATATCCTCCCAAATGAGGAAAGCAAATATGTTTATCATATATAATGTTTCTTTGTCATTCTCACATATCCTTAGTAGAGGGATTTAGAGAAAAAGGAATCCCCAAATACCTATTAATACAACAAGGTATGGTTTGTCTCCACCCCTTAGAGGCCAACCATGAAGGAGGAGCCTCAAACCATCCAATCACCACTAACTTGTAAGGAGCCATTTTTTCAATAGAGGTTTTGCAAAAGAATAAGAGTCTATGCACAACCAAATTAAAATTACTCTAACTTAGTTCTATGAAGATGTAATATCATCAATAAATCACATTTTAGGGAGTTTAATGCCCTTTATAACATATCCAAGATTGTGAGCTCTCAAAATGTAGTACAATACATCTAATGCAAGAACAAATAATGTTGGGGAAATGAGGCAACCGTGATGTATTGAACTCTGTAACACAATAGGTTCAGACACCATGTCGCAAATGTCAATGATAGTAGAAGATTCTTTAAACAAGATCTCTATCCATTGACAAAAGTATTAGGGGAAACCAAAAGCACTAAACATGCCCATGAAAAAAGATCATTCCACCCTATTGAATTTTTTAAATCCAACAATATCATAGTTGTGTGTTGACCATCTTATTTGAACCAATATATGGATTCTAAACTTTTGATAAGATTTTCCAAAATGTGTTTACCTTGAATGAATCTAGTATGAGCTAAACTAATTTTCCCTAGGAGACCAATGATCATATTAGTCATTAGTTTGACAATGATCTTATTAGAAATGTTAAGTAATGTTATAAGTCTCCAATTTTTGAATTCTCTATTGTCTCCTTCCTTGGAAAATAGTTTGATCACTCCCATTTTAATGTGCTCACCAAAGGGTCCATTTAAAAAGTCCTCATTATAAAGATCAAACAATTTCATGGCCACTCACTCTATACTTAGCCTAGTGATTTATCATTTGCCAATATTTAATAGTAGATTCAATCTCAGTAACTAAAATCTCTTGAAACAACTGATAGAACCTGTCTTATCAATTTTTTTAGAAATTATTTTCAAGCATTACTGAAAAATTTCATCATTCTATTTTATGAACTTTGAGGTGAAGAGATTAGAGTAAATCTTATTTAAAAAAACTTTCTTAAAACATTTGCTTCATTGGATATGGCATTATCCATTGATATTTATTTTCTACTTAAGCTTGATTATGTTAAAGAAATGCTTTGTGCCTTTGTCTTCCTCTTCGATCCAATTCATTCTTGCCCTAATACTTTGTCCCTTAAATATATAATTATGAATCCTTCTCAACCAATCCTTGGTTTTAATAGTTTCCACTTTAACCTCATAATTTTGAGCATCCCCTTGGAGTATCTCTTCAATAATGTTCAATATGGATTTTAGGGCTTCTGCAAGCTTATTTATATCTTTAGCTTTGTTTTCTCCAATGAATTGGAACATATTTCTCCAAAGATTAGTAAGGGATTCCCAATTTTCCACATAACTCATATTTTCATTGCTAGACTAATTTGTTGTACATGTAGCCATTTTAATAACAACAATTTATCTTCATCTTTCAAAAAAGATATGTTGACTTTTGAATATTTTATTAGAAATATAACAATAGTTCAATGATATAATATCATAACATTACACAAAAATAAATATTAGAATTAGTCACAATGATAGTATTCAAATAGTTTAACGAAGAAAATAGCATAACAATCATTTAAATTCTAAAGTTAAGAATTAAAATTTAACGTATAAATTCAAATCTCAAATTGTTTAACTCAAAATACAAGTATACCTAATTAGGGCTATCAATGTCAAAATATAACTCTATTTTTCTCTTTGTCTAATTGTGATTCATCCAATGTAATCTTGGCCAATTTTGGTTGTACCTCCCTATCAATCTACCTAACATCTTCAAGATAAACATCCCAACATGTCATTGAAAGCTATCAATACACTACATTTTTTAATCCTAGAGTCTCAAGATATTATGAATTCTAACTTTTTTCCTTCTAATTTATTTGCAAACATGTTCAACTTGATTGAGTGGATGAAATAATAGGTGGACCACTTCCTCTTTGAAACAAAGGAAATAGCAATATCTAAGTGTGGATTAATAGTAATTTTCTTCACCTATAGTGTTTCCTTCACATGATTTATTTTTATGGAGGGTTCAAACTTGCAAGGAATTCCAATTAAGTCATGAAGCATGTGAGCTACCAACCAACAAAGGCCACCACAATTTTTTTTAGCAACCCAATATAGGTGTACTCGTTACTGAAACCTCTTTCGCTAAGAAATCTCACCATTAAATGGTGCATTCTATATGAAATAGTGGTTCTATCAATTTGTACCTCTAATGTGCTAAATGTATGACCTTTTAAGATTGAAAAAATTGAACCATTTCTCTTAAACTATGTTTGTATCTTCATTCCTATACATCTTAGAAAAGATCTTCAAAAGCCCCTCTATAACTACATTGTCTTTAAAAGAAAAAAGTATCCAAGTGTTTTGGGGATTGAGAACACTAGTAGCCATATGAAGAGGGATGTTCATTGTGTTCTACCTCTTTGCAATCATAGGCTCGATATGCTCCTTATAGAATTGCAATACAATTTTATTTTTCATGAATTTCTTTCTTCATTTGATCATGCATAATTTTAAAAGTCTCGTAAATCTCTCCAAGGCTAGAAGAATTTGTATCCACATACTTGATTGCCCTAACAAGTGATATGGTACATAAAATATAGCTACATGAAATATTTAAAAACTATAACATTAACACAATTTACAATGTAAATCAAAATTTTAAATTAAAAAAGAAAAATATTAAAACATATTAATATAAATTATTAAATATTTTTTTCTTATATAATGTGGACCACATGCAGTTTTTATTTTGTCACCTTAACTTCTTTTGTTTTTGATTGATCCCACCATGTATGCTATACATAAACCAATCTAGATTGTAATACGTTTCATACCTCAGAGATCTTCTATATGAAATTAAATAGTTGGCCTATCTAGTTTCAATTGATCCGAGGAATTTTCTTTGAATATAATCATTATAGCAAAAGTGAAGAGTGGTTATTAGATATAAACATTTGTTTCTCTACGTTTGGATATTTTTATCTTCACACGATCTATTTTGTCAATTTCTTTCAAAGTATTATTCAAATCATGTACATGGAATGTACTCCAAAAGTATGTTTATAAGAACTTTCAACCATCAAATTACCCAAAATAATACAACATTAGAAAGTTTGATCAATGAGTTTAAAGGATTTTATAGTGAATGGTTCATAAGGCACAAAACTTGCTAAAGATTTTACAAATGGGGTTGCAAGAAGATTCAACTTAACCATGGAGATGTAGATGTTTGATAGCTTTTGTCGGATAAACATATATATGATTATATGAGATATAAATATATAAGATAAATTAATATTATATATAAAATTAAATACTAATTCTTTGATCAACAAATAGACATGTCCCATGAAGGGACATGTTTGTTCATGGAAAATAGTCAATATAAATGATTGTTGCATTTGGAAAGCACATACCAAGAAGGAAGTGCTATTACATTTTCAACAATTATCTTCCTTTAACATGATATTACAGTATTAAAGGAGGAAATGATACCCATAGACAAGTCTATAGAGAAACATGGTTTTATCAATAATCACTGCTAGGGTTATCTTGGAACTCGGGCTTCTAATGGCCAATGATTGTCCCTAGACTTGCAACACCATCTATGTAAGGTCTAGTTATAGGTTGTAGATGTTGTGACATGTAAACACAACTATGAGTGCATGCTACTCAAGCTAGGAGGGATATATTCCATTTCCTATAAAAGGAAACATAAATGGACATATCTACATCAAATAGACAACACCAAACTGAAATGATGTTACACTTTCTAATAAAGAGGCTCACCCTGACAGAAGAGGTTGGTGTTGCTTCATTACAAGAAATTTAACAATATTAGATGAGTTATTGAGAGTAAGTCCAAATATGAATCTCTAAAATAACAAATGAACCATGGATATGATAATCTATAGTTAGCAAAAACAATATCCAAAGTTTATTAATATTTGACACAAGCTAGTTGTCATACATGGTATGAGAGGGGGATATTCAAAGACTAGCTTAAATAAAAGAATATTGATGTATAAAAGAGTATTTATTATCCTTGAGTATTTTATTTATCTAATCATTGTAGTCTCTCTCTTTTATTTCTATATGAGCATTTTCCTTGATCTTTTCCTCTAAGAATCTTATTGCAGTAAGAGGGAGATAGAGATTCAAAGGGAGATTGACATTTCATTAGAGGAAACCTTGAAAGAGAGGGAGTGGACAGAGGATGTGATTCAATCAACCTTTGGTGATCTCAATCTTATTGATTTAGAGGTAGTAAACCATGTTGAGATAGATTCTCCAGTGATCAATAAATTGTAGCAGTCAAGAGGACTATGATTCACGAATATACCTCGTGACTATGTGATTTTAATGGGCTTACCCCCTATGTATATCATGAGGAAGTGATGACTTTGAAATGATGTCACTTGTATTTGGAGAAGCTATTGTAAGGTGATGATCTTACAACAACTTGTATTATGAGATCAAAAAATAGATTATATGGTGAATTTCTTATGTCTTAACATTTTGGAAGGCCAAACCACTTCATGTCAGGAGTGTCGAGAAGAGCTTGGGTAGGCGATAATCTATTTGGTGGGAATTTAGTAGTAGGGATTGACTCTAGTGGTATAGGGATTCTGGAAGTGGGGAGTTCAACAAGGGTTGTAGGGAAGTCAACTACAAGGTTTAATGGGTTTTTGGAGTAGGAAGAAGAATTTTTTTTGTTGGGATTCTTTTCTAGAAGATGTGGGGTCTTTGTTTCTGATCATTCTAATCCCTTGACTAAGAGTTCAATCCAATAAAGGGACCCACTAAAGGAAGGGAATTTCTCAGTGGATGTGGGTAAGAATGTTGAAGGATCATGTGTTGAGAAGAAGAAGAAAGAGGATTTTGAAGTGGGTCAACGAAAGTGGTCTTCTTTGTTTGGAAAAAGGCCAAGAGGAAAGTCGTCCTTTTGACCTATTACTTCAAAATCAAGTTGGAAAAAAAGGTGAGTTTCAGATTTGCATCCTGGATTCGATAGTTGATTATTCTATTTTGACTATAGATTTTACCCTAGTTGGGAAATTTCTATGGGCCTACCCAAATATTGATGCTCTTAGAAAAATGATTAGAAGGAAATGGGCTATCCGTGGTCAAGTGGATATTTCTTTAATGATGAAAGGGTTCTTTTCCTTTGTTTTTACTTGCAAGGAAGATTTAAATATGGTTTTATGTGGAGGCCCTTGGTCTTTAGGTAATAACACCTTAACGATTAAAAAGTTGAACTAAATGTGGATCTTTCTAATTCTTTCTTCCTTACTACACCGGTATGTGATAGACTCCTAGGGCTCTCGCTTGAGTTTTGACATGAAGAAATTTTTAAAGGGATAGCTTGTTCTTTTGGAGAACTTATACCTATTGATATATGATGACATCTAGATCTAAACTTCATTATGCTAGAATCTGTGTGAAAGTTGCTTACCTCGAGGATCTTCCCCAAAAGGTGGAAACAAATTCAATATTAGGAAAGTGGGTGCAAGAGATAGCTTTTGAAGATCTTCCTAATGCTTGTTTTGTTTGGAAAAAAAAGGTCATTGGGAAAAAAATTGTCCATTGAAAATTAAAAATAAACAAAAGATAGTACATGTGGAAAAAAAGGTTCAAAAAAGGGTCTAGGAACCTAAAGTCCTCCTTGAAAAAGTGGTCTTAAATGAACTAAAAGATAATCAAGCTAATCTTAATAATAGACAAGAATATCCAGAACACTACGGATTTGAGTATCAAGGATGATAAATTTTTTGATATTCCAAGGAACCAAATGGTCATATATCAAAATAAAGATATCAAGCTGGAAGAGTTAAAAGATTTAGAGGAGAATGAGGAAGGAGACATTCTTGAGGAAAGAAGTGGTCAATTGGATGAGATTAAAATCTTAGAGGAATTACAGAATGAAGATACCCTTTCTCAGTTGACCCCTCCATGTCAAGATTTTCCTCTTTTTGAAAGTGTTTTAGATCCTAAATGTTTTGATCTGATAATTGAAAAGATGAACCTAAATAGAAATAGAGTCAAAGGAAGAAAATAGATTAAAAAAGATAACCTATTGCCCATAGGAGTTGAGACCCAAAGAAGTAAACTGGAATTTGGCTCTCTTAAATTGAAGCTAAATGTTGGGACTCTAGAGAAACTAGGTAGTAAATCAACTAGGAAGACTAGAGAAAGTGAAAGTATGCAAAATATTGCTAATGGGAAACATGCAACTATTCTAGATTATACCCCTAAAAAGTCATAATGAAAGATATCACATGGAATATTAGGGGGATGAACAATATGCACAAACTTGATGTTGTTTGAAATTTTATTAGAGAGCACAAACCTAATATTTTGGTGCTCCAAGAAACTAAAATGGACAAAGATAAATTTGAAAATTTGAAATCTTTTATTAACTACTCTATTTTGGCTAGCAGTTCTGAGGGTGTTTTGGGGGAGTGATGATTATGTGGAAGCATTCTTTATTTGCTGGTACTTTGTGTTGTAATCTGATTGAAAAAATCATTGTATGAAAGATATTGTTGCTACAGAATATGTTCAATAATTATTTTTTCACTGATGTCAAACCTGCTATTTGCTGGAATGACAATTGCTTATAAGATCCAAGCACTATCACTTAGTTGATCGATGAAGAATCAATAAGATGTAACAAAAGCACCTAAGGGAAAGGTTGAGTTATGCTTTTGTAATGAAGTGCACAGATTAGTTAAGACAATGATAAAGTGATGTATTGACAATATACTTGAAGATCAAGTGTCGAGTGAAGAGCAAGTGCCGAGTGAAGATCAAGTGCTGAGTTATGTTCATGTACCAAGCATCAGAAAGTCAATAAGTGTCGAGCTGCTACATTATTTGAAAAGTCAAAGATTCGCCTGATCTGAGTTGACATGGTTGTTATCTAGAATTTTGTAAACTAGATAGAAGATAAGAATGATGAGTTGGTGGCACAAAACTCTATGTAAAATGTTTTTGGACGAATACAACTAGATTCTAGATGAAGTTTCTAGATAAAAATGAGATATGGGATAGATACATTGTATCCTACCTAATCTATTGAAACCCTAAAATTGGAGAAGGAGAATTGAGCAGGAAAATTATTCCAGATTTCTATTTAAGGAGTCATAAGGTCATGAAGAAAAAGGTGGGTCAAGTATGAAAGCATGAAGTGCTGAAGAAGGTGCTAAGAAGGAAGAGAGCATAGAAACTTTGTTTCGATAGGTGACCATAGAGATGATTGCATTGGTATGATGAGAAAGAAGACTCAAGGAAATGAAGCTTGAGAGGAAGACAAGCTGTCAGAGCCACAATGATTAAAACCAAGCAAAGGATTGAACTGAAGTATGATCTAAAATCTACAAGATATGTTGTGAGTTGTATCAGATCAAAAGCCCTTATTGTTACTCTCTAGCAATTGTAACAATTAGTATAAATCCTATGGAATTAGTTTGGTTTAATAGCCATGTTGTAAATCCTTTAATAGGGTGACATTCCAAGTGAATGTTCCAAAGTCCTTTGACCAGGCCCACTCCTAACAGTGTGGTGAAATCCTCTAACAAGGTCACATTTAACAGTGTGTTGTAAGCCTTTAACAGGGCATCACTTCAGAAGAGTGAAAATTGAGTAGCATGTTACTGGTGGTTTTTCCCAAATAGGGTTTCCACGTAAATCACTGTGTCATGTGTTGATCTTGCATGTTGATTTGCTGTAACTTGCTAAGATGACTGTCTTAAGCTTGGATGCATGAATAGTTTAATGGGCTCACTATAATTAGTGAAAAAGTATTATTAGGGTATTTAGACCTTGGATAACTAATCCACCCCACCCACACACGCCCCCTTCCCCCCCCCCCCCCGCCTCATTTATTCTAAAACATTTCCAACACTTTGATGAATGCTAATAAATATTTTATTGCGGTTAAGTTTTAGAGTTTATACTAGGATAACTATTTGTATATTGTTAATGTGTATGCTCCTAATTATAAGAACTTTAGAAAAATGTTTTGGAATTCTCTGTCTAAGATTAAGAGTGTTAATTATTATGGTAGATGGTTATTGTTGGGGGATTTTAGTGTTCCTCTTTATGAACATAAAAAAAGGAGGTAATGGTAATCGATTGGAAGGAGGGCTGGATTTTATGGACTTTATTAACAATGAAGGATTAATGGATTTAGATCTTCAAGGGATTGATTATACTTGGAGTAATAAAAGAATTGGAAATGAGTGCATCCAAGCTTGTTTGGATAGAGTCCTTACATCTCCAGATTGGACTAAAGATTTTGTGTGTAATCTCAATTCTATTCAGAAGATTAACTCTAACCATTTTCCTCTTTTGTTTAAGGAAAAGGCTATTCAAGCTAGGAAGAATTTCCCATTTAGATTTGAGAAAATGTGGATGCATCACCAAAAGTTCGAGGATATGATGAAAGAATGGTGGAATATTAATATTGGAGGAATGAATCTATTTCGAGCTACCTCTAAACTTAAAAATGTCAAAAAGAAAGTTAGAGAATGGAATAAAAGATCCTTTGGGAATTTTTTTGAGAGAAAATCATATCTAAAAGATGATATTAAATTTATCCAAGATAGAATTCAATAGGAAGGATACTTGATGGAATTAGTAAAGGAAGAAAATAAAAAGTTGGTAGAATACCATGACATCATTTTTAAAGAAGAGATCTTTTGGAGGAAAAGGTCCAAATCCATATGGCTAGAAGAAGGGGATAGAAATAGAAATTTTTTCCATCTGTCTACTATGAAACATAGAGCCAAGAATCATATCTCTAGCCTTATTGAAGGAAGACAAATAATTACCTATGAAAAGGTTATTTCTAATGAAATGGTTTCCTTTTTATCACCATTTCTATCTTTTGACCCAAATATTGATGAAATTGTTGCCTAAGTTTCACTTCATATTTTTTTTTCTCTAGGGTTTTGAGTCAAGTAAAGTGTTAATGTCTTGAGTTTGTGTCTAGATTATCCTTAAGGAACTTCTCCTCTCATCTCTCCCTTTGTGTGTACTTAGGTGGGAATTCAAAGAAATATAATACATTTGTTCATATGAGGTGATTAGGAGAGGGAGGGTAAGTTTAAGCATTTTCTAGATGAGAGGGAAGTTGTTCAGAAACCCTAAATCTATACTCAAGTGTTTCATTGAAGGCATAATACATGTAGAAGAGAGAGATCATAGGCATATTCAAAGAAAATGACAACAAAGAATACGAGCCGAGGCTAAAAGATTATATGTAGATCACAAGAACATTGTGGAAACCAGAGAAATTGGATCAAATGTAGAAGAAGTAGATAAATCCTAAGAAATGGTGAAAGAACCCGATCAAAGGTGGTATGAATTTCTTTAAAATTAAATTGATAGCTCATATTTGATTTGACTTTCTACATTGCAAAGTTGACAAGTCAAATGGCTCAGAGACTAAATCTAGATCATCAGATGAAGACCAGATCGATTGTTGACATTTTAAAGATCGAATTATAAGTATTTAATGATGAATCTCCTCAATTGTTAGATCTTTAAAAATCAATGATTGTTGTTATGTTTCTATGGAGAGTTACATGAAGAATAATCATGGTGACATAGTGATGAATTGATATATGTTTGTGGGACCCAATTGAAGGCAAGATTGCTAGAAGAGTCATCACTGTAGATCAAACTTGAGATCAAGGGTTGTCATTATGTCGCTATGAAAAGTTTCCTGATTGTTAATCATAGGAACATAACAACAAAATTACATGTGTCCTAATGGGCCCATTTTATTCCATGAAGTGCCACAAAGCAAAGCAGTCCAACATCAAAGTGCCACCTATTTTCCATAGTGTGCATAGCTGGAAAGTGGATCCATAGTGCAAAGCAAAAAAAGAGTTAATATCTTTTATCATCATTGTTAGATGTAGAAGAGATCAAAACTTATCATTATGTTGCTATAAAAAGTTTCTTAAACATAAATTATAGCAACATAATGATAATTTGACACGTGTACCTATGTAGACCCATATAGAAAGTTATAAAGGGAAATGGTTGGATTTAATTTTGATCATTGGTTTAAGATTGATGACCAAAATTCAAAATCATCGTGACCAATGAAATAAAAATTATATAGATTTGGTGCCAATAGCAGAATATGAATGGAACAAAGAGTTTAACAGGGTTTTCTGATGTCACGTGAAGATGAACAATTTCCAAGTGTTCTTAGAGTTACCATGGGATCAGGACATCATTGGGAATAATGTCATGCATCTATACTATGTTGAAGATTAGATATTTTTCATGTATTATTTATATTTCTTTTTCTATCTTGTGATTGTTTCTCTATTGAACTGAAGGACAACAAAAAACTATAAATCTAATCTCATTGGACAATGCAAAGGTTGACAAACTTGATGGTGAATTGGTTTGTAATTCCATTTACCCTATTTTCTTGTCATGTTTTGTGGCCCATGCATAGAGTAGTTTTGCATTAAGAGTTGAAAGATGATCATGCATGATTCTGTGAATAATCAAATGAATTCTATTTCACTTTGATGTTTGTAGTATAGTGATTCTATTTACTTTCTTCATATATGGTTCCGTTTCTTCTCTTGTTAGTTTCATTAACATGTTAGATAGTTTCATTGGAAATGAAAGATAAATGTGTATGAATCTATTAGTTATTGGTTAGATTCCATTTCATTCAAGGCTGATAGTGAAAGAAATTCCATTTGCCCTCATGTGCTTATCTTCTTCATTCCTCTTCTACATTTAGATGGTTAATCTGCATTTAGAATAGAAGTAAGGGTTAGAAATATCAAGATAATCTACTACTATCATTCCATTGAGTGTGATAGGTTATTCAAATCCATCTTTCCTGAATTTTTTGTGCCTACAAAAAATTTGGTTATCCTTTACTGCTCTCAGGTTAAGATCTTATAATGTCAAAACTTTTAATCTCATAAAAATAAATTTATTACATATCTTTGAAAATCATAGGGAACTATACCTAATCATTTAGAGGGTAGTGATAGAATACATACACTAACCCATTTTTTGGTAAACATCCTTTTGTCTCTCCAAACATTGGGTATCAAAGAGTCGAGTTATAAAATCTAATAGGAGGACAAACTGTTAACCAACAATTTTTGGTGACTCTACTGGGGATATTCAGATGAAAGTTTTGAATTTTCTTTCATATTAATTTGTAATCTAATTCCATATATTTGAGTTGCAAGAAAGAACTTGTGGTAGTGAGGTGTTTTTCATAAGAATTTGATACCATTTTACAATCTCAAACTACTGAAGAAAAGAAGAAGATTCAAAGTTGAAGACTTGTAAGGTAGATTCAAAACATCATTTTTTCTAAATATTTGATACACTCTAGATTTCAAACATAATAGGAGTTCCAATTAGAAAGGAAAGATTGACCCAATATACGAAGAGCTCAAGAAGGCCAATTTTTCTATCCTATAAGACCTTTAGAGAAGAGGAAGAGCATGTGTAAGGGAATCTATGACCAAATAGCTCCAAGATACTCACTCGTTTGTAGTTGTTCCTCCTAATAGAACACAAAGAAGTTGATATTCTTCTCATCCTATTGTTAGAAATTCCATTCCTCCTTCTTTTGATATTTTGTTGTTGATTGGTGCAACACTTCCACTTTCTATTACTTTTCAGAAAAACTAGAATATTATACCAACAGCTATGGAACAAGCATGGCGAAATGCTATTGGTCCTCTTGCCCTTGGGGCTAATAATGATCTACCAAGAGAATCAAGGAAGAACTTTCCAAAATTTAATGGTGATGGTACCACTTCTACAAAATGATACTTATGTGCTTTCCATAAAGCCCATGGTGTAGTAAATCATCAACATGAGGATGTGCCTATTAGAATGTTTGTTGATACACTTGTAGACAATAATGCTGATTGGTTTCAAGACCTAGTTGTAGGATGCATCACAAATTGGGATACTATGAAACAAAGGTTTGAGGAATGTTATAAAAGTATAGAGGATGCACAAGTATTTTTGTTGCAATTGACATAGATAAAGAAAGAATCATTAGTTTCCATGAGAGATCTCAATGCAAAGTTCAATAAACTCATCAAAAGAATACCTGTTGCAAGTGAACCCACAAATGACAATAAGAAGACTTTCTACATTAGCTCTATGCCTCCTGATTTGGGATATCAAATTAGAAGGGAAAATGTAGCAAACTTGCAAGTTTTCCAGACACTAGCTATGGAGATGGAGGATGATATGATAGCTTTTGGTAAGTGGAAAAGAGAATTCCAATATGGAACCATGAGTAATATAGCTAGTATATCTAATAATATAGAAGACATGCTTCAAAAATTATCTAATGAGCTAATTTCATTAAAGAAAAAAATCAATAGGCCTGCCCATTCTTTTCATCAACCTCATCAAGAAGGTTATAGAAACCCAAATAGAGGTTAATCTTTGCAAATACCACATATTCAACAAAGATTAGCAATCTAAGGTTCCCAAAAATACAAAATATGTGTTCTTTTCATCTAAGGGCAGATCATGATGGATATACATGTGTTGATATGATTAGATATAGGCAGATGATGGATAAAAAAAGAACAAACAATTGGATATCTTGAAAGTGAGGATGATCATGCTCCTTGTGGTGACTCTGAAAACTATTTCTTAGAGTATTAATTAGATTTAGAGGCAGGAGGTGGCTATTTTACAATTATAGAGGGACCTTAGTTAATATCAATAACTAGAGATCAAAAGAATAGAAATAAAATCAACAATTTAGTTCTTGTAAAAAATAATGCACCATCAAACAACGATGATAAAGATATTGGCATAGTAACTTCAACTACACAAAAGGAGAACAAAGGTAAGTTAGCTAATTCCTTTGACATCATACAATACTATGAAGAGGTAAGAATTTAAATATCTCCATTGGAGTATTTGAATTCTAATCTTGGTCAATTGCAAAGATTAGTTGAGAATTGTAATAATACGAATGTGGGTCATGTTAATATTAATGCTAGTGTTGATCATCACAATAAAGATAACACTAGTGGAACTTGTTTGATTGATGAATATTTTGCACTCCCTAAATTCTTTAAAGAAGAAGAAAATCTTGTCTTAGCCACATGCCCAAATGAGAAACTAGATCCCTTCTACATTTCCTTGTTCATCAATCGAAGTAGACTGAGTAACTACATCATAGATTCAAGAGTCTCCGATAGCATAATGCCTGCTTCTATAGCAAAATATTTAGGACTTCCATTGACTAAAACTTTTGGTAGATGTTATTCGATGGATGTAAAAAAAGTTCTTTTTCTTGGATAGATAAAAGATGCTCAAGTTGCCCTTGTTGCCTATCCTTCCAAAAGGCTAAAAATCACTATTTTGGTGCTAGAGACCTTGCAAGTTACGACATGCTCCTAAGTAGAAGTTTTTGCAAAGACATGGGGGAAGAAATAAAACTAGATTAGTCTTGTGCTACTATCCAAGTTGGAGATAAAAATGTGAAGCTAGAAACAAAAGAGAAGGCAAAATTTGTTGTCTTGAAATCAGATGATCCTAGATCTCAAATCTTGTATCATGAAATGTAGTTTGGTAATTATATGTTGTTCTCTGACACCCTTGATGTTTCAAATTAATTAGAACAAAAAAAAAGTGATTAGTTGTGGACTTTAGAATTTGATGGTAGTTGTGCTAATGTTGGTTCAAGTGCAGGGGCAGTGTTGACATCACATAGTGGGGAAATGACTTTCTTAGCTTATAAGTTGGATTTCAAAAATACTAACAATATTGTAAAGTATGAATCCCTTCTCCTTGGTATAATGGAAGCAAAACAAAAAGGAGTCAAGCTACTTAAAGCTCAAGGAGATACAAAGTTGGTGGTGAGACAAGTAAAAAAACAATATGTAGTAAAGACCTCAAGATTGAGGAACTATCATAATAAAGTGTGGGATGAAATTGAGAGTTTGGATGCCTTCTCAATTATATCAGTACCCAGAGAATTCAATTCAAGAGTCTATCCTTTAGCAATTTCTACGTCTTTTCTCCTACCACACCTTGATTTCAAAGATCAAGTTTATAAAGTAGAAGTTTTATTTAGGCCCAATGTTATTGATAATAAAGATTCATGGCAGGTGTTTGAAGATGACAAAAACATACTAATATTCATTAAAGGGGAAGATCCTTTTGAATTCTTTTATTTTGAAGGTAACACTAATGCAAATGGTGATGATATAGTGATAGGTTATAAAAAGAAAATAGAGCTTGATATGATTCAATTGAAAGGTAATAAGATTCCACCTCATCTAATCTCTTTATAATTTTTTTTGATAGGAATGGTGCATACATAAAGAAAAAAAGAGATAAGAAAGAAAAAACCTATGGTGAATATGATGTAATCAATATAAGGACATAAGTCATCCCAAAGATGATAAACAAAATGTTGCACACCAGAGGAGAGGCTAGAAATCAAGAAATTACTTATTGAATTTCAAGATGTACTTGCTTGGAGTTATGAAGAATTAAATAATTTCATTGGTGGAAAATTCAAACATGAAATCCATCTTAAACTAGAAGCAACAACATTCAGGTAGAAACAAAGAAACTATAACCCTATAGTTGAAGGAGAAATCTTCAAGAAGATTGACAACATGTTACAAGCTATAATCAAATATCCTATTCATCATTCTACTTGGGTTGCTAATATTGTGCCGATGAAGAAAAAGAATGGAGAGATAAGGATTTGTGTAGATTTTAGAAATCTAAATCAAGCCTCACTCAAAGATAATTTTTCTCTCTCTAATGTGGACCATCTCTTACAAACGGTTGTAGGATCAGAAATGATGTCCATGGTAGATTGATTTTTAGGATATAATCAAATTCAAGTAAATGAAGTAGATCAATTCAAAATTGCATTTACCACACCATGGGGTAATTTTTACTACAATAGAATATCTTTTGGCCTAATTAATGTAGGTGCAACCTTTTAGAATGGCATGAATTTGGCCTTTGGTGATTTGAAAGATAGAATAATTGTAATATAGCTTGATGATTTGATAGTCTTTTCTAAGAACAAAAAAAGATCATATCAAAGATCTAGAAAAAGTGTTACAAAGATGTAGAGATCATGGTGTCTCACTGAATCCAAAGAATTAGTGTGTGTTTGATTACTTATATGTTTTAGATGCATTTACTTTATATGTTATTTTAGTATGTTAATGGATGCGATGTATGAATGGTGAAAGTTTTATGGGTCCAAGTTTAAACTCCCAATTCACCCCCCTCCCCCCCAAAAGTTTACCTTTCCCACTTGTAATTCCAACAATTGGTATTAGAGCCAAGTTCTCACAAGGAGAAGCTTTGCAACTTAGAGGAAAGATCTTGAAATGGAAGTCTAAAAATTGGGAAAGACTATTGAGAACTGGGAGATTGAGATACATCTTATACTACATCAACTGAATGAAGCCAGAGATGCTTTGAAGAGTTCCTTGAAGAGAAGGAAAGAAATTTCCATAGTAGAGAATGACACACAATACAAAGAGATCGACACCACAAAGCTATTTGCAGATGGTAACTCTAGTGAATTTGATGCAGTAGTTGTAGATCTAATGGAGAAGAACAAAATCCAAGTTGAAGAAATTAGAAATCTCAAGTTGGAGCAAGAATTGCAAGCTATACTACTATGTGAGTTGACTAAACAAAAGAAGAAAGCCATGGAAGACAAAGCCATGATTGAAGAAGACAAAAGAATTCTGGCAAACAAATTGGAAGAGAAGTTAATAGAGCTATCTAGGATCTCAAACATGCAATTGGATACCTTGAGCCAAATGATGAATGCTCATCATGAGTTGAATGTCAAGGACATTGAGATAACTACATTGAAGTTGCATAATGAACAACTAAAAAATGACCTAAAAAGAGAAAAGGAATTTTCTAAAAGTTTCAACAAGCCAAATGAAGCCATCAAATACTTTGAGAAATTATTAAGATTCCCTAGATCCAACATAGATACATTAGGATTGGGCTACACAAGCACTAAAGAAGGAGAATCATCCAAAGTTGCTGAAGAAAGGAACAATAGAGGTAAGAATTCCAAACCTAATTGTCATAATTATGGAAAGAAAGGACATGCTGCTAATGTGTGCAAGAAGAACAATACAAATTAGAATGTCAAGCCTAAGAACATGACTCATTGTCATAAGTGCAATAAACAAGGTCATTAGGCACATGAATGCAAAACCAGAACCATGCATGCACAAAAATTTGAAGGATATTGCTACAACTATCAGAAGTATGGACATAGAGCCTTTGAATGCAGATCTAAGTCCATGCGGTCATCAAACAAGCCAACAAAGGTAAGAAGCTATGGAAACTCTTATAATTGGGATTGCAATACAAGATATAGCTACCACTATTGTCAAGAATATGGACATGTTCCTGAGAATTATATTAGGACTCACTTTAGAGGTAACTAAAAAAGGTGGTTGAGACAAAACACATGCTTTAGCTATTTGAAGACTGGTCATATTAGCAAGCATTGTCCAACTAGGTCAAAGGCACCAAGTTGTGAATTTGATGAAGGAAAAGGCAAGGTGGATGTTGAACACATCAAGAATGAGATGAATAAGACATGGAAGAAGAAAGATGGTTGCAATATATCAAATGGAGAAGGGATCACTACACCCAATGACTCAAGTGATCACACCTCATCAAACTAAGCAAACAAGAGGTATGTGGGATTGATACTCAAAGTATCATATCATACATTAGTTCTAAAAGAAGTTAGTAGTGAAAGGAAAACATTAGCATGAATGAAGATGTAAGATGTTGAAAATTTAAGATTACATTTTTTAAGTTTTCATGTTGTTGCCAAGCTTGAAAATTTTTCAATGGAAGCTGAGTGGAATACTAGTTAGTTCCGAGCTACTAGATTAGCTAGTTGATGCAAAGTCTATAGTAGCTGCTGAGTAATGGTAATATCTATAAATGCTGAGTGAATCTAAAATTGTGTTGATGTTGGGTTTACAATAGTACAAGGACTAAACATTAATTGCAAGGGTTTTTGAAGGGTATATGGTCATTTTTCACTCATATTTCATCATTTTGAATTTGAGCAAGAGCTAAAAGAGCAAGAGACGAATCAAAAATTTGTTCAAGGTATTCACAAAGATCTCAACGATAATTTCACACTAGTTCTACAAGATTCTAAAGATATTTATTCACAAGTTGAGCTACACAGTTTACATTTATAAAACCCTAGTTTATCACAATGGCATCAAGCTCAAGAAATGTAGAAGGGAAAGAGGTCTTGAATGTGCAATTAGTTAGTAACAAGGTAAAACAACTAGATTTTAAAGCAGTTCTATATGTTGTTTGTAAACAAGATCCCTAAGGTGCATTGTCCATGATTCCCCCAAAAGTCATTATGGTCCAAGATGTCATAAAATGCTAAAATTGTAAGATAGGAGGAATATGTGACATGGAGATAAGAGAAGCCTATGATAGATTGTGTGAAAATGGTGTCTTAAAAGAAGAATTTAATTTTTTTTAAAGGAATGGTTTGACGCATGCCCTAGAATTTCCTACTATATTCAAAACTGAATGGATAAGAATAGTACTAAGCCAAATTCATGATGGATCCCTATGGCTAGAAGGAAGACCAATAAAGATATCAAAGAGAATAATCCATAGGGTGTCTGGTTTCCCAACTCTAGATTAGCCAAAGACTTTGCAAAGTGATTCTAAAGAGGTAATAGAGAAGAATACAAGAGCAAAGTGGAACAAATGAGGAATGAGAATTGACACTATCACAGATCTACTAATAAACTTTGTAGTAAGGGTTATTTCTCATAAGTGTTATCAATGTAGTATATTAAATAGTGTACCTTGTATTGTAGTAGATGTTGGATACAAAATTGTGAAGAAAGATCATACATATGATCTAGCTGAGCTTCAGTTGCAACAAATAATGGAAAAACTTGGAGCAGTAAGAAAGACTAAGAGTGTATAGTGAAAATTTGGATTAATTCTAATTTTCATATTTTTCTATGTATAGAATACATTCCCATCTTTTGGAAAAATAGAATGGAAGACAAATAGGATAGTTGCTGCTCAGATAAATGAGTACATTGAGAAGATGGGTGAGAATTTTGAAACTATCATGACAAGCTATTTTGAAGACTTTAAGAAGTCTATGAAGCAAAGGATGAGGATACCTATTTCTTTAGTTGAACAATACTACAATGATATATGTTTTCTTGTAGATATTGATTACACATATGTACAGGCTACCACACCTAGGGTAAGATGGCTAAGACCCTCAGGTTATGAGATCAATGTTGATGAAGCCTCAGTAGCCATCACTACACTTCTAGTTGAGGAAGTTGATAAAACAACCAAAATATTTGGAAATTATGATGTAATGAAATCAAAAGTAGAAATGGAATTGAAGAAAACCTCTACACTAAAAAATAAGGACAAATTAGTGAAGAAACTCAAGGAAAATTTGGTGAAGGTGCTGAAGAGGAAGAAGAGGAAGGAGGTGAAGAGGATGAAGAGGAAGAACATGAATAAACCAAAGAACCTCTTGCATTGACCCAAGGCATGGGTGAGGATAAAGAAGAAGAGGAAATAGAGGGTGCCAAGGAAGAGGAAACTAAGGAAGAACCAACATATGCTGAGCCAAAGAAGAGAAAGGCCAAGGCACAACCTTTAGCTAAAGAAAATAAAGTTGCTAAGCCAAATCTAGCAAAGCCAACAACACCCGCCACCAGAGCTAGCACATGAGCCACCACACAAAGGCCAAGGAGAAAACCAAGTAGACAAAACAATGAGGCCAAGTGGAAAAGAAATAGAGAAGGAAATATATTGCTCAACCTAACTTAGATGAAGAGAGAACTACATTAGAAGATACACGACAATTCAAAGTGGTAAGTCATACACCACTTTTTAATCTTGAAAATCTATGTGAAAATATCAGAAATAATGCATATCTATCTGGTCTTAAGAATGTATATTTTGATAATTTGGGAAAAGAAAAGAAAAAGTTAGTAGAAGAAGCCCTATACACAATGATGTCCAAATTTAAGAATACACCATTAGATTTTCTAACTCAGTATCCAAGCCATTATATGATTTAGTTAAGAAAAAATGGCATTATTGTTTAAATTTGGAAAAGCAAATAAGGGAAACTACTCTAGCCCAAGTTATGCCAGAACTAAAAAAAGGGAAAATTGCTAAGGCAAATAAGAAATATGGAGGAAGGTTCACACCAAAGTAGAGAGCCTTCAACATTATCCAAAATAATATTGAAGATGTTGTTAAGAAATCCAATCAAATGTGGAAATTAATCTATGGATTAATCATAGTGAAGTAAGGAGAGAAGGACCCCTTTGAGGGTAAAAATGATGATAAAGAAGAGGATGACAAAGATGATAGCAAGGAAGAGAGAAATATAGAGGAGGAGACTAAGAAGATGGATACTAACACAACAATAGTTGAACAACAACATGAGGAACATAGTGTGCAAGAAACACAAATGCCGAGTGCTAGTCCTCCTCATGATACAAGTGTACCTACAAAAACCATAATTATCAAGGATGTCTCTAATGCATCAGCTCTAAACATCAACCCATTGACTATAGAAGATTTGAAAAAGATTTTATACCAATCTACACTGCAAGCACAATTATGTACAAATCCTATTTTGATCAGTGTAGAAGAAATTCAAAAGGTAGTAATAGAAGTTACAAGGGATAAGGTGAATATAAAAGAACCACCTTCTGCCATCCCTTTAGTTACTAGTAATCAACCATTGATTCAAACAACTAAAGATACATAATCAAGGTTGACACAAGTGTTAAAGTGGACACAATTGACTAGAGTCAGACTACCATAGAAGAAAAAGAGATAGCAACAGAGTAAATAGGACAGATAGATACATCTATACTTGAAGCATAGACATAAGGTGCAAGTCATGTCATTGTCATAGATCAGGATAAGTCTAAAGAAGGTGAACAAACATTGAAGGAAAAGGAGCAAGAGGCTATCCAAGCATTGATAACTTTACCAACATCTGACTCCTCACCTACAAAACTTCTTCAGAAGCCGAGCATGGAAGCTATACCCCTACAAATCTCAGTGCCAGGATCAAGCTCTTCTAAGGTTGAAAATGTAATTTATTATGGTTATATAACTTTAGATGAAGAGATAGTAATTCCAAAATTTAATTATGACACAATCACAATAGATCAAATAAGAACTCTACAACAAGCTTTAGAGAAAAAGAAACATTGAGAAATGCTTAGGAAGGAGTATAGGCAAAAGCAAGAACTATAAGAAATAAAAGACATCATTTTAGATGCATTCAACTTGCCTACTCCTAAAGAAACCAAGCCACTATTGGAATAATTTTTAGATATTGTGGAGAAGGTTAATAATGAAGACTTAGATACAAATGCTAAACTTTTAGAATGGTCTGAAAGAAAGTTTCAAGGAAAAGTAAATGAAAAAATATCCGATGATATAACACTGACACAAGTTGCATTGGTAAACCAAGATTGAGGATGTGAAGAAGGTACTTGAGAATATCTTCTCATTGTACACAAAATTGTGTGATCCCACAATCTTCACCCAAGACACCAACCATAGAATTCTGAGCCTAGAGAGGAATCTAAGCATATTAGGTACACAACTACCTAAGAACCCAACTCAAAGTGAGAAGCATTTCCATATATTGCTTCAATCACAGATTCAATTAGCTATGTTAATAGCAAAAGAGGCTAATATAAGAGCCAAATTGACACAAATTTAGGCCTCTCTCACCCCACACATGGAAATTCTCCATAAAGAATTAGTCTATGCAAAATTTTTGTTAAAGAAATATCCCAATCTTTCTTCATGAGATGGCCTAGTACACCTTGCAACTAAGCTCACTATCCAAGTCAAGTCATTAGATGTTGCATGTGACAATTAGGATGTGGCTCTAAAAATAATAATGGAAATCCATAATTCCTTTTTGGAAAAATACACTATAAGTGTATAGCCCATTTGACATAAGTGTCAAAAAGGGGGAGATAGAAGCAAGGGGGAGTAAATATTCAAGGAGTTAAGGGGGAGTAAGTGAGTAAGCAAGAAAGGGGTAGAGATACAATGAACAAAGAAAAAAGAGAAAGAATGAGGGGAGATATCAATTTTAACCCTAGTAAATAGAAATAGAGTAGAGAAGATATCAACTAAGGTAGAGCATAAAAAGTATCAGTCAACAGAGACAAATCTACTTAGAATAGAGAACAAAATTTGGATACAAAACATACATATTAATTTAGGGGGAGTTATACATTTTGAGGTACATAGGTTATTACAATTTTTTTTAAAATTTTGAAATTCTGTATATAAGCTGAGTAATGGATATGTTATACTTAAGAAGATTAGATTGATTATGTATATTCAAGTGTTTTTGACACTCATGTCAAAGGGGGAGATTGTTGATCTCAGATTGGTTTTGACAATTGAGTGTTAACACACTTAAGACATTTACTTAGTTAATGCCGAAATAGTAATGCATGCTAAGTATAACATGTAAATATAAGACCACGCCGAGTTGCAATGAGTGCCAAGTCACTCATGTGCTAAGTCACTCAAGTGCTGAGTAGATAGACCATGCCAAGCAGTTTAGGTGTCGAGTCAGAATAGTGTATGCTGAGCATCAGTAACTACATATGCCGAGTAACATAGATTGGACATATTTGTTTGATATGGCACAAATAACTATGTAAACCATTTTTCAGCTGACATAAGGATAGATTTCAATTCTTTAGAGATAAGGAAAAATCTACATTCATATTCCCTATGCAATTATATGCAGCCAATTAGAAAATGGGAAGGTTTAAGTGGCAAAATGGATGAATCTCAGCCATAGATTCATACCTAACCCTAAGCCACCTTAGTATTCTTAAGGAAGATGAAACCATAAACTTTCAAGAGAGTTGAGATCATTGTGAAGGGGTAAATAATCAAATTGAAGGAGCGAATGAGATAGTTTTCAGAGCATTCAAGGTGACTTAGTAGTAAGAATGAATTGCAAAATCAGTTAAGTGAAGAACATATGATAGAGGATACAATATTTTTACACCAAATCATAAAGTATTAGTCAAAGATTGGATAGAGGTGATCTATTATTAGGAAAGCAAGTGCTAATTGTAAGATCTATGCTGAGACATTTTGATAGGTAATTTTAGTTAAATATCCTAAGCAGAGTAGTCCTAATAGGCTTTACCAAATCCTTTAACAGGGTGGCATTCCAAGTGAATGATCTAAAGTCCTTTAACCAGGCACACTTCTAACAGGGTGTTGAAATCCTCTAACAAGGTGGGACTTAATAGTCTTTGTAAGCCTTTAATAGGGAAAGCCTTTCATAGGGAAGATCATGATTCATGGTCAAATCATTGTAACCTTTATTGGCTACACTTTATTGTTGCGATAGTGAAGATTTGTAGGCATCATCTCCACCCCAATTTTACCTTCTCGTTGGAGGGTTTTTGGGTAATCATGTCTGGTGTCAAGTGTGTGTGTTTGATTAATTATATGTTTTAGATGCATTTACTTTACATGTTATTTTAGTATGTTGATGCATGTGATGTATGAATGGTGAAAGTTTTATGGGTCCAAGTTTAAACTCCTAATTCACCCCACCTACCCAAAGTTTACCTTTCCCACTTATAATTCCAACATACTGATGTAAGAAAATAAAGAGGGAATACAAGCTCCAATTGCTTTTATGAGAATACCATTAAAGAATCAAGAACTGAGATATTCATAGATGGAAAAAGATGCATATGCAGTGATGAGAGCCCTTAAAATTTTTAGGTTTTATGTGTTACATTATCATTCAATAATATATGCACCATATCATACAATAAAAAGTATTATGACACAACAAGAGGTTGATTGTTATAATAGAGGAGTTTGGATAGAAAAATTCCAAGAATATGATATAGAAATTAATCCAACCAAACTTGTAAGAGGTAATGCACTCTGTAAAGCCTTGGTAGAGTATCAACAATGCAAAGAAGAAGATACTCCAAAAGTTATTATGGTAAGTCTTCAGTATCCTTTGTTCTAAAAAATTGCTTATTTTCTAACATATGGTGAATGCCCTGATGGATTAACTACTAAGAAAAGAAGGGATATAAAAACAAAAACCTTGAAGTATGTGATTCATGATGATGTATTGTACAAGAGAGAAATTGATGGAACATTTTTGAAATGTGTGGATAAAGAGAAGTAGGTAAAATTATTTACATCTTTTCATAATGAGGCATGTGAAGGACACTTTTCTTCTACTATCACTACATTTAAAATTTTGAGGCAATTTTATTATTGGCCTAGCATGTTCAAAGATGTATAAAAGTGGGTTGCTAATTGTGAGAAATGTAAGATATTTATTGGTAAACCTGAGCTTGCTGCCTTACCTCTTAGGCTAGTGGTAATTGAAGCTCCCTTCCATCAATGGGGTTTAGATTTTATAGGCTCAATCAATCCTCCTTCTAGTCAAGAACATTCATAAATACTGACTGTCATAGATTATTTCAATAAATGGTTGAAGCAAAGCCAATGAAAAATACTTCATTAGAAGTGGTAGGTGAATTTCTCAAAGAAAATATTTTGGTCAGATTTGGAGTTTCTTTGAAGTTGATAATGGATAACACATCTCATTTTTCCTCTTCAGATATTATTGAATTTCGCTATGATAGTGGTATTTAATTTGGGCATTCCTCTGACTATTTCCCTCAAGGAAATGGGAAGGTTGAGTCTAGTAATAAAAATTTGATTAATATTTTAAAGAAATTGGTCTCAGATAATTAGAAAAGTTGGCAAAAGAAGATAAATGATGCTTTATGGGCTGATAGAACCACATTGAAAGGAGCTATTGGTATCTAACCTTTTGAATTAGTCTATGGAGTGGAAGCTAATCTGCCATTGCCTTTAGAGCTTGCTGCTTATAAATTAAAGACTGTGATTGATGAGGATGCTTTAAAAGATGGATTAGAGAAGAGGATCTTGTATCTTACCAAACTACAAGAAGAAATGGTTGACAAGATCATTAAACATCGAGGAAGGGTAAATAAATTATTTGATAGAAGAGCAAGGCCTAGAAAATTCATGGAAGGTGATTTGGTGTTGCTATGGGATAAGAGACATGAGCCAAGAGGCATGCATTCCAAATTTCAATCTTTGTGGAAATGGCCCTTTCAGATTATACAAGTGAATCAAAATAATTATTTCAAATTGGCATATCCCATTGGAGAAACCTTGCCATGTTCTTATAATGGGCAAGATTTGAAGTTGTACCAAATGCAAAATTTAAAGCAGGTAACCCCTACATATTAGTTAGATAGGTAGGTTTTCCTTTAATGAAGTTTTTTTAGCTTAGTTGCTTTCTTTCCTAAGTAGTTTGTTGTTGTTTTCTTAGTTTAGTCTATCCTTTTTGTGTCCAAGTTGTCATATTTTGTGCAGAACCATAGATTGCTAGAGTTCTTTCGAGCATTATCATGCTTAAATCCCCAGACATAGCTAGCTGTTGCCTTCATATATTTTTTTCTCTAGGGTTTTAAGTCAAGTCAAGTGTAAATGTCTTGAATTTTTGTCTAGATTGCCCTTAAGGAACTTCTCCTCTCATCTATCCTTTTGTGTACTTAGGTGGGCATTTAAAGAAATATAATGCATTTGTTCATATGAGGTGATTAGGAAAGAGAGGGTAAGTTTATTCATTTTCCAGATGAGAGGGAAGTTGTTTAGAAGCCATAACTCTATGATCAAGCATTTCATTAAAAGCATAATATAGGTAGAACATAGAGATCAAAAGCATATTCAAAGCAAATGGCAACAAAGAATACAAGAACCAAGGTTAAAAGATGATATGTAGATCATAGGAACATTGTGGAAACTAGAGAAATTGGATCGAATGTAGGAGAAGCATAATCCTCAAAATGGTGAAAGAACCAAGTCAAAGGTGGTATGATTTTTTTTGAAATGAAATTAATGACTCATATTTGATTTGACTATCTATTTTGCAAAGTTCACAAGTCAAATGGCTCAGAGACTAAAACCAGATCGTCGGATGAAGACCAGATAGATGGATGACATTTTGAAGATGGAATTATAAGTAATTAATGATGAATATCCTTAGCTATTAGATCTTAAAAAATCCATGATTCTCATTATGTTGATATGGAGAGTTGTATGAAGAACAATCATAGTGACATAGTGACAAGTTGATATATGTGACCTATGGGACCTAATTGAGGGTAAGATTTCCAATAGAGTCATCACTGTAGATCAAACTTGAGATCAAGGGTTGTCATTATGTAGTTATGAAAAGTTGATCAATTGTTAATCATATCAACATAATGATAGAATGACATGTGTCCTAATGGGCCCATTGTATTCCACAAAGTGCCACAAAGAAAAGTAGTCCAATGTCAGATTCTCCAAACAATGGAATAGTGCCACCTATTTTCCATGGTGTTCATATTTGGAAAGTGGACCCACCATGTAGAGAAAACAAATAGTTAATATATTTTATCATCACTATCAGATCAAGAAGAGATGAATGCTCATTGTTATGTCACTATAGAAAGTTGCCCACACATTACTTATAGTGACATAACGATGATTCAACACTATACCTAAGTGGACCCATAGAGAAAGTCAAAGGGAAATGGTTGAGTTTTAATTGTGATTGTTGGTTTAAGATTAATGGCCAAAATTCAAAATCGTCAAGACTGTTGAAATACAAATTACATGGATTTGGCACCAATAGTAGAATATGAATGAAATGAAGAGTTTAACATGGTTTTCTAAAGCCGCATGAAGATGAATGGTTTCTAGGTGTTCTTAGAAGTGCCATGAGATCAGGACATTACTAGGAATAATATCACACATCTATACCATGTTGAAGATTATAAAATTTTCATGTATTATTCATATTTCCTTTTCTATTTTGTGACTGCTGCTCTACTGAATTGAAGGATAACAATAAACTATAAATCTAATCTCATTGGACAATACAAAGTTCAACAAACTTGATTGTGAATTGGTCTACAGTTCCATTTACCCTATTTGCTAGTCATGTTTTGTGGCCCATGCACAGAGAAGTTTTGCATTAAGAGTTGAAAGAAAATCATGTATGATTCTATAAAAAATTAGATGAATTCCATTTCACTTTGATCTTTGCAATATAATGATTCCATTTACTTTTTTCATATATGGTTATGTTTCTTCTCTTGTTAGTTTCATAACATGTTAGATAGTTTCATTGGGAAATGAAAGATAAATGTGTATGAATCTATTAGTTATTGGTTGGATTCTATTTTATTCAAGGCTGATAGTGAAATAAATTCCAATTTCCCTCATGTGCATATCTTCTTTATTCCTCTTTTGCATTTAGATGGTTAATCTGCATTTAGAATAGAAGTAAGGGTTAGAAATATCAAGAAAATCTACTACAGTCATTCCATTGAGAGTGATAGGTTATTCAAATCCATCTTTACTAAATTTTTTGTGCCTATAAAAAATTTGGTTATCCTTTATTGCTCTTAGGTTAAGAGTTTATAATGTCAAAATTTCTGATCTCATACAAACATATTCATTGCATATCATTGAAAATCATAGGAAGTTGTACCTAATAATTTAGAGGGAAATAATAGAATACATACTCTAACCTATTTGTTGGTAAACATCCTTTTGTCTCTCTAAACATTGGGTATCAAAGAGTCAAGTTATAAAATCTAATAGAAGGACAAGTTGTTAACCAATAGAAACTAAAAGGATGAGTTGCTTGAAGCTATTCCCCATCTAGTTTCTTATGACCAAAATAAAATGCTAAGTGCTATTCCTAAAAGAGAGGAAATTTTCAAAGTTGTTTTCTCTTTTGAAGGAGATAAGTCCCTTGATCTAGATGGTTTTCCCATGTTTTTCTTTTAGAAAGAGCAGAAAATGGTTGGTAATGATATGTGTGATGTTGTCAAAGAATACTTTGGAGCTAAAAGAATGCTGAAGGAGATTAACTCTACCTTTCTTTGTCTTATTCCAAAGAAGATTGGAGCTAATTCCCCAGAACAATTCAAACATATTAGTCTCTATAATTTGATTTATAAAATCATCTCTAAAGTCTTCACTTTGAGATTATTGAGCATTCTTCCTGATCTAATTTTAGAGCAATAGAATGGTTTTATTCCTGGAAGAAAAATCCTTAACTCTATTATTTTTATTCATGAAAATATCCATTCTTATCTCTTTCTAACAATTAGGGGTTTATTATGAAAGCTGATATTGCTAAAGCTTGTGATAGAGTTGAATTAACTTTTCTTTACAAGCTTTTACTATCTATTGGCTTTAGTGCTAATTTTATTAAGTTAATTGTGTAGATGGTTTCCACTACTTCTCTTGCTATTTTGGTTAATGGAAAGTCCACATATTTTTTGAAACCCTCTAGGGGGTTGAGTCATTGTGACCCTTTATCTCATATCCTCTTTACTATTATGACTGATAGTTTGGGTAGATTTATTGGGAAGCTAGTTTTAAGAGGGGAAATTCAAGGTTTGAGACCCTCTTCTCATCCTCTTATATGCTCTCATGAACAATTTATGGAAGATATTATTTTTCTAGGTAAAGCTAATGTTTGGGAGGCTAGATTAAGTCTTAAAAAGGATCTCAATCTTTATTCCTCAATTTTTGGTCAGTTGATTAATTTGAATAAGAGCTCTCTATTTTATTGACACTCCTAAGGTTAGATGTAGAAATATTGCTAATATTCTTGGCTTCTCTATAGGATCTTTCTCGTGCACCTATTGTTAGAGTAATTAGTTGTTTCACTTATTAATTAAATTACTTTGATTTAATTAAATAAGTTGCCTATTACTCTAGTTTGCTTAAGCTATCTTGTAGGTACATATAATTAATATTTTATTAATTATAATGTGCAACCCTAGCTTTTTTAGGCTTTTAGGTTACCCTTTTTGGGTTTCAATCTCCTTTTATAAGGATTGATCTCTTTGTATTTTTTTATCAAGAATCTGTTGAATAATATTTTTCTTCTTCGTCTGAGTTTCTCATATCAAACCCTGGCCTCTTCTTGTCTTTTTCTTCTCTATGACAAGTTTTCTACATGTAGGTTTTCTTGGGCTTCGTGGATTTGTTATGTGCTTTTGCTCAAAACCTACATGGTATCAGAGCCAGATCTACTATAGCTTGTTCAGTGTTTCAAGAAAAAGGGAGAACAAGGGTTTGGCGGATCAGATCTGGTGTTTTTTTGGGTTTTTTCTGAGAAAACAGGGGGTCACTAATTTTTAGAGTAGTTTGAGGCCAAACAAACCTCATGGATGGATTCAGAAGGCATCAAAACCCTTGTTTTGATATAAAATTTGTTTGATTTGGACAACATTGATCTGGGAGGCAATTTTTTTTGTCGACAGGGCCGTATGGCCCCTAACACGTAGTTCAAGGAAAAAACTATCAAAAATTGCAAAAAAAATGAAAAAATGCAATTTTAAACCCACGGCGATTAACAAACTGCATCAGAACTGCTAGCGGTCCCCATTGGCGGCCACCGCTAGCGATTACCGCTGGCGATCTGCTAGCGGCTCCGCTGGTGGCTCCCGCTATGGCCCTACCGCAGCTCTGCCCAAGGTAGCCCTCCACTAGCCCACCACCTCGACAGCTGCTCCGCCAGCGGTGCAACGATGGTTAATTTTTTTTGTTTTTTTTAAATTATTATTTTTTATTAAAAAAATAATGTCATGCATTTTTAGAGAGCCTGTCAGTTTTTCTTCCTTAACTTGAGCATATAGACGTATTTTTTCAATCTGAAATATGTGCCAAAAAGTTGGTTCCAAGATGAAGATGTTGGTATAGGTTTTTTTGGGTTTTGATGTAGTTTGGTTGCTTATTTGGGTAGTCAGAGCTGGATGTTCTATTTTGCACTTTGGGAGGCGTATCTTGAGCATCCGATCTCCAATTTTGGACTTCTTTATATCATTGGAAAGTTGTTTTTATACTCTTTTCAGTGATGCTAGTTGTTGTTCTAGATTCTACTCTAGGAACTTTTTCTTCAATCTTATGCTTTTTTGCATTCTGGTGGGTATCTTGGTTGTTTCAGGTCCGAGAATCAATTTTGTTGCTTCAAATGCTTTGTTTTGGGCTGTACCTTCTGTTGTATCAGTCTTATTTTTTTTTTATCATTTTTGATATTCATTGTAAGCATCTTTATGCAAACACACTGAGATAAAGTGCCACTCTTGCATTTCGGGATCCTTTTCATCATTGTGATTTGTTATACTCGCACTATTTTATAAAGTGCCATGGGGGGGGGGGGGGGGGAACATTTGTTTGCTGGTTTTGTGCCCTCTTCCTCTTTTTCCTCATGCAGTGTAGGTGACACGTACCTTTATAAGTGTCTATACCTCACTCTCAATGTGTTTGGTTCCTGTGTTGTAGGAGATTTTTGGCCCACTTTTTTAGTTACCTGTCACCTCACCCATCTGCATTAAGGTGGGGTTATTCTATTATTCTAATGCTTCCTTGGTTTGATGGTTCATTAGTGTGAGCTATGTATGTATTTAGTACTTGATCCTACATACTAGGTGGTTGCAGTGGCTGGCTACCTTTGTATTTCGGTGAGATGGATCATCTACCATATAGACACGCTCAATTTGCACCTTCTATTTCCATGGAGGTTCTATAGATCAACACCTTTTGATAGAGTTTTGCAACTTTTCATGCTTTAGTGGTTCTCTTTATGATCTCTCCTTGTTCCTATCTTCTAGAACATTCTTTGCTATCTCTTTTTGGAGTAGGGTTTTTCCCATGTGGTTTCTCTATTTCTCCATTTCATAGAGATTTTGTTGTATTGGGTACCTGATTAGGCCTTGTTGCCGGGACCCATTTTTTTGCTTTCATAGCTGTGCTAGTTTAGCTTACCTCTTGAGCTTCACTTAAGGGGGGGTGTTAGAGTAATTAGTTGTTTTCACTTATTAATTAAATCACTTTGATTTAATTAAATAAGTTTCCTATTACTCTAGTTTTCTTAAGATATCTCGTAGGTACATATAATTAATATTTTATTAATTATAATGTGCAACCCTATCTTTTTTAGGCTTTTAGGTTACCATTTTTGGGTTTCAATCTCCTTTTATAAGGATTGATCTCTTTGTATTTTTTTTTATCAAGAATCTGTTGAATAATATTTTTCTTCTTCGTCTGAGTTTTTTAGATCACACCCTTTCTCTCTTGTCTTTTTCTTCTCTGTGACAAGTTTTCTACATGTAGGTTTTCTTGGTCTTCGTGGATTTGTTATGCACTTTTGCTCAAATCCTACACCTATCATGGTCTCCCTTTGGGGCTTTGTCCTTTAGTTAGCTTTTGGGAGTATCTTGCTAAGAAATTCAATAAGAAACTTGTTGGTTGGAAAGATAATATGCTGAGTCAAGCTGATAAAGTTACTCTTCTCAAAGCTTGTCTTCAAAGTATCCTTATTTATGCTTCGAGTCTCTCTTGAATCCTAGCTAAAATTGTTGATGAAATTTTTATGGCCTGGAAGCAAGAAAAATAAGAGAATAGTGATGAATGGTGGTCTGGGTATTAGATCTATAAGAAGTATGAACAAAGCTTTACTTGCTAAACAAGGGTGGAGAGTGTATCATGACAATAAGGAAAGGAGCTCTATTTGGAAACATAAGTATCTTTATGAGGCTTATACTATTTTAGACTTTATATCCTACACTGTTATTCCTACTTCTTCTACTATTTGGAGTGTTGTCCAAGGTGCTAAACATATTTTCAATAAAGTTTATAAATGGAAAGTTTGTAATGGTAGTAAAGTCAAATTTTGGGATGATGAGTGGATTTTGGATCACCCTATTATTGAGGATTTTGAGGATTTGAATTCTATAGAAATAAGCAAACAAATTTAAGGGGAATATGTGGAGAATCATTGGACCAACAATGAGTGAGTTAATATTGTTGTGATTAATCAAGAATTTTTCCAATATCCAGATTGCCCTAAATGCTTGCAATTTTTTTCTCAGTAGGAGGATCTTATGGTTTGGGGGATTGAACCTAGAGGATGCTTTAAGGTCTCTTCTACGTTTAGATATGAGGATAATGATAATTCTCCAATGTGGGCTAAAGCATGGATCAAAGGTCTTATTCCTAAATTTAATATCTTTTTTTGGAGAATGCTTCAAAATAAAATTTTGACTATGGATAATTTGTTGGAAAAGAGGGGTGTATTTAGTCAATAGATATTGTCTCTGCAAGATGGATTCAGAAGATAGGAATCATCTTTTTTTGAATTGCAGATTTAGCCAGAATGTTTGGAGTTATCTTCTTCATTACTGGAACATATATTGGGTTCAACACAATAACATTGATTAGTTTTTTTAGAGATGGATATGTCCTATAAAGGATGTTGAAACTGGATTCTTTGGAAGATATCTCTTCCCCATCTTTGGTGGGGGATTTGGAAAGAGAGGAGCAATAGAATTGTTAGAAATAAGGAAACACCTAATTGGGTTTTGGGTCAAAATATTATTAGAGCTATTAAAGAGAATTTCTAATCTCAAAGAATTTTTTTTTATGAAAGCCAATTAGTAATCCTGTGAATGGTAAATGTATTAAAACTAAACATGATGACTAAAAATAGTAAGTAAAAAGGAGATCTCCCCCTTTGGGATGGATTAAAGGTAATTTTGATGGATTAGCTAAAGGGAATACTAGAAAAGTAGGATGCAGTGGAGTTCTGAGGGACCATTATAGTAGGGTAGTAGATGTTATTGCTATACCTATAGGTCATTATACTAGTCTTAAATCTTAGGAAACAACTTCTCTATTTATAGTGAGGATGGTTGTGGAATATGGATGCTGAAACTTATGGCTAGAAGGGGATTCCCTTAATATTATAAATATGCTAAATAATAAGAGTTTGATAACTTGGAACATTGAGGGAAACATCATGGAAATAAAAGACCTTATTAATAAAAAATTATAATGTTATTTTTACACATATTTTTTGTGAAGGTAACAAAGTCACTAACCGGATAGGGAATCAAGTAGTCTATAGGGAAGCAAAGATGAGTTGGCGGGATTACCTCAGCAAAGAATGTGAGCTGATGACAATTGTTAATTATGGTATGACACATGCTAATGAAGGAAAGATCACTCAAGTTTGAGAAATTTATGATGAGAAGTGATGGTTTTATGGTGGACTATATGCATATCCCAAGTCAATACAATTATGCCATCATGGAAAGTATTGGGCATGTTTTCAAGGTTAAAAATGTCTTGGAAATTAAACACACTTTATTCTCCTTTTTGGTTATCATTTCTCAAATTAGTTGCAGGTGTAGAGTTGAATATGAGATTGGAAGTGAGCCGAGGAAACAAGAGTTGAAGACATGTAAGGAATGGAAGGAAAATTTGCTTGTGTGGGACATTTTACAAAAAGGGAAAGTAATGATGTATATTGAGAAACTTCATTGTTACAAGCCCCACATTATGGAGTATTTTTACAAGAATTGAGTTGAAGCTAGGGTTATGATGCATGGGGTTACTATGAAATTATCTAAGAAGTTTCTTTTTGAGATTATGGGTCTTGCTATGGAGGGCGTAAAATTTAGTAAAGAGACCAATATTTCAAATGTTGCCTTCAAGAAATTCCCTAAAACTAATGAAGAGGAGAAAAAGCTAGAGAAGAGTGGTGATTTCTATGACCTAAGCTAGATTAAGGTTATATGGATGGATATTTTATCCTATATTCATGATTATTTCATACTTGATGGAAGATCCAAGAGGGTGCACAAGTTTCATTTTGTGTTTTTAAATCACTTTTGATATAAAGATAGATTATCTTTCCTATTTTATTGAAGTTTTCTTTGATTCAAAGTCTCCAAGCTCATAGAAAAAAGGAGTCTAGACCCATAATGCAAGAGGGGTTAATTTTACTTATTGAAAATTAATGTAAAAAAAAAAGTTGTTAAACCCTCTCCTATTGTGGAAAAGAAGCATAAATTGCCTGGTAATGACACTTATGCAAAGAAAATTAAGGTTAAAAATGAGGAGGGAGTTAGCCACAGTAAGGATGTTATGAAGGGTAATAAAAGGGAGATAAAAAAGAAAAATGTGGAGGAAGTTACAAAATCTGATAAAATTGTTGAAGATGATGATAAAACAAAAATGGGGGACCTCAGTTCTAATTTGGGAGGTTATTCTAGAAGAAGAGGTACGGTCGACAAGGATCATGTGGATAGTAGTAAGAAAAATAATTTAATGTTGGGTCAAAAGTGTTAGTGTAAATAATTAATTATTATTACACTTTACTCAAGTTTACTTAGGTTAATTCATTATTTTATTATTTATTAGTTAGAAACCTAGGAGTATGCGTACTCATATGAGTTGTCTTGTTGACAACATAGGAGTTAGCATAATCATCTAAGTTTTCATGTAGACAACATAGTTGTTCACCCTCTAATTAAGCACATGGTGTCTACAACATCTTTTTATGTGACACACCTATGTAAGCTTATCCTCTCATCATCGCACTAACTTCTGTGCTCAATTGAGGATAATCCACTCTTGGTGGACATGTGCTTAGTTGTGAGTCTTATCATTTTGCTGACTCCTAGTTAGTCTAGAGGCCTTTACATATAGATACTCCTAGTGTATATGTACATTGATTCAATTTCATATTGTTATTCTAATCATACTTTATTGGTTCATATTGTGTTAGTGCTTGAGCTTCTTGATCTTGGGTGATTTTTCCCTAAGGAAAATTCTTACATGGTACCAGAGTCGAGGGAGCTTCTCTTTACATAACTATTGGAGACCATTCTTGCTTCACCTCTAAGAGGACTTCAATTTAGATTTAGAGTATCGTAGTCATTGGGAGTGTCTAGAGCCAAAGCCGACCTCACCATTGTGTTCGAAGCATCGATTCAGTGAATTTTGACTATAATTTTTCCTACCCTAGGCCATAGTCAAATTTGAGACAATTTTGTTTTGCAAACCAACACTTGAAGGCCCAATTTGCGAATTTGGTATGATCATTTTCCGATCTGTTCAATTTATTTTCAAATCTATATTTTCTCTATGATAATTTTTGAATTTTTTTTTCAAAAAATATTTTCGGCCATCTGGCCTATAGAGGAAATTTTTTTGCAAGAACTGGGTGGTCAAATCCTGGCTCCCATGATGGAATATTCTCTACAAATTTGGCATATTCCTTATCCACTAGCTACATTTTCAAAAATTTTGACATCTCAAACTAGTGAAATCAACTATCGACTGTCACATTTTACATACGACAAGCACCAAACAAGACTTGCAGTGGCTCTCAAGCCACTATACTCTACTTAGCCTTTTGTTTTTAAACAAGGCTTTAAAGTATTTTGGCATGCATGTGAAACTAAAGTCCCATAGACTGCACTCATCATGTTCCCTCCTTTGGTGGCCTTTACCATCTCTGGTGCTGCACTCACCATGTTCCCTCTTGCCACCCTTTACACCTTGCTGACGATGAGCTCCTTCACCGATGATTGTTGTGGCTTTTTTTAGCTCTGGTGACCCTCCTGCCAAGATCTTTTGCATTCCTAATTGCTGCATAACACAAATCCACCCAATTACTAAGCAGTGACTCAACACCCACCACGTACACAACAACTAACATGTCAGAGAATGACACTTCCACCGACTGACACATATAGTCGGCCATGTAAGTGACACATCAGCCAATAGTCTTTTGCCACATGGCACATCCATAGACCCCCACATTAGTGAAGACATGTGGCACTACCACATCATAGCCTTTTGTACCCCCAGTCACCTACTGATGTCAACAGATTGTACTGCCATGTCATTTGGGGAGGGCATTTTTGCTGACATCACCTTTTTATGGGATTAAATTTCATGTGCATTTGACCATCATTAGTAGGTCAGATTGCACTATCACAACGACCATTTGGATGTCAAATTTAACATAGTGTTTTGCTGATTAGACCCCTCACCATATTCAATTTTGTTTTAATAGTCTAACTTCAGGAGACCATATCTCAGTCATCTAGACTCCAAATTAGGTGCAATACTTTTTTATTTTGGCTAGAATTTCTTGAGTTTTTTAGTGGTGATATTATTTTTTGGTTTTGGTGCACGAATTTTTCAAATTTTTAGTTTTTGGCAATTGTACCTATCCAATCCTGCATTTTGCAACTTCAAACACACCATATGGGCTCATTTGGACACATTTTCAAGTTCCATTTTTTTAAAAGTGCTTAATTGCTCATCTACTTTTCATATCTGTAATCAAAATATAGGCTTGTGAGGACAAAAATACCACTTTTAGAAATAGGTCCTTTTTTGCATTGTATTGCTTTGATAAAACTTCAAAATTGTTATACATCTGAGCTACATTAATAAATACTAGGTTTGAACTCCAAAAGAAGGTTGTAAATAGCAAAATCAGAAGTCTGTTTTTGTCCATTTTTCCAAATGACCTATTGTAAATGCACTACATATAAAGTGCCAAACACATCATTTTTGCGGGGGGGGGGGGGGGCATGTTACTTATGTTCTTGTGCCTCTTTTTCTCTCTTATGCTCTTTTAATTCTTTGCATCATGGGTTCACCTAAAACTTCACTTCTAACTTCACACAATTATACTAATTGAACGATATTGTATGGAGTAGACTAACAAAAAAATGTTTAAATCTATATGTTGATGGTACAATTGTAAAACCCACTGATGTTGATGCACAAGTTGACTGGCAAGTTAAAGACAACCAGGGTTTAGGAATTATTTGGAGTTGTTTTCATAGAGATCTCTTCTTCCATATTTCCATCTTTAAGGATGCCAAGGGTGCTGGGGAAAACTTGAAGGTTTGTATGGTAAGGTGGATGAGGAAAAGGGATTCCAAGTTGAGGATGATCTACTTCTATTGGATCCTAAGAATTTTGACACAATTCAAGACTATATCAACAAAGCCAATGAAATGAGAGCACTACTTAAAAATTATGGTAATCCCATGAAGGATGATAGATTGATTAATTACATCTTGAAGAGGCTACCTTCAAAGTATGCATCTTTTTTTTTGAGTTACAACACTCATAGGTTGACCATGAGAAGTACCTTCACTAAGCCTACATTTGATGCATTTGCAAAAATGTTGATGTTGGAACAATCCAAGTTGATAGATATGGGAATTCTCAAGTCATCCAAGTCTACAGTGTTGGTGTCTAGTAATGATACGCAAAAAAATCAAGGTGTAAAAAGTTTCACCAACAACAAGAAAAAGTATTGGAAGCAAAAATCACTATTAGAGACACAACAATCTTCCTCCTCACAACAAGGTAATTCTTCTTTCAAAAAGAAGGATAAATTAATTTGTGCATATTGCAAGAAACCAAATCATGATGAGCATCATTGCAAGAGTAAAAGAATAAATGAGTTGGAAAATTTACTTAGGAAGAACAAAATAAATTTTCCAAATGCTTCCAACAATTCAAATCCATCCACTTCATAGGGAAAAGGGCAAGAATTTATGGAAAGTTCAAGTTCTTTAGGGGAATGGATTCTTGACTCGGGTGCCTCATATCATATGGGTTCTTCAAAAGGACACTTTTCTTGATTGAAGTAGTCCAAGATACCTCACATATTTGTAGGGAATGATAATCAAGTAGAACTTGAAGGAAAAGGACAAGTTGATATGGAAAATGGAGAGTTCAAAGACATTCTCTATGTTCCGAACCTTAGCACTAATCTCCTTTCAATTTACCAAATCACTCACTATGGGGGTGGCAATAAAGTTGAGTTCCTTCCTGATTCAGTAATGGTACAAAATCTTAAGGATGATTCATTAGTTGCAGTGGGTAAAGTTAATCATGACACAAGGCTTTATTCTTTCTCCCACTTTGTGCCTAAGTCTCTTTACATGCCTTGTTAACACATTCACAATCACAAAGTAAATTATAGCATGAGTGGTATGGACATCTTTGCTTCCTCTATATTCATCAACTTAGCTCAAAAAATATTGTCAAAGGTCTACCTACAATCAACTTTTCTACAGGTGAACGTTCAACTTGTTCAATGGATATGCATCTAGAAGAGAAGATTGGCAAAGGAAAGTCTTGGAGAGCATCAATTGTTCTTGAGTTGGTTCATATGGTTCTAGAAGGCCCTTTTTTAGTGACATCAATTAGCAAGGGTCAATATGTCCTCTCTTTCATTGATGACTTTTCATGCTACACATGGGACTACTTTCTTAATCACAAGAATGAAGTGTTTGATAAGTTTCTAGCCTCAAAGAGTCATGTTGAGAAGTAGTCAAGTAAAGCCATCAAGGTTCTTCAGATAGAAAATGAAAGTAGATATGTGAACTCAAGACTTAGAGACTTTTGTGAACTTGAGGGTATTGATCTTCAGAACCCTGTAGCATTTAGTACACAAAAGAGAAGTGTTGCAACAATGAGGATTAGAACTCTTAGGTCAATGGCAAGTTGTATAATTTAAGCTAAGTATTTTGATCCATCACTTGAAGTCAAAGCTATAAACAGTGCCAATCACATCCTTAATAGGTCTCCTCATAATGTCTTAGATGGAATGACTCCTTTTGACGCATGGTGAGGAAGAAAACTAGTTGTGAAACACTTCAAAGTTTTTGGTTGTCTAGCATGGGCACACATATCTTCAAGGGAATGCAAGGCACCACCACCAAGGCCTTGTACTTTCATTGGATATGAAAAAAGTGTTAAGGCATATAGAATTATGGATCTTGAGACTCGTGAGATATTCATAGAGAGGAATGTTCACTTTGAGGAAAGTTCACATAGCTTATCCTCTAATCCTCTCCATACTTCGCACATTGTGGAAACTAATAGTGACAACAGTGATAGTGATTCAAAAGGTTTAGATATGGGGGATCCTATTGACAGATGCAGAATAAGGTCACAAAATCAGCACATTCCACATGCATACATTGCTATAGTGATAGGTCCATGAAATTCAGTATAGTTGGATACACCTTGTCTTCCAGTTCTAGAATTAGGGGATGACTACATGACAAACATTTCAAGTTTGTTTGTGGAGTCCTACGTAGAAAATTTGAGAGACATTATTGATGATATACACCTTCTCTTTGATGAAGAAGATCATTCTTTAGTTGTTGCAAGGGAATACTCTGACCCTCTTGTCCATTCTCTACATGATTAGTCTTACAAGGTTGATATGATTGTGGATCCTTATGTACAACAGTTTTAAGAGGTCTCTTTATCATTTGAGGTGACAGTTGGTTCCTTGGGATATGTTGTACATCCATCCTTGCTAGATCTAGACTTGTTCTTTTCAACAGTGTTGGAAGGGGCGACCGTTAATATCGATATAGGGATAGTTGAGAAGGTTTTAGAGACACCATTCATCTTCAAGATTCTTTCTACACATTGGGGAAGCGTCTCATATGTACCTATGACATTGTTTCTTACTAAAGGGAGGAACATTATTCAACAGTCATGGATCAGCTTCTACATTCATCTTGGAGCAACTATCACTGATTGACATTCTACATTTTGGGTTGCGGGGGGGGACTACCTTGTCTCCTTTCTTCTTCTTCTTCTCTCTTATGGGGGGGACTTTTTCCTCTTATGGGGTTTCTTCCTTCTCATACTTCTCTATTGTATATACATGATGTATGTTGTAATGGGGGGTCTTAATTACTCCATCCATCCATGCATCTTATTTTTTCATCTCTCTTTTTGGGGGAGGGTTTTCCTCATGAGGTTTTCCCTCTTCCTCTACTTTTAAAGAGATTTCATTGCATTTGTACATGGGTACCTAACATGGCCTAGTAGCCAAGACCCATCATGCATTTTCATTATAGCTCTTGTGAGCTTAAGTTCATTCCCCTAAATTGCACTTAAGCAGGGCTGTTAGTGTAAATAATTAATTATTATTACACTTTACTTAAGTTTACTTAGGTTAATGCATTAGTTTATTATTGATTAGTTAGACACCTAGGAGTATGTGTACTCATATGAGTTGTCTTGTTGATAACATAGGAGTTAGCAACTCATTTTATCACATGGTGTCTACAACACAGGAGTTTGCACAATCATCTGAGTTGTCATGTAGAGAACACAATTGTTAATACTCTAATTATGCACATGGTTTCTACAACATCTTTTTATGTGACACACCTATGTAAGCTTATCCTCTCATCATCGCACTAACTTCTATGCTCAATAGAGGATAATCCACTCTTGGTGGACATGTGCTTAGTTGTGAGTCTTATCATTTTGCCGACTCCTAATCAATCTAGAGGCCTTTATAAAGAGGCACTCCTAGTGTGTATATACATCAATTCAATTTCATATTGCTATTCTGATCAATAATTTATTGGTCCATATTATGCTAGTGCTTGAGCTTCTTGATCTTGGGTGATTTTTCCCTAAGGAAAATTCTTACAAAAAGCTTCAGGGCATGAAGAGGGGAACCCAAGTGATCACCCTGCATCTACTAAAAGGGTTTCCACTAAGAATAAAATTGACATGGAAATTGATAATAACAATGATTGTAAAGCCCTTATCATGAAAGAGCACAACTTGAGTAAGGAGAATAAAGAGGAGCTTAAGGAAAAGTAGGACTTAAACACCAAGAACTAGGTCAGTAACAAGGATAACAGGGATACTATGATTGACTCTTGAAATCGGTTAGTTGATGGGCTTAGGGATGAGGTGAACTTATCTTTCCTCCATAGAGCCAAGCTTAAATTTGATGCCTCTCTTCAAGGTGATTCATGGCTCTATAATGAGATTGTGGTTCTAAAGAAAAAAGTTGGGGATATGTGGAAAGATTTGGATAAGGAAAAAATGCTGATAGCCCATGTAGAAAGCCAAATTGGTAATATTCTTGATAAACTTAAGGAGTATGAACTAGAACTCTAAAATTTGATCAAGGATAGTGAGTAGAATATGAAGCTTGTTACATCCAGTTTATGCGTTGCTACGACCAGTTTAGGTAGGAAAAGAAATGAGGAGATTATGTCTCCTAATATTGTTGGGGCTAAGAGTCCAGGTGATCCAATGATCTGATTTTAGGATCTAGACAATTATACGCTAAGTGAAATTTCATAAAGGTTTATAAATACTTAATGTATAATGTATAATTGAAAAGACATTAAGTATTAAAATAACATGATCAATAGAAAGAGAGAGTTATATCACTAGAGATAGAGAAAAGAGAGAGAAGAGAACCAATTTGATTATGGAGTTCATTCGATCTAAGAGGACTACATCTCTGACTCTAGCTCAACTAAGTGACCAATGTATTATTGATGCTCCCAAAGTTGATTTACAACATATTGTAGTCCATCCACAAAGTCATTATAAAAATCCTGACTAGAACCAACTTGCATAAAAGCTCTCAAGGGTGCAAGATTGGTTTCTAAAGAGCAAGAAAGACTTTTCCTAAAAAGGCTTTACTACAGAGACAAAATGTCATTACATCACATTTTCCTCATTTCTCCTACAAGAATTCATCTCCTAAGAATTCTTTACAAGAAATATAATACTTCTCTTTTTTCTAGCAAACTTGGGCCTCTTGGATCACCTTTGGATCCTCTCTCTGAATGCCTTTACAAAAGCCATAACGCCTATTTTATACATAGAAATTTTACATAATAGGATTAACAATTATAACAAAAAAAATCCTATCTTGGTATATAAAATTTCATTCATAACTTCCTTTTTGATGTTCAATTTGTAACCATCCATGAACAGTTGTTTGTTCCTCTATTTTTAATTTGGTTGTTAATCAAACTCAGCCAACCATTGTTTAAATAATAAACCACCCACTTAAATAGCAAATACCATGAGTGGTCAGTATCTCATTTCACTAGATAGAGGTCACAGGTTCCACCCCAAGCAACCATTCATCAACAACCTTACTTGTCTTAATGGAATGGAGTCTAAACTTAGCCAAATCCCATGAGTGGTGGAGCAGTACTCTTGGTGGATTCCAAGGAGGAGGTTATAGGTTTGGATCCCTTAACTATTTTTGGCCATAAAATCACTCAAATTACCTTCCAACCCATTTTCCCTTGTGACTTAATTTGTTGGTGACACATGGCATCTTATCTTTTGACTATGAGAGTGCTACGTGTCAAAGCCACATTGTTTTTGTTATGTTCATGAGTAGGCCACATGTCCAAATGTGATTGGTGGAATGTGCCATGTCATTTTCTACCATGTCATCATGATGACATCATCATTTAGCCCTAGTCAACTTGGTCAACCTAACTTTGACCAGTCATAACTTCAAAAGATGGTATCTTCCACATCCAGACTCTTTTTGATGACACAAACATCATTGGAAAGATCTCAATGAGATCTTCAATCTAAAACCCATTGTTGACCACTTTTGAGATGGTCAAATTTTCATCTTTTTGATGGCCTTTATGCAAGGTTTGACCAAAACTTTGATTGGCCATAACTTGACAAAACAAATTCCTTTCGAGCCTATTTAAGTTCCATCAGGTTCAATTTGATGAGTTCTTCAATTTGGCACTACTTCCAAGAGATTTTAGAACACTTAAATTTTAGTTGTAGATCCACATGGATCATCCAAGTAAGAGAACTAGGCAGAGCATGAAGAAAAAGGTTACTGAGGCTCTTGAGGTTCTTGGGTCTTCTATGGTTGATATCATCTAGAGTACTACAGAGGAAAGCAAGGAGGTAGCAAAGATCATTAAATAACTTCTTTAGGAGCTAGTCAGGTTCGCTAGTGTGCTGGTTTCTGGTCCATGATGTTTTGTTGGTTCTATTTTTTATTTTTTCAAGATTTTTGATTTAAACCCTAGGTTCTAGGTTCTTGTAAAACCTGGGCTTGTTTTTATTTGGTTTACGCTAGTGGTTTTAGGTCCTTGTAAAGCTTAGATTTTTGATGTTTTGTGGTGAACTTTAGGTTTTAGGTCCTTGTAAAACTTGGTGATGTGTAATGTTTATCTTTAGCTTTTGTAAAGAGTTTTGGGTCCCTTCAAAACCTATTTTTGCATAACCTAAACATTCTGGAAGTCCATTACTCAAAGAGAATTTGGTGAATATCATTGATATTTTGGGAGGCCAATACTGTTGATATGAGATGTGATATCAAACCTTATTTTGAGTACTTGGTGAATATCATTGATATTATGGGAGGTCAATACTCTTGATATTAGATGTGCTATCAAACCTTATTTTGAGTATTTGGTGAATATCCCTAACATTTAGGGAGGCCAATACTCTTGATATCAAACCCTATTTTGAGTATTTGGTGAAATATCATTGATATTTTGGGAGGACAATGCTCTTGATATCAGATAAGATATCAAATTTTATTTTGAGTACTTGGTGAATATCATTGATATTCTGGGATACCTATAAAATCTAATTAATGAATAGACATGGTCCATGAAGAGACATGTTTATTCATAGCTTATACTTGATATAAATGATTGTTGCATTTGGAAAACACATACCAAGAAGACAGTGCTATTACATTTATAACAATTATCCTCATTTATAGGAGGAAACATAGTAGTTAAGTGTTCTCAAGCTAGAGTAGTATTGGGATGGGTGACCTCTTGGGAAGTCTCCATGCTTCAAATTTGAGAGCAATACCTAGATGCAATGAGTGCTAAGTGTTCCATTCATTCTCATAAGAGATGGGTTCTTGTGAACCAATACTCATGAAGTATGGGTCAGTGAGTTTAGCTCAAAAAACTACACATTAAATAATGATAGTAATATTAGAATTACAACATCCAACCTCTTCTAAGGTCTCTTTTGAATTGGAAAGCAACTAGTCAACATCATTGCATTTTTCAAACTAATCAATAGCTCTAAAAATGTATAAACCCATAGATCATGTAAAAATAATATTAATGAGTGACCAATGTTGAATATCAAATCACTTATCCATGCTTGTCTCACTGCCTATATCAACATGATCACCTTTGAATCTTTTTTGTTGATGGGGGAGATATATAATCTATTAATGTGGAGGTACATAATGTTGGAAATATATGTTTGTTTATTATTTTCTAGTTGTCATTGATGTCAAAATATATCGTCCAAAGGTGTTTTCTTTATGGTCCAAAGGTATTTACTATTGATTTTAAATATATCTACTAATCCTAATATGTGTAGAAGTTGGATGTTGGATTAGAAGGAGTAACTTTTTGTGTTGGATATGTTAGTGCTACAAAACCAATAGAATACTGAAAGATATACATGTATCCAATGATTATAGAATACTACAAGATTTGTGTATTTAATACTACAAAATAGTGAAAGACAAGTATGTATTCTGGAGAACACAAGTATGATGATTGACAGTACTCCAAAGTTATCCACAAGTCAGTGGCTTAGTAACAAGGATATAAAACCAAAGATGATAATTATTCAATTGTGTTTTGTAAAAGGTTTCCTCTCTATAGATAAGAGTTGAACTCATGCATGTATGATTTATGTTGTATTTAGGTTTTGGTCTTGGTTGTGGAATTTCTTGGTGACCCAAAAACGATTCTTGGTGATTTAGAATAAGTTTATGTTTTGGTTGGGTAATTTTTTGATGGCTTTTGATGTGGATAGGTGTTCAATAACACGAAATTTGACATGGAGATAACCTCACCATAGTGTGTGGAGCTATGGATACAATTGGTAAGTTATGTGGTTCTTAGGTAAGTATGATGCTACATAGGAGATGATAGTGGAAGTTATTTTGGTTGTTGTGGATTTAATATTGGGCTACGTATAATGTGTTCATGGCCCCTTTCACTTCTAGAGTGGATCTTATTTCATTTTTTTGGCTTGGATATTGCATTTAATGTATATCTTTTATTCAGATGGGTTCATATTATGTATGACCCATGCATTTAATGTTTATCTCTTATCTAGATGGGTACTTGTTATGGATGATCTATGTTTTAATATGGATGCTTTTTGCATAGAACCTTACTTTAATTTATTGTTGATATAGTTGACTTGATATTTTTTTTTGACATGGATAACCTTGTTGTAAACTTCAATTATCTATCTTTTATATAAGTGCAATATGTGGTATGACAAAAGTTAAGTATATATAAGTGCAAGCAAGTAAATATTTACAAGCAAAGTTTTGCAATAGAATTAATTCAATTTAAGAAGAGTCTTAACTCATGATAATGGTTGAGAAATATAAGAATAAATGTCAAAGTTGACAATATTTTATACTATGAAAATGAGTCTTGGGTGCATAGCTTATTTTCTGTATCTTGTTGCTTTGGTAATGAGCCTCTATTTGCAAGATCAGAGCAATAAACTCCTATCTATTTTGGTGGTGTTTTGTAAGGGTCCTTTGACTACAAGTCTGGAACAATGAGATCCTACTATATTTGTAATCAGGCTATATATATCCCATGATTTATTTTTTGGACAAGTGCTCATTGTATTTTCTACCAATTTGGATTCCACGTGTAAATGTTTTGTGTTCATGTGTTCTAGTTTCAGTTCATTATTTGCTTAGTAAGTTGTATGGTGGGTGATATTGATTTTTTCTTATATAAGGTTTTTGGTTTATGTTGATCCCACTCACCTCCCTCCCTCCCTTCCAACAATTGGTGTTAGAGAAAGGAACCTTAATCATTTGAGGCAGATCTATGATGGTCCAAAATTTACACTTTCAAACTCTAATATTTGATGTCACATATTTTTCATATTGGAAGGACAAGATGGAAAGCATGTCTTGAAATAATGTAAAATGACATTTGGGATGTTATTCAAACTAGTTTCAATCCACATTGCAGAAGAACTTTGCCTATTAAAGAAGTTAAAAAAAGAAAACTAATGTGAAAGCAACATAATTTTTTCTTAGTAGTTTATGTGAAATAATATTTGGGAAGGTGATAGGTATAAAAGGAGCTATAGAGATATGGGATAAGTGGTTTTCATATACAAACCTGAAAATTAAAGACAATAACGGAAAGACTGATGAACCTAAAATAGATGTATGTGGTATTAAGAAAGATAGACAATGAGAGTGTTAAGAACTACATATATAGTCACAGTTACTACCCCTATTGAAGGAGTTCATACCTACATTTACATGTTCAATAAGGGAAAAATTTATCTAAGTTAGTATTCAATTCATTAACTTATTTATTCACTTCTACATTTGAGATTGTAGAATTTGAAAGGAGGAAGAGAGACATCAATCAGAGTTGTTGAGTAATTTGAACTTGAAACTTGCAAGAAGCCAAAAGATAAAGAATTTCTTTCAAGAAATTTAAGCGGGGCATTGGAAAATAAAAAGGTAAGTTACCTCTTATGTTTTTTAACTATGGAAGAATAGTACATTTTTCTAGTGATTATAAGCATACAAAATATTATTGTGATTTAGAAGATGGTGACATAAAAGACAATAAAAAAATGTGATTTCAAGAAAATAAGAAATTTCAAAGCCAAGAGTAAAAATAGTTTAGGTTCTATGGAGGAATACTTTTATGAAATTAAAGATAATGGTGAAACTATTGAGGATTCTCTATTTTTGGTTATTTCACACAATAAATACGAGATTGCATTACATGCTAAAGTTTTGCAGATACATAAATTATAGATTTAGTGTTCAAACAATATGACAAGGGGAAAGAGTGGATTTATTAAATTGGAAGAATATGATGGAGAAAAAATCATAGTTGCATGAGAAGGAAGTACACAAATCAAAGGCATTAGAACCCTTTCAATTGATGGTACATATCGAACAAATGATGTTTATCATGTTGAAGATTTAAAACCTTATTTATTAGCTCTCAAATGTGTAAGAAATGGTATGAAATTATGTTCAAAAGTGTTGGTATGTCATTAAGAAGAAAGAGACTAGTAAATGGTTACAAAAGGTTTTAGGAATACTAGGAACATCTTGTTGGAGTTAGTTAAAGTTTTGTCATTGATGTCAAAATGACTAAGACAAAAGTTACTATTGGTATCACTAACACAAGTTACTATCAGAGAATACAAAGGACCACTTTTAGAGTGTAAAAGACATTATCATAGAAGGATTATTAGAGAAGTGTATACGTAAGTAGAAGTGATAATATCAAAAGCTTAAGGAAGAAGTCTTTGAGTTGGAATAAACCTAATATCTATGGTCAAGATTAAGTTTAGGGTTATCAAATAGGAAATGATATAAGGGATTAAGGGAGGAGAGAGAGAGAGAGAGAGAGAGAGAGAGAGAGAGAGAGAGAGAGAGAGAGAGAGAGAGAGCAACAAAAGTAAGCATTACAATGAAAGGAAAGAGGAACAAGTTGATCTGACAAAATTATGGAGAAGCACTAGATAGGTCAAGTTATCTTGTATAATACCTAATCAGTTAATACAAGATTTCTAAAGTCTTTTGCAAGACTATTAATTTTGTCTATGAAATTTTGTTAATATATTTAGCAAGGTGAATGTCTTGACATGCATGATTAAATCTCTTAGTAGTGTAGTCTTAATAGGCTATAGATAAAATTAACATTGTATGAGTCACTCTTGATAGAGTGAGTTTCTCATAAGGAAACACTATTGTATACCTAGTCAGAAAACCCTTTTGACTGCAATGAAAAAGTTGTGATTTCCATCCCCATCATAGTTTTTCCCTCTCACCAAGGATTTTCTATGATACCAAAATCTATGTGTTATGCATGTGAATTTTCTTTCATGAATTGTTATTTACTTTCATTCATATGTATTATTAATGGTTAAGTGCTTATAATGTTAATGGGTAGATCTATATTATAATAATAATGTTGTCATAGACTATCGGTTAATTAATGAAAAATGAAATTGTAGCTTAAATATTGATTCAACCCCCTCTTCAGTACTTAACCTTTCCTATCTGTAATTAACAATTGGTATTAGAGCCAAGTTCTCTTGAAAGAAGTTTGAGAACTTGAGAGTAGATCTGGAAAATGGTAAGATACAAAAAGGAAAGAAAACTTGAAGAAGTCCTAAATGAAGCTATAGCCCAAAATGATCAACTAAAGAAGCAAATGAAGGTCTCATTTTCAAAAAGGAAAGAATTGTCAGAAAGATTACAAACAAGTCTCGAGGATCTTGAAGAACTTTCCCAAAATATAGTACAAGTTTGAAAGAAATAGATGCTATAATATCTTATCTATTAGACATAAACACTATCCTTGAATAAAATCTACAACAAAAAAAGGGAACTCGAAATTCAAGCCCTAAGAATGTTTGAACTACTAGAAAGATTGAGAACTATCAAAGATGAGAAGGGAAAACTAGAAATCGATAAGAAAATATTGGAAAAGGGAATTAAAGATAAGGACAATACTATCCTTCAACTACAATAGGAAAATAATACATCGAATGGATATATAAGTGATGCAACTAAGGAAAACCAAAATTCATTGCTAAAAATGATAAATTGAGAAAAGAAGTAGAAGATCTATTAAACAAGTTAAAGGTAGAACAAGAAGATAATGAGAAATTTACTAAACTTGACTTGAGAATGAAAAATATTGATGAAAATTTGAAATGGAAAAGGAAATTGGGAGATACAAATGGACTTGGCTACACCGATAACAACAAATTTGAAATCATTGAATCATCTATAACTAGTGAAGAAAAGACATTTCAACCAAGAAACAATCAACACAAAAAACCTACATGCTATAATTGTGTTAAATTAGGACATACAACTAATGAGTGTAGAAGGTGATTGTCAAATGTCTCACCAAAAGCATACTTCAATGATTTTTGCTAAAATTACTACAAGTTTGGACATAGAGAAAAATATTACACAATAAGAACATCAAGTACATCAACAACAAGAAGCTTTATGGGTCACTTCTATAACTGCAACTTATTTGGTCATAAGACTGAATATTGTAATAATGAAACTTTATCGACAAGGAAGTTAGGTAGCATGCAATACAAAAAGAGGACATATGGAAAGATAATATTGGTATAAAGAGGAAAATACATACACATGATTGACTAATACAACATGTTATGTCTATCACAAATGTGGTCATTCGACAAAAATCTACAGATACCAACAAACCATAGGCAAGAATTATGGGAGCATTGAAACACCAAAGAATAATACAACTATTTTTTCGGGCCAAGATTGTGTAGAAATGTTTTAATCATCAACGTTTCAGATCATACTCCATGATCCATCATCAAGATGAGAGAGTGTAAAAATGTCAAAGATAGTAAGATTGCAGACCAAAGGGTATAAGTAGGGGGAAGAGTGGGATAATAAGTGGGCACGCGGATTGAGAGAGGAGTGAGAAGCAAAGGAAAGGAACAAGAAAAAGAGAATAAATTGAGAAAAAAGGGGGGTTAATTACCCAAATGAAATACTAACAACCAAGCATTTAGACATTCAAAAATAAGGAAATAAATAACAATAGAAATGAAAAAGGAAATTAATAATAAACTAGACAAATACTACACACACACACAGATATATGTAAGTATAAATATAAGTGAGTATATATATCTATATTATACTTATATACTAGCAAGTATGCATATGAATATAAATGAAAGAATGTAGAGGATAAACGCTAAGAGACATATATATATATATATATATATATATATATATATATATATATATATATATATATATATATATATATATATAATTAAATACAATTAATAATACTAATAATACTCACAATAATGACGATAAAAAGTTAAAAAAGAAGTATAATAATAATAATAATAAATAAATAAATGATAATAATATAAGCACAAATAAAGATGATAATGAAAAACAACAACAACAATGATAATAATACTAATAATAGATTTAAAGATAAAATAACAATGAAATGGTCATCTCAGCCCCCTTCTCCCTGGTCATCTCATCACCATCGCTCTTATCTTTTTGGTGACTCATCTACGGTTGAAGCAACCCGTGAACCAGCTTCATCTTGGCTCAGCTTGGTTCCTCCTCACGATGCCAAACGATGCTCTCCTTCTGTTCTATGATCTGCTCTTCTTCCGACGGCCCTTTCTCGTGAGTGCAGCTCGCCCTCTCGGTCCGATCTTGGCCGCTCCTCCCCCTTGCACCGGCCTGTCTCCTCTTGCTCGGGTGTTCAGCTGGAGTGCTCGCAGTCCCCTCGTGGCGTTCATGGCATTAGACTCAACATTCTTCCCATGCCGAGCTCAGGCACGCAGCAGTTGGGCTCCAACATTCCCCTGCCACCATCGTCCCACGGTCTTGTCTCCAACTACTCTCTGGCTATGCATCTAGGTACAGATCATTCTGATTACTCTCTTGTGAATGGTATTAATTTTGACTATCTCCTCACTTGTGATGCAAGTAAACTATGTATCTCTCCTCGGGCAATGCAAAGATCATATGATGGGGGTGCTATCTCTTCCTCCCCCCCTCACTCCCCCTTCCATGCTTCCATGCCTGAACCTGTCCTTCATGTGGTGGGCCCGCTCGCTTCCCCTCTCACTTCAGACCCCCCTTCTCAAGCACTTTCCTCGCTAGACTTCACCTCTTCTCGTCCGGTCTCACTTGGTCAACCCATTCACTCTCCCTGTTCGATCCCTCAGGCTAGGAGTATCGCAATTCTTCCTCCCCCTCCCTCTTCCTCTACCAATCTCTCAACTAATAATTGGGAATCAAGATTGGTTTTCAACCTCTTGGGTGTCGTCTTAGACCCCCTCTCCTTCAATTTCCTCAACAGGGGCCTCAACTCTACCCCTGCTCCCTGTCACATTCCTGTGTTTGACTTCCTTACAAAAATTGAAGCCGTTGTTCGTGCTCTTCCTTTAGAGACGAGTGAGGAGGTTAGACAAGACAAGACAAGATTGTGTGGTGGCTCTTAGATGTGCAAAGCCTCCTAGAAGCAACATCCCTAAGGCAGAGTATCTTGCCTTCAAAAATCTTGTTAATCACAATGACATTATTATTTCTAAAGCAAACAAAGGCAATGCCACTGTCATTTTAGATCAACAAGATTACTTATCTAAGATGCATGCTCTTTTCTCAAACTCCAATTGCTACAAAATTGCCACCCACAATCCCTGTTCGAAGATCCTTAAACAGTCAGAGTGGCAATTGGGGGATCCTCATTCAATGAGACCACCAAGAGGCATCTTCTCCCCTCTAAAGAGATCACCCCTCAAATTTATGGGGTACCCAAAATTCATAAAGCCAATGTTCCACTTAGACCCATTCTTGACACCTTGGGGTCTCCCTCGTATTTGTTAGCTTCCTTTCTTGCTAAGTTAATCTTGCCCCTAGTTGGTAATGGTGATTCTTTCATCAATGACTCCAACATCTTTGTCAACTTCATCAAAGATGCCAAAATGGACAATGGTGAAATTTTGGTAAGCTTTAATGTTGTTTCTCTATTCACCAAGGTGCCAATTCCTAACTCCATTGAGATTATCAAACGTAAAGTTAATGACGAGATTGCCTCTCTATTAGAGTTTTTCTTGAGATCCACTTTTTTCTCCTTCCAAGGTGTCATCTATGAGTAGGTTGATAGGGTGGCTATAGGTTCCTCACTCTCTCCTGTCATTGCCAATCTTTATATGGAGCACTTTGAAGACATGGCTCTACACTCTTGCCACCTCAAACCTAAATGGTGGAAACATTATGTCGATGACACTAATGTGTGTTTGCCTCATGGCCTTGAAAAGTTGGAGGAGTTCCATGCCCACCTCAACAACTTGTCTCTCTCCATTGTCTTCACTAAGGAGGTTGAAGTTGATGGTTGTATTTCATTTCTTGATGTGTGGCTCCTCCAAAAACCTAATGGCTCCCTTGGGCGGCAGATTTTTTGCAAGACCACTCACATTGAGCTTTATTTGCATGCCTCCTCGCATCATCACCTAGGCTAGAAAGTTGGGGTCCTGAAGACCCTAGCTTTGAGAGTCCTTTGTATTTTTGATGATGACAATGTTGACCAAGAGCTACCCCACCTTCGTCATGTCTTTAGGCTCAATGGGTATTCCAGCAAGAAAATCTCCAAAGCTTTCAAGCAAGCCAGGTCTTTCCTTTCCAATCCTACCCATTCTAAGACACTTCCTCACCCAACTGCCTTCCTCCCCTTCGTTGAAGGTATCTCTCACAAAATCACAAGGATTCTCATTAAAAAAGGAGTTCGGTGCACCTTCAAACCCTTATCCTCCATCAGATCCTATTTACCCCCTCTCAAAGACTCCAAGGATGACTTTTCTACTTCAGGTGTCTACAAGATTCCTTACTCTTGTGGATCACCTTGTATTGGTGAAATAGGCAAATCATTTTTTACTAGAATCAAGGAGCATAGTGCTAACATCATGCATGAGTGGGTTCTCAAGTCAGCTTTGGCTGAGCACTCATCTTCCACCAAACATCACATATGTTTGGAAAACACCCAAATTCTTCTCAAAGAAGATAATTTATTTAAGAGAAAAATGAAAGAGGCAATTATGATCTTCAATCATCTATCCAATCTTAATCACGATGAGGGGTGGGCTCTTAACCTCTCATGGCACCCTCTCTTATCCTCACTCAAGGACTATCAACCTCCCCCCCTCTGACCCCCTCTACCCCCTTCTCTTGCTCCTTCTTGGTGTTTGTCCTTCCTCCTTGTTTCCACCCTTCATGTTGCCCTTCTGGTTTATCTTTCTCTTCTTCATAGTTGGTTCCCCTTTGTGCATCTCTCCACCCCCTTCCCTCTGGCCTTCCTCTAGGTGTGGGTGTCCCTTTGGCTTCCTCACTTTTGGCCCCCCTACTCCTCCTCATTCTTGTTCATATCATCTAGAGGTTCATCTTCTTTGTTAGGTTTTTAGGCATGCTTTCTTCTTCTCTTTCTTCCTTATTCCTTTTTTTATTATCTATCCTTTTACATTGTTACATATTATCTGATGCATGGCTTTTTATCTCTATTTTATCTTTTTATGTGTGTGTGTGCGCGCACACATGCATGTGTGCATGTGTGTGTGTGTGTTTTTATTCTCTGGCTTAGACTTTTTCGTACTCCTTTATATATATATATATATATATAGTATTTTTCTAGTTTATTATTAATTTCCTTTTTCATTTCTATTGTTATTTATTTCTTTATTTCTAAATGTCTAAATGCTTGGTTGTTAGTATTTCGTTTGGGTAATTAACCCCAATTTTCTCTCTTGACTTCTTTTTTTCTTGTTCCTTTCCTTTGCTTCTCACTTCTCTATTAATCCACGTGCCCACTTATTATCCCACTCTCCCCCCTACTTATACCCTTTGGTCTGCAATCTTACTCTCTTTGACATTCTTACACTCTTTCATCTTGATGATGGATCATGGAGTATGATCCGAAATGTTGATGATTAATAACTTTCTACACAATCTTGGTCCAAAAAAATAGTTGCATAATTCATGGATTGTGGAAATCTCATAACTGCAACCAAAGAATAATATCAAACAAGTATGGGTCAAGAAGGAAGAGAAAAGTGTTACCAATAATAAAACACAAAATTCTAGTCAAGAGGAAATAGAAATGGTTTTAAACTAAGATAGTGGAAGTATTGCTTAGGGATAGTTAATAACGGTAAAACTCTATTACGTCTCTGACAAGGTAAAGAAGTGTAACGAGTAATAAGTACAATACTATCAATAAGAAAATATGAACTCTATTGCCTTGAATAATATTAGAGAAAAGTTATAGTTATAATTGCATTACTTTCATAATTAATGTTTTCTTAATTTTTGGAGTATAAGTAGATGCAAAAGTTAATTCATTTGACAACTTTCTTTCTAAAAGTTACTATACATAAAAAGTGAAATTTTGGAGTGATTTATTGTGTGTTATTGAGAAAAAAGTTGAATAGAGCTATTCATGCCCTAATAGTTATAGTAGGAAAAATACTTTGTTCTTCATACATCATGTAAAGAAATTTCCTTGAAGAAATGGAAGCTATGGATAAGAATCTTCTTGTTGTAAGCATTGACGAAATACTAGAACCAAAAGTTGAAGTTTATCCAGTAGATTAGAGATTACATGATACTATTGGATCCCTATCATCTCTACCACTGAGAGTAATAATAAATGAGGATATCAGTACCTTCATTCGTAACAAGATTGTGGTATTGGGTAATCCTAGAATTGAAGATATGTACAAGAAGGAATTATGCATAGATGGAGAATTGAAAAAAATACAAGTACTTTGGAGTTCAAGGCCTCACACATATGGTGCATATGCCAAAAAATTTTATTGATGAATGAACTAGATTTGTACTAAGTAGAATACATGATGGAGCACTTTGGTTAGACATGGAGGAACCTATAAAGATTATGAGAGAAATTGTCAAAAAAGTTATGGGTCTATCAATACAAGGAAAGGAATGCCCATTGAGAGTTTATAATATGAATGAGATGAGATAGATAACTAAGAGTGCATTAGAAAAAAAGAGCCACAGTGATAGATAAAGTGAAACATGCAAGAACAAGATTCACTGCAATGATAATTGGGTACAAAATATATCAATCAAGTCATGCCAATAGTGTGTTAGGAACAACGATATGGACAACACATGAGATCGCCACACAGGGTAAAGCATATGATCTCTCAAGTATGGTTGTTAATCGATTAAGTATAAATATTGAGAGATTGAAGAAGGGTCGATAACAAGATATAAAATTTGGTACTCTACTTGTATGTATATATTTCTATGTTAAGAATATTTTCCCCGATATAGCAAATGAAAATATGCAATTATATATCAAATTAAAAAATATTATGAATAGTTAGCTGATGAATTTAAGAAAATAATATGAAGCTAATCCAAGTAGATCTAGAAGGCCAAAAATTCAGTAGTCTCATAATCTCTCAAATTCAACATCACTAGAAAGAGCTCAGAGAATGGAACCCAATGCAACTTGAACGGGCAAAAAAGGAGCTCGTAAGTAGAAGTTACGCTTGGTCAAAGTTCTAGTTGACAGGAAGACCAAAGGGCTAGATAAGGAGCAAAATTTGACCATCTCGAAAGTGGTCAACAATGGGTGTCAAATTAAATGCTCATCAAGAGCTTTCCAATGGCCTTCGTTTCGTCAAAATCAGAGCACGTATGTGAAAGTTATCATCGTTCAAAGTTTGGAAAAAAAAAAAAGCAAGTATTGATGATGTCATCATTATGTCATTAGAATTTTGGAGGAATTTTTAATTATATTTTTTTAAAAATTCCAAATATAATTTAGAATTTGCATGGGAAGTTGTTTTAAACAAACTCTCTCTTAAAATATTTTGTCATTATATTCCCTAAAATTATGGAGGTTAGCTTTATTATGGTTTTTTTTTGTAAGGCTTATAATTACAAGAAGCCAAAAGGAGGTTTTCATATGGTTTTATATTTGTTAATTTTTTATGTTAAAATGGGGAAAATGGTTATTATGTGGTTATTTGGTTTTAGACCAAATATGACTAATTTTTATGTATAAAAGAGGATTTACTCTCCTTTAGAAGACAATTAGACTTGGGAGAAGAACTTCTTGTGGGAAATTAGTCCTTGGGAAAAAAAATTTGTTGTGAGAGATTAATAGGAGGTAATTATTGAATTCTTAGGAGAGATTTTACAAGGTGTTATTCTACACCAAAAATTGTAAAAGAAGAAAGAGATTGTGAAGGCTTGGAGCTTGGAATTTGTAAGAAAGCAATTTTGCTTGGCAGATTTAATAGAACGGTCCCTCAATTGAGAACCAAACCTAGAGACATAGTCCTACCCAGACGAACTCCATATCAAATTGCTTATATTTCTTTATTCCCTTTCTTATTCTCTCATCCATTATTTTTCTCTTTTATATGCATTAAACACATTATTTAATTAAGTGCTTTAAGCATAAATATTCTTGTAATTTCAATGGTTAAAACACATAGCCACGTAATTACTACCTAGATTGGGAGTTAAATCTGTAATTTGGATTAATTTAAAAACTTTTAAATCTTAGTTTACAGATCAAGTTTGGTATTAGAGCCTATGTTGTAGAGAAATTGCAGGTGGTGAATGTTAACCAGGTTGAAGTTGAAACAAGGAGAAGGTGAACTTGCAGAGTTCAATCTAGAGATTGGGAAAAGAAGAACTTTTTCATGAGTCATGGTATCTAAACAAAATATTCTTGAGTTTGATGCAGAAGCCTTCCAAAGAGCATTTTTGGAGTTGAAGGCTTTGGTGGACATTCTTGTTCAAGAGAGACATGAATGATAACTGAAGAAAGAAAATAAAGCTAAGAAGAAGGAGGAAGCAAAAACCTCATCAGAAGATGCAAAAGGTAAGGGGGTAGGAGGTGGTAGTGACCCTCCTAAACCTCCATCTCCATCTTCATCAACTTCTTCATCTTCTTCATCTTCTTTGTTTTCTTATTCTACAAAGAAGCCTGATCATGTTAATGTGCCTTTGTTAAAATTGGATGTTAAATTTGAGTTACCTATATATAGTGGTGAATTGGATGTAGAGAAATTGGATAATTGGCTTAAGCAGATTGAAGTGTACTATAGGTTTCAGAAGATTTTGGATTATTCTTCCAAAATCCAGCTAGCTACCCTTAGGATGGGAGGTAATGCATTAGTCTAGTGGGAGACTAAGATCTAAGAAGATCTTGTTGCACATGGTAAAATCATTTCATCTTGGTATGAATTTACTTCTACTTTGAAGAAATAGTTTTATCCATTGGGTTATATGCAACAAGCCATTATGGATTGGCAAAATCTAAGGCAAAGTAAAGGACAGTTTGTACAAGAGTATATACAAGTGTTTAAGAAAAAGGCATTAACTCTTGGAATTCCTCTTTACATGCAAGATACTTTGTTAAAGTATATAGGTGGAATGCATTCATATTTGAAGCATACGATATTGATGTTTAGTCCTTCTAACTTTGATGAAGTATGTGTTCAAGCAACTCATATTGAAGCCGGTGGAGGAAACATTATTTTCAATTCTAAGAAGGAATTTTCTCCCACTGATAGCATCAAGAAAGGAAAGAAGGTAGCCACAGTGAAAAAAGAGGAAGGTGACAAGCCTAGACATTCGCATTGTCAGAAGAAAGGACATGTAGAAGAGAAGTGTTGGAAATTGCACCCAGAATTGAAACCAAAGTGGTTTAAGGATCGCAAGGGTAAACAAAAATCTATAGTTATTGTTCAGGATCTTGGATCAGATTCTAGTGATGAACCAACAATATTAGCTATGGGTTTGAAAGGTAAAACTTTTGTTGATTCTACCACTGATGTTACATGTGCTTCTACTTCTAAAAGTCATGTTATTCCTAAAGATACTAAAAGATCCAAACTTTTTCATATAAGGGTGATTTCAAAGAACACTAAAATCAACACATTGGTAGATAGTGGGTCCTAAGTTAATCTGATTTCAAAAGAAGTTGTTAAACAGTTAGGATTAGAAACTAAGCCACATAAGAGACCTTATCCATTAGGATGGGTGTGCAATGATAACAAATTGCTAGTTACCAAGCAATGTAAGTTAAGATTTGCAATAACATCTAAGTTCCTAGATGAGGTTAAGTTTGATGTGGTTCTAATCGATATCTGTGGGATTGTGTTGGGTAGCCCATACTTATATGATAGGAAAGCTATCTTCTATAGGGAATATAATAGGTATCATTTTTTTAAAGATGGAATTGAATATATTATAAGAGCTCATCACATGAAGAATGTAGGATCGATTGTAGACACGGGACATTTGAAAATGATAGTAAATGCAAGCACTAAACTGACTCTCGTGTCTCCAGCAGCTAGTGAGGATTAGGTGCAAAAAGAATCAAGTCTTCAGCCTGTGATGGTAAAAGATGATTTAAAAGGATCATTTTCTAATGATGTTTATGTACGAGAGGTCCAAAATGTTGATATATTTTCCATTTCATCAGTTATTTCAGTTTTGTTGCTTCTATTTCTACTAGTTGGTACTATGTGGCGGATGGATGTAACAATGAACATTGGTGGATATATGGTTGATTGTATTAGTAGTGCTATTTTGTTCTTCATAATGTGTTTGATGGTTCAGATATTCAAAATTCTAGTAGTTTGTACAGGTGATATAGGACAAGTGAGGCAAACATGTCCTCACTTCCATTTTGTGTAAAATAGACTTTTGGAGATCCAAAATCTTCTTAGTGGGGAGGAATGATCTAGGTGGATCCAGAAGGCCAAAACTTTAGTAGTCTAATAATCTCTCAAATTTAGCATCACTAGAAAGAGCTCAGAGAATGGAACCCAATGCAACTTGAATGGGCAAAAAAGGAGCTCTTATGCAGAAGTTACGCTTGGTTAAAGTTCTAGTCAACAAGAAGACTAGAGGGTTAGATAAGGGAAAAAATTAGACCATCTTGAAAGTGGTCAACAATGGGTGTCAAATTAAAGAGCTCATCAAGAGCTTTCCAATGGCCTTCGTTTCATCAAAATCGGAGCATGTATGTGAAAGTTATCATCGTTCAAAGTTTGGAAAAAAAAAAGTATTAATGATGTCATCATTATGTCATTAGAATTTTAGAGGAATTTTAAATTATATTGGAAAAAAAAATTCCAAATATAATTTAGAATTTGCATGGGAATTTTTTTTAAACAAACTCCGTCTTAAAATATTTTGTCATTATGTTCCCTAAAATTATGAAGGTGTTAGCTTTATTATGGTTTTTTTTGTAAGGCTTATAATTACAAGAAGCCAAAAGGAGGTTTTCATATGGTTTTATATTTGTTAATTTTTTATGGTAAAATGGGGAAAATGGTTATTATGTGTTTATTTGGTTTTAGACCAAATATGACTAATTTTTATGTATAAAAGGGGAGTTACTCTCCTTTAGAAGACAATTAGACTTGGGAGAAGAACTTCTTGTGGGAAATTAGTCCTTGGGAGAAAAAAAATTGTTGTGAGAGATTAATAGGAGGGAATTATTGAATTCTTAAGAGATATTTTACAAGGTGTTATTCTACACCAAAAATTGTAAAAGAAGAAAGAGATTGTGAAGGTTTGGAGCTTGGAATTTGTAAGAAAGCAATTTTGCTTGGCAGATTTAATAGAACGGTCCCCCAATTGAGAACTGGACCTAGAGACGTAATCCTACCCAGATGAACTCCATATCAAATTGTTTGTGTTTCTTTATTCCCTTTCTTATTCTCTCATCCATTATTGTTCTCTTTTATATGCATTAAACACATTATTTAATTAAGTGCTTTAAGCATAAATATTCTTGTAATTTCAATGGTTAAAACACATAGCCACGCAATTACTGCCTGGATCAAGAATTAAATCTGTAATTTGGATTAAGTTAAAAACTTTTAAATCCTAGTTTACAGATTAGGAGCTAATTCAAATAATTCAAACTAATGCAACAAGGTTATTGATCCCAGGCCAAGTAGTTGACAAGTATAAAGACACTTTATGTTTTGTTGCCAAGCCTAATCATTGCAAGATTCAACTAGTGGAGCCAAGAACTTCCTGGGTTCCTTATTTGGATTACAAAGTTTCAGAATAAATAGCTGGTTAGTTGTGTTGACCATGTACTAAGCCTCCCAAAGAACACCTTAGTCGCATGGTTTGGGATGTATGAGGAATTTTTCAAAAGTGAAGCTTTAGAGGCCCCATTAGCCAAGAAAGAGAAAAAGATAAAGAAGACATCTAGAAGTCTATTAGTGCATGAGGTCACACAAGCTACATCTACACTTCATCTATCAACACTAGTAAGAAAAGGAAAAGTCATAGATATACAATCTACAAGAGAAGTTGTTGTTACTATTTTAAAACAAGAGGAAGAAGGTAGCAAAGAATCAATCAAAGATATTAATCAAGGAGAAGCAACTGAGGAAAGGGTTGTAAAAAATGATAAAGTTAAAGTATTCAAGAGAAGAGAAACACAACATGTTGCTATAGAGAGAGAAGAATACCTTAGAATCAAGCTCAAAATCCACCACCAACAAAGAAATCACAAGTTGAAATGGAGAAATAAGTAAGTTCACAGGGGAGGAAATCATGAAAGAGAATGTATAATATTTCCATTGATCCTGGTGAAATAGCAAAGTGCATTACTAAAATAGGCTTAGTTAGAAAGATGGATCCTCACTCATTTGCAAAGTTAATTGAAGAAGATAAGAAATTGATTAAAGACTCAATCATAAAAAATTTCAAAGAAGCATGTAAATATCTTAGAGATGTGAAGGACAAGGTGACACATGATTTGTACACCACTCTACTAACAAGATGACACTCCTCAAGTTAGTGAGTAGAAGAATTAAGGAAACAAGTACTTTAGGACTTGCAACCTGACCTATCAGTCAATGAAATAGAAGTTTGGATGGATAAGTATAACAATGGTATTGATAGCCATGGTATTGGAACATGAATAACCTATTTTACTTCAAAATATCAAATAAGACTAGATTAAGGAGTTGCATAAAGAGCAAAATCAAGCTTATGAAGAAGCATAAACTTCAAATGTCAATGATGTACTTATTGTAAGTGAACTACTTGGAACCACTAGAAAAGAAGTTGAGAAGAAGTCTACAAATGAGCAATTCATGATTGAAGAAATAAAAAATAGGAAAGAAGATAATCAAGTGAAGCTAACAAAAATGCAAACAAATTCACCAAAAATAGGTACAAAAGTGATTGTTACTATTGAACAAAGAGAAGTGAACATATTTGACAAGGCTACAATAATCCAATCTATAATTATATCAATAAGTAGTGTAGATTTGTTCAAAATAATTATTCAATTGTATGTTGTCTTTGATGTTACACAAAATGTTAAGCCTTTAACAAGTAGTCAGTGATAGTCGAGCTCACTCAGGTGTCAAAAGAAATTTCTTGTATATGTTGATCATTTAGTTATAACCAAGTTTAGAGATAGTATTGACCGAGCTCAATTGATTAATGAAGCAAAGTCTATACTAATCCAGTTCAATTAGTTATCAAAGGAAAGTCAGCATAAACTCAGTTCTGATTGAGTTGGGTCAGTTAACAATAGAACTTCTATGTTAACCAAGTACTCAATTTTGTATTAGTCGACTGTCAACATATCAAGTTTGATAAATTTATTATTTAATCAAACCAACTTAAGAGATGATAATTTTTTGATTAAAAGAGTATTCAAGATGACTTGACAAGGTGAATCAAATATATGAAAGGTCAATTAAGGATTGAAGTGGGAAAAATGTGGAATTGGAGAAGATGAATTAAGGAAGCCAATTTGGAAGGATATCTATAAGAGGATAGAGTATCCGAATTAATAGAGCTATAAATAACATTTTGATCAAGGAGGATCAAGTAATCAATCCAAAATAGAGATCTAAATCAAAAAAGCCATTTGCATCAACAATCAGGTCAAGTCATTGTTACTCTCTAATAATTGTAGCAGTGAATCAAACCTCCTAGTAGAGTTATCCTACTAGCTATTTAACAAATCCTTTAACAAGGTGGCATTTCTAGATTGAAGTTTCTGAAGACCTCTAACAAGGACACTCCTAATAGGTTAAATTAAAGAATAGGGTCACACCTAAAAGTGTGTTTTGTAACCTTTAACAAGGTTGGCTCCTAACAACTCACTTCAGAAGAGTGAAAAACAGTAACTAGTTTTAATTGGTGGTTTTTCCAATTGGGTTTCCATGTTAAATATTGGTGTCTCTTGTGTTCATGTTATTTCCTTTATGATTTTGTAACTAATTTATAGTTAAAACACATTAAATATCTTAAGATCTAATTATCTCTATGCTAACTGAGTGATAATATTAAATCTAGTGTTAACTGAGTTATATTAGTAAATTCAGTAGTAGTCGAATATCTAGTAAGGATTTAGTTTAAAGTTTTGTTGACATATTAAAGGACTTGGATTTGTTTTTGTAGTAACTAATTCACCCCTCCCCTCTTAGTTACTCCTCATTTCCAACAATTGGTATTAAAGAATTTGGTGCTTGCAGATAAGGTTTCAAGGACAAAATTTGGACCGAGATAACTTCCAAGAATGGAAAGAACTCATGAATTTGCATTTACAAACCATTAGAGACACAGGCCTAAAATATCTAGAGAACAAGTATGCATCACCTACTAGACCTTTGACTATGGACCAAATTGTGGAAAAGAAGAATCACAACATAGTGATGATTTACATTGTCTTTACTCTTAATTATGTTTTATTTGATGAAGTCAAAGATTTTTCTACTACTCATGAAATGTGGATCAAGCTAAAAGATGTCTATGGAGGAGATGATAGTGTGAGGAGAGATAAGGAAAAAAGTTCTAAAAGGCTAGTTTGATCAAATGAATATGAGAGAAGATGAAAACATTGCACAATATACTGAAAGAATCAAAGCAAGTGTGAGTGGAATCATAGCCTCAAGAGGAAAAATTGATGATGTGATAGTGGTCAACAAGGTACTCTCTTCTTCTTGTTTATGAAATTGGAGTTTCATCTATTCAAGAAATGATATGTGATCCCAGAAATGATATAACTTTGGATACACTAGTAGGAAGGCTGGCAACCTTTGAGTTTGCATTTCAAGCTAAACTATCACTCAAAAAGAAAGCTAAAAAATCTAAAAGAGAAAAATCTAATAGTGAAGATGAATATGTTTTTGATGATGACCTTGAAGTTATTGAAGCCCTGCTTGCAAGAAGATTCCCTAAAGAAAAAGGAAAGTACAAAGACAAAATGTCTCTAATCTATTTTTCTTTTGAAGAAGTCGGTCACATTGTTGCAAGGTGTTTAAACAAAGAGGGAAAAGAAGAAAAGAAGCATGAAAAGTACAAAGGAAAGAAAGATTTCAAAAGCTACAAAAACTACAAGGATAAAGGTAATAAATATTGCTACATGGCTAAAGACTCTGATAATAGTGATGAAGATGAAATTGTTGACATTGCTATTAAAGATGAATTAGATGATGAAAATGATAAGATGGCCCTCATTTCTCATACTAGCAAGAATGACACATGGATCATAGATAGTGGTTGTTCTCACCACATGACTGGTGATAAGACAAAATTTGAGCACTTGGAACACTATGATGGTGGAACTATCAGATTTGGAAATGATGAACCTTATTGTGTAAAAGGAAAAGGTTGCATTGCATTAATGGATGAACTCAGATGTGAGAATGCTTACTGTGTTGAAGGACTAAAATGCAATCTACTTAGTGTGCCATAGTTGAACAATATTAGATTCAAGGTAGAATTCATAAATGGAAAGGCCAAGCTCCTGGATGGGAAATGAAATCTAGTTGGGACTGGCAATCAAACAAAAGGTAATCTATTCTATCTAGATCTAATTGAAAGTTCATGTGTCCTTTGAGTTAGACAACTTTGATGATTTCCTCTTGGTACTAATTCCATCCCCACATCTTATTCCATGAGTAAGGAACCAATCGTGATCTCTAATCTAAATGAATGAGATTAACTGATATGTTTGAATGAAAATATGAATCATCCCAACCATGGTCACCCCCCAACAAGTCTTACTTCTACATTTAGATCTCCCATTCTAGCTCTAAGACTATGTTAGTTTACATGGATGAGCTTCGAATGACTCCACGCATGCAACTAAAATCTATCATTTAATCAATTGATCCCTTTCCAACATTTCTTGTAAACATTGAACACCAGAGAAAAGTGAATTACGAAACTCATTTTACTCATGAATTGACTTTTTCTCAATCATTTTTTTGGGTCTAGATCTAGGCTTTGATTCTTTTGGCATGGCTTGTACTAATATATATAGGGTTTGATTCTTGTGGTCAATGCGTGTACCCTCCTAATGGGGGAAGAATGATGAAATGTACATGAAAAAAATGAATCTATATTTTTTTTTATATATTTAAAGAAAATATGAATGTATATATCTTTTGATGAGAGATATTTAGGACAAGGTGAATGTCATTTTCACTATAAGAAAAAACAACACTATGATCATGTTATCCAAAGGTATAATTTTTTATTCTAATTATGTCACTTTAAATCCTAATCATCCATTGCAAAATTTTTGAATTCTTGTCATCATAGTGTTGTGAGAAATCACGAGACTTCATCAATATTACATTTGATCTCTAGTATCTATTGATTTTTAGTGGTTAAGAATTATTACTGCCATCGAAAAAGAAAAAAAAAATTGTTCTTGACTTACAATGATAAGTAAAAAAGGAAATAATTAACATTCTAAGATCCAATTGTGGTGGTCTATTACCTCATACAAGGCATATATATGTCGAAGAGAAGAGGGAGGAATCTATTCTATGTAGAAATCACATTTTCATTAGAATTTGAGAAGGTAGGGTTTGAAAGGATCAAATCATTTTTAATAAATTATAAAAATGAGGATAGAGGAGATTAATTAAAATTTGAATAGGTAGAGTTTTGAAAGGGTCAAATCATTTTTATAAATTAAGAATGATAGATTAAGGAAGTGTTTCTAATGTGAAAGAACAATAATAATAAAAGAGTTGGCAAGGACAAGATAGTTTAATTTGGAGAGATCTTTTTGTATTGAAAATATATAATTTAGGCTATTCAATATTCTTTTGACTGATTTAGTTTCAAACCATTCTAAATTAATTTTTCATTTCTAATTTTTGAATATTAAGTCTTGAATTTTAGTTTTTATCTCTTTTTTTATTTACTTCTTGTTGTTTTACAATTGTAGTATAAATAGATGTTTTTGTTATGCATCATTGTTTTTGTTGTGCTTCATACTTTTTTCTATCTTTCTTTGTAAAAATGTGCCATAAAAAAATACATCTTCAAAAAAAACAAAAGAATATTAAATAGCACCAAGAAACAAGAAATTAAAAGAAAGGAAAACATAAGAAAAGCATGAAAACTACATTGAAAGGAGCTAAAAAATAAAATAAAAACAAAAAACATACAACCCATGAACCATAAAACAACAACTTGATTAAAATGGTTTGAATCCAAAATGTTCCATGTGGCACTAAAAATCTCAGTCCAATAATTATTTCCATAATGAATCACACTCAACTATTGGTAAATAGACTTTTCACTTTGAAACTCTTGACAAGGTGCCCAATGGAAGTGTGAAAAACTAAATACAACTATAGGATAAAGAATGAGCATGGTAAAGGAAATAATCACCCTTCTAAAATGATGAAAGTTATTTTGTAATTCTAATTGTGAGTGATAATCATAATTCAGTGTTGAGTCATCTTGTAGACTTTATTAATTATGCCTCAATCAACTCTTTAGTCTTGCAATGGCATTGAAGAGGAAGGTAGGCATGTAAGTCGAATTCTATTATTAACTATACAAGTTGTCACTAATAATATTTTCCAATTCAATAAACTAAATTCCTTCACAAGTGATGGTGATAAAAAATATCAAACCTTCAAATTCATGGGAATCCTTAGTTTCCACTATCCCATTAAGAAAGATGGTTATGTTGATAATGTCATGTGTCAATAAGGACATATGAAATACTTTTGAAATTTGCAATTTCCCTTTTTAGGTATCATGAGCCAATTTGTAGATATGGTGTGGAGTTATTGGTCCTTATTATGAACAAAATATTCCTCTACATACTCCTCGTTGGCATTTATGATCGACAATTAGACCTTGGGTTAAGCCTTGCTACCACTCTATCATCAACTGTCACTAATTGTTGAGGAATCAAATTACATGATCATATGCATTATAGTATGAGTTATGGACACTAAATGTACTAAGATGTTTTGGGCACTAATTAGAGACAAAAATGCTTCAAATTAAACTATGAATATTTACAATTCCCTTATCATTTTTCACACAGCTCACAATATGCTTTTCCTTTAAATATTTTCCATGACTTTTGCAAGAAAATTATGTTGATATGAAGTCTAGAAATCAGTCTTCTTGTTATTAATATCTATAATATGTATCCTAGTTGAAAGATTCTTTGCCAAAAGAAAATAATTGATCTTCTTTGAAGATCAAATCTAAATGCAATTTCATCTTTATTTTTCTGTTCTAATTCAGACATGTTGTATATGATTCTATAACCATATTTATGTCTTTGTGGGAGTCAACTATTGGAAATCTTCATTTTTGTACTATATATGTATTGATACAATAGATTGACCCACCAATATTTCTAAATGACTAATAAATAGATTGGCAAAAAACTACTTCATAATTGACAACACACACACACACACAAACACATAAACCTAATAATGCATTATAAGGAAGAGGTCAATGGATGCATAATAACCAAAGACAAAAGGCACCACAACATTTAAATTGTATAATTCACTTGATTTGTTTAGATGCCACCCTTACTGAAGAGATGGTAATATTTTATTATTTTTTATTATATACAGGATACTACTAATTTTTGTATGTTTATATTTGATATAATTTTATAGGCCAAATATTTTCCTATGAAGAAAGTCCATGCCTAAAAATATTAACCCATAACAAAATAAGGTGACAATTTCTAGATTGTGGTCTCAGTTCAAAAGAAAAGATGATGAAAAATGTTATTGTCCTTGCAAGAAAAGTAAGGGCTTAAAGAATCAAAGAATTCTAATCACAATTGCTCAGAGACATTGTAAGCAACATGATCACATTGAAGAGGGCAAGGATTTTCATCCTTTGGTGAATATGGATTTTAAATTGGTGGAACATGGAGGTATGAATATCAAAGTAGAAGGTGAAGAAGATGATCCTAAGGTAGAGAACACAATTGAAGATGTTGGTATTGGTGCAACTGATAATGTGCCAGAGAACATGATTGAAGAAGATGTTATTGGCGCAATTAATGAAGATGATGAAGAAAATGATAGTAGCACATCTAATGATGATGATGCAAAGAACCTTGATATACCTATAATTGAAAAGTCATACAAGCCCCTATACCAAGGCTCCCTTGTTGTTGGTAAACTTCAAGGTTATGAATGGTATATCCAATGTAAAAATCTCACATATGCTAAGGTATAGTGTCATTTTTGTTAGCTTCTATGTTAGCATACCATTAATGTTCTTTATATTAACATTTTTTTCCATAGGTTGATAGGTGAGTGTTTGTTACCACCATCAAACATTCTAGCTCGCCCTTACTACGAATCATTGACCATTATGAAAGATATTGGAATGGAGTATCAAACAATACATGCATGTCCCAATGACCATATTATATATCATAAATAACATGAATTTGTAACACAGTTCCCTAATTTTCACATTAGTAGATATCAATCATAACAAATAAATAAAAAGGTGACTCATAAGGTTCTTTGGTACATTCTCTAGTCAAAATAATTGGTTAATTTTGTATTATCTTTGATATTACACAAAATGTCATATCTTTACCAATCAATGTATGTCAAGTTCACTCAAGTGGTGAAGATAATTTCATGTGCCTACCAAGCATTCCACTATTTGCCAAGTTCAAAAGATAGTGTCTACCGAGCTCACTCGGGCATCAAAGAGAAGTTCATAAAAGTTTAGTGTTAACCAAGCTCACTTGGGTAAAAAAGGAAATGTTGGATGGAACTAGTGTTAACTAAGCTCACTCAGTTACCAAAGTAAATTAGCAAAGATGTAGTGTTAACCTAGTTCACATGGTTAACACAAGAAAAACATTTATGAGTTAGTGTCTACTGAACAAGGTTGACTAATGAAGAATTTTCTTGTTTTGGCATATTAAGTTTAATGAAGTTATTTGTTGGTTCTAGCCAACTAAGGAGATGAATATTAATTATTCTAAGTTATATTCAAGCCCACTTGACAATGTTTATGATATAAATATAAGGTCAAATTGAGGATTGAATATGATAAAGTGTATGGAAGAATAGAAGATGCTAAGAGGAAGTGAATTAGAAGGATACAAAAAATATCCTGGAGGAGCTACAAAGATACATTTGATCAAGAAGGATCAAGTATTCAATCCATAATTAAGATCTTTAATCAACAACTCAATTGCATCATAAATCAAGTCATCTCATTATTATATTCTAACCGTTGTAGCAATGATCTAAATCTCTTAATAGAGTTGGCTTAACAATTATTTTTAAATCCTCTAACAAGGTAAAATTTCTAGATTGAATTGTCTAAAAACCTCTAACAAGGCCACTCCTAAAAAAATGATTAAATCTTCTAACAAAGTCACACGTAATAGTGTGTTTTGTAACCTTTAACAGGGTTGGCTCCTAATAGGGCTCAATTCAGAAGATTGAAAATTGGTAACTAATTGCAATTGGTGATTTTTCCCAAATTGAGTTTCCATGTTAAATATTGGTGTCACTTGTGTTCATGTTATTTCTATTATATGTATACAAACAAGTTAATTAAGGTTAATCCTAGATAATATCTTAAGATTTACATGTTAAGCATTTGCCAAGTTACAACATATTATCAGTATTAACCAAGTGCCTATGTGTTTGTTGAGCAACAATATTTTTTAGTGAAGTTTATTTTCTATCATGGCATCTAAAGGATCTAGAATTTATTTTAGTGATAACTGATTTAACCCTCCCCTCTTAGTTACTCCTCTTATATTTCCAACAATTGGTATTAGAGCATTTGGTCCTTGTAGAGAAGGTTTCAAGGACTTAAGCTAAAGATCAGGATGTCTTACAAAAGGGAGATCCCTAAGTTAAACAAAGATAACTTCAAGGCATGGTAGGAACTCATGAGACTATGTTTGGAAACTATTAAATATTTAAGTCTAAAGTACCTAGACACCAAATATGTGACACCTACAAGAACTATGACTATTGAATAAATCGCAGAGAAGAGTCATAACATTATGATGATTGATATTGCTTCATCTCTCAACTATGCCAAATTTGATGAAATCAAAGAATGTGAAACTACTTATGAGATGTGGATCGAGCTAAAAGCCGTCTATGAAGGATATGATAATGTAAGAAGAGCTAAAGATGAAAGTCTTAGAGGACAATTTGATCAAATAAAGATGAGAACATTACAAAGTACAGTGACAAAATCGAAGCTAGTATTTGTGCAATCAAAGTTTCATGAGGAAAGATTGAAGATAAGACAGTGGTAAGTAAGTTTCTAAGAACACTTCTTCCTATATATGCAATTAGAGTATCAACAATTCAAGAAATGAGATGCAATCCAAAGAATGATATAACATTGGATGTAGTAGTTAGAAGATTGACAACATTTGAGCTAGATAACTATGATAATTATGTTCCTAGTTCCAAAAATCTTGACTTTGCATTTGAAGCCAAGTTGTCACTCTGAAGAAAGCTAAAAGGTCAAAAGGGAAAAAAATTGAAAGTGAAGAAGAAGATAATTCTGATAGTAATCTTGAAACTATTGAAGCATTACTTGTAAGAAGGTATCCCAAAGGCAAAGGAAAGTATAAAGGTAACATTCTTTTAATTTATTTTTCTTGTGAAGAAGTTGGTCATATTGTTGTAAGGTGTCCAAATAGAGAAGAAAAGGATGAAAAGAAGCACAACAAGTTTAAAAGAAAAAATGATTTCAAGAACTTCAAAGACTACAAGGATAAAGGTAAGAAATCTTTTTTTATGGCTAAAGATTCAGATAGTAGTGATGATGATGAGATGGTATATATTGTTGTAAGAGATGAATCTAATGATGAAGAAGATAAAATGAAATTTATTTCTCATGTTGGAAAAAATGATTTATGGATTATTGATAGTGGTTTTTCACATCATATGACTAGTGACAAAACAAAGTTTGAACATATGGAACACTATTATGGTGAAAGTGTGAGATTTGGAAAAATGAATCATGTTGCATAAAGGAAAAATGTTGTATCTCACTAATCAATGAACTTAGATGTGATAATGCTTATTGGGTTGAAGGACTAAAGCATAATCTACCGAGTGTGGTACAATTGAATAACATTGGATTCAAGGTAGAATTCATGAATGGGAAAACCAAGCTACTAGATGGAAAAGGGAATCTAGTTGGATTTGGTAACCAAACAAAAAATAACTTATTATACTTAGATCTGATTGAAAGTCCATGTTTCATTGCTCGAGTAGAAGAAATCTTGCTATGGCATAAAAGGTTATGTCATGTGAACTTTGATAACCTAATCAATAAAAAAAAAAAAAGAGTGAGAGGTATTCTTAGTTTGAGGAAACTTGATATGAGCCTATGCAAAAATTGTCAAATTGGTAATATGGGAAAGACAAGTTTCAAAAGAAAGAACTATCATTTGATAAGTAGGAGATAATTTCCATAGCAAGTCAAATTGTGATATTACTATCAGGATTTAACTATGTGATTTTTGAGTCAAACTTATTGACCCATATATCATAAGTAGTGATTCAATATGAATCAATCTCTCATGAAAATAAATGGAACACTTAGCACTCACTGGATCTAGGTGATGCTCATAGGGGTGAAGTACTGAGACTTCCTGGGAGGTCACCCATCCTAGTACTACTCCAGTCTGAGCATGCTTAACTATAGAGTTTCCTCCATGGTTAAACCAAAAGATTGCAACCCCATTTGAAAAACCTTCACCAAGTGTTGTGCCTTATGAACCATTAATTAGAAAGCTCCTTAAGCTCATCAATTGATAAATAGGAGATAATTTCCACAGCAAGTCAAATTGTGATATTGCTATTAGGATTTAACTATGTGATTTTTGAGTCAAAATCATTGACCCATATTTCATGAGTAGTGATTCAACATGAATCCATCTCTCATGAGAATAAATGGAACACTTAGCACTCATTGGATCTAGGTGATGCTCATAGGAGTGCAACACTGAGACTTCCCAAGAGGTCACCCATCCCAATACTACTCTAGTCTGAGCATGCTTAATTATGGTATGGCTACAAACCTAATGTAAGTTACTTGAAAGTATTTGGTAGAAAATTTTATATCTTGAAGGAATATAGGAAAGGTAAATTTGATGTCAAACGTTATGAAGGAATATTTTTAAGATATTCTTGTAGAAGTAAAGCATATAAATGTCTAAATTTTTCCACTCATAAAATCATAAAAAGTGCACATGTTATAATTGATGAATTTTCAAAAAAGAATGAAAAAGAAAGTAACAAAGAACCTTAGAACTACAAAATGTTTATCTACTATGAACCTAATACATTTCCAAATCTAATTGAAAGTTAATAGACTTCACCTCTCGCATCCCCAAAATCTCCAGAAGCTATCGAGTTGCATCTAGTGCAACCTGAGTCACAGTCTGAAGGACCTAAGTCATAGTTAGAAGCTACTAAGTTGCAGCCAAAGAAAAATAAGTTGGAAGGATCCAAGTCATAGATAGTGGGACCCAAGTATGATGCAAAAGATCATGGTGAGGCAAGTGGAACAAGTTCTAAATCCAAAGTGCCTATGTTAACAAGATATGTCAGAAGACAACATGCACTTGATCAAATCATTAGAGACAAGTCAGTTAGAACAATGACAAGAAACAAATTGAAAGGTACATATTTTCTTACTAAATTTGAACCTAGATCAGTTAAAGATGCTTTTGATAATGGAAGATGGATTGAAGAAATGAATGAAGAGATAATAGATAGAAAGGAATAAGACCCAGACTCTTGTTCCTAGATCCAAGGATAGAAATGTAGTTGGCACAACATGAGTTTTTAGAAATAAGTTGAATGAAGATTGAGAAGTTTCTAGAAACAAAGCAAGGTTAGTATTCAAAGACTATTCTCAAGAAGAAGGTATTGATTATGGTGAAACATTTTCTCTTGTTGCAAGATTAGAAGGTGTTAGGACTTTTCTTGCTTATGCTGCACATAAAGGATTTAAAATTTATCAAATGGATATGAAATATGCATTCTTGAATGAAATTCTTGAAGAGGAAGTTTACATAGAACAATTAGAAGGTTTTGTAGATTTGAGCAAAAAGGATATGGTTTATAAACGGCATAAAGAATTGTATGGACTCAAGAAATCTCCTAGAGCTTGGTATGAAAGACTTCATAACTATTTGATAAGGATTGGTTTTCAAAGAATACTTGATAACAACAACCTATATATCAAAGAAGGGCGAAACAAGAAGGTTGTGTTGGTAGAAATCTTTGTGGATAACACACTGTTTACTAGAAATGATGACTTGTGTAAAGCATTTATTAGAAGAGAAGAGCAAAAAATTTTGAGATGTCCATGTTTGGAGAGATAAAATTCTTTGTTGGATTAAAAATTTAGAAGAAGAAAGATGGTATCTACATTACTCAATCCAAGTATATCAAGGAGATACTAAAGAAGTTTGGAATGGAAGATTCAAGACCAGTTGGAACACCTATGTCCACTGGACATAAGATTTTCAAGAATGATGATTTCAAAGAGATAGATCAGACCACATACAGATCAATGATTAGAAAACTGCAATTTGTAGTGCATACAAGGCTTGATATTGCATTAGCAGTTGGTATGGTAGCAAGATTTTTAGATAATCCTAAAGAAAATCATATGATGAAAATCAAGAGAATCATGAGATATTTGAAGGGTACTAAAGCCTATGGATTATGGTACAAGAAAGGAGGAAATTTGGATTTAAAGGCCTTTACAGATGCTGATTGGGTAGGAAGTGTTGATGACAGGAAGAGCACCATTGGTGGAGCATTATTTCTTGGTAAAAGACTAGTGTCTTGGACAAATAAGAAGCAAAATTGCATTTCTTAGTCTACAGTAGAGGTAGAGTATATTGCAACAATAGTTAATTGTTCCAATGTTATTTTGTTCAAGAAACTATTGGCAGGTATGAAGGTAAAAATTACAGATCTAGTGGTTATCTTCTATGATAACACCAATGCAATTGATATATCAAAGAATCCTATGATGCATACCAAGACCAAGCACATTGTAATAAAATATCATTTTATGAGAGAATTGATGCAAGATAAAGAGGTAAGATTGGAATATGTGAATACTAAAGAACAAATTATAGACATATTTACTAAGCCATTAACTAAGGATGAATTTTTGTATCTAAGAGGCAAGTTAGGGTTTATTCCACTATCTCAAACTCACTAAATGAAGTTTAGTGATGTATCAACTAGAGCATGTCGAAGATCAATCAGTTGATGTAGTAATGAAAAAATAGATTGCATATGAATTAGTACATGAGGAACATTGATATACACTAAATATTTTCTTTGGTGTGAGATGTGAAAGAGAGAGATTTTTTTGTCGTATTCATAGAAATTTTATAAAGATGGAAAGCTTTGTGATGAGGGAAAGTTTGCGAAGAGTTCAGTTAGAGATGTCAAAGAGGAAGAACTTGGTCTAAAATATTAAGAGTTGATATCAAACAAGGAATGTTTGCTAACAAAGGGAGAAATTGAAGGCAAAGGGAGTTTATACTAATAGAGGGAGTTCTCATAGATGATAATCATAATGAATTTAAGGATATTATCCTTACTATTATTTTGCTTTAAATTTTATTCTATTATGACATGTGTTTCCATCAATGCCAAAGAGGGAGATTGTTGAAAATAATTGGTTAATTGTGTATTTTTTTTGATGTTACACAAAATGTCATATCTTTACTAGTCAGTGTATGCCAAGCTCACTTAGGTGATAAAGACAATTTCCTATGTCTATTGATCATTCTAATATTTGCGAAGTTCAAAAGGTAGTGTCTATCGAGCTCACTCAGGTATGGAAGAGAAGTTCGTAGAAGTTGAGTGTTAACCGAGCTCAAACATTAGCAGTCTCATATCAAAGAAAGGTGATTTTGGACTAAGGTTGAAAATGCATGATTGACATATCTTCATCAAGGTACGCCATGTTCTTCTCTATTTACAATAAATTTGTAAAAAATCATATATTTTTTATTATTTTAATTTATAATATATTGTAAATATCATTTTTTTATTATTGTAGTACATTCTACCTCTATCTCTCCCACACAACTTTGAAAACATGAGTGTTAAACAAGTTATATATGATCTTGGGAAATACATGAGGTTAGAAGTGTTACTTGTTAGATTTTTTGTATAGATATTATCTTTGTGTCTTGCTCTTCTTTTTCCATAATTTTTTGTATATTTTTTTGTAAAGTCTCGTTGATATTTTTTTGCATGAAGAATATCTTCTAGGTGGTTGTCATCTAAAGAAATTGATAAAAAAGACATAAAGCATTGGAAGAGAAAAATTCCTCAGCTTTTGTCTGAGATGCAAAAGTGTCTACCTTCAACTTTTTTCAATGCACAACAGCACTATCTCATATATCTAGTTGAGGAGATTGAATTGTGTAGACCTATACCAACTAGGTCAATGTGGATGGTTGAGAGGCCCTTAAAATTTTTGAAGGGGTTGGTTTGACAAAGAGCACGTCATGGGGGTTCCATGGTTGAATGATATATGGTATACCAGACCATAGTGTACATCTTTCCAAGTTTGCATCAAAGATTCATGTAGATCACATTTGGGATCCCAACTCCATTAATGGATTGGAAGTGGAGTACTTGATGGGGAAAGTTAAATTGAGGAAAGTGAGATGTAATTATAAGATGTTATTGTAGTTAATTAATTCTCATCCATCATCGATATAAGTTGTTTCTAACTGGTCTATTTATTTTATATAGTTGCTCATGAGTAAGATGCACTTAATTTGTATATTGCAAACAATCTTTGATTAGATGATGATATGGATTGAACTATCTCAACAAAATGGTCACTCGTTAACATGGAAAGGTGTTTCTTCATTGGTTAAAGAAGCCCATCATAATGGAGATCCCAATGTTACGCCAACGGTAATTGATCTAGCAAATGGTTTAAGAGGTGGAAAGGTATGTATAAGTTAATATATCATGACCCATTTATTTAATATCAACTCATAGATGGATGCATAATTTTGACATGCTTGAAAAATAACAAGTCAAGCACCACAAAGCTATACACTACAATGGCCTTAAATTTTGCATAAAAAAGTGGATGATACTAAGAGAACTTGTGATTTTGGGTAACTATAGTCTTTAAGGTAACCAATATTTTATCTAGAAACAACATGCATTCTCAACAATCTAAAAATAGATACTATGGAATTTTGGACAATATAATTGAGTGCAACTTTAATTCCTTCAAACTAGTTCCATTCATTGTCAAATGGTATAGGTTGTGACTAAATCAAAATGATCTTGATAGAACTATTATTAAACATGATAATGGATTTACAATGATTACTATAAGGTCATTTGAGCCAGTTGAAAATGAGTCATATGTTCTTCCAAGACAATGTGAACAAGTGTTTTACTTTGACATTCCATATAAACTGGGTTGGTCATTTTTCATTAGACACAATCCAAGAGGAATACCGGTAAATTATAATGTGATTGAAGAAGAAGATACCAAAGAAGTGGAAGATGAAGTAGATGATAATGATGGTGAAGATGAATAAGCAAAAGATGATGATGATGATGACAATGACGATGATGATGATGATGGCGAAGATGTTCATGATGATGGTGATGACATTGATGATACTGGTGGTGTTGATGATGGTAATGATGATGATGATGATGATATTGATAATGGTGGTGATGATGATGGTGATAGTGATGATGATGACAATGGTCATTGTGATAATTTGGATGATGATGGTCATGATGATGAGATGGACGAAGAAGATGATCAATGACATGATCAATGAAAATATATTAGATGTAAATGTTTTTTACAAAGCTCAAATCTTTGTGTTGATTACTTATAATATGTTTTTTGTAGAGGCAATGAATTAAAAAGTGTATAATAATTATGATGTATGAATAGTTTTCATGTTATTTTCTATGTAATTTATAGCATAAGTATCATGTAATTTGTAACTAACTTAAGATAAATGATTTACATATACAGGAAACTATACCCCTTTGATGAGGATCATACACATTAATATGGATCAAGAGGTATAAGTTTATTACATATTTTCTTTCTCTTTACCTTCAACACTAACTTTAGGTGAACTTCATCAATATTAGCCTCATTTTGTAGCAACATATTTTGCTCCTTCAAAAATATCTCTAATTTGATGGGCTACATGTACCACCAAATATGTATCTATTAGATTTTTTTCCTCAAGTGAGGGAAATGCAGGAATAGAAGAGGATAGTGAGACATTTAGTAGGTCTAGAAAAAGAGACAAACTAGAGGTAAAAAGATTAGAAGAAAATTCAATAAAATTATGCAATTTGTCCTTGCTCAAGGAGGGTCATGTTCTTACAATAATGAGACAAAGGGCGACATCAAGGTTCCCTTAAGGTACACACATCTTCAAAAAGAATGGGTGCCCAAGGAATTACCTCCAATTAACACTTATTTTTGTGTTAATGAGAGGATATATCACATAGCTCCATCATCATTACATGGCTTCGGTCTATTTTCCATGGATGGCATAAAGGTTAGTTGTAACAAAGTTGTTGAATTGATGGAGTATGTAGGACCTTGTTACAATTACAATAACTGGATATGGATAGTTCAACATAGGTAAACCTTTTATATAAAAATTTGTGTAATTGTAATTTTACAAAATGTCATATTATTTTCTTATTTTTGTTAGGTTTTGTACTTGTTTTGATTGTTTTACTGATGTTTTTGTCACAATTTGATGCTTAGGAAAGTGAAAAGAACATATTAGACAAGAGTAATTAGTTGTTGATATGGTGGCCACAATATTATGTGATGATTACATCACATATGATGAAGGGTGCTCCCCTTAATACCATAAACTCATAACAGAAAACAAAGAAACAACAACAAATGTGAGAACAAAATATGAACTTCTTATTTGTGCCACAAATGCACAATTACAAAATTCAAAAGTACAATATGTTGGAAATATAAGAGGAGTAACTAAGAGGGGAGGGGTGAATTAGTTACTACAAAAATATTTCTTAGATCCCTTAAATGTTAGTAAAACAAATCTATCAAAACTTAATTATGCTAATGCTCAAAAAAAAAAAATGTTATAACTTAGTAAACATTGAGAATGCTTGGTAATTAATTAGCATGCACATCTTAAGATTTTATCTATAATTATCATTACTATAACTTAGTTGCAAACATATAAATGAAATAGTTTGAACACATTTGACAACAAGATTTAACGTGGAAACCCAATTTGGAAAAAATCATTATTTTCACTCTTTTGAAGTGAGCCTTGTTAGGAGCCAACCCTATTAAAATTTAAAAAACACACTATTAGGTGTGACCCTATTAGAGGATTTAATCACCCTATTAGGAGTGGCCTTGTCAAAGATCTCTAGACAATTTAGTAGAATTGTCATCTTGTTAGAGGATTTACAAATGGTTGTTAAACCAACTTTGTTAACAGATTTGGATCACTGCTACAATGGTTAGAGAGTAACAATGAAATGACCTAATTTGGATGCAATTGAATTGTTGATTACAGATCTCTATTCTAGCTTGAACTTGATTCTTCTTGATCGAATGTATCCTTTCAACTCCACAAGAATATTTTTCTTATCCTTCTAACTTTCTTCCTCTTAGCATTATCAGATCTTCAATGCATTCACATACTACTTCATAAATTCTAGCCCACAACTTGACCTTCTACTTACATCATTCACATTGTCAAGTCAACTAGGATAGAACTTAGAATAACTAATATTAATTTTTTGAGTCAGCTAGAACCAATAGATAAATCAATTAAACTTAATATGCCAAAACAAGAAAATCCTTTGATAGCCGACCCTACTCGATAGACACTTAGAAGAAATTTTCTTGTGTTAACCAAGTGAAGTTTGATCAACACTACATACTAGAAAATTTCTTTGGTAACCAAGTGAGCTTGGTTAGCACTAGTTCCATCCAACACTTCTTTTATTAACCAAGTGAGCTTGGTTAACACTCATCATTTATAGACTTTCCTTTGGCGACCAAGTGAATTCAGTAGACCTGCCTTCTGAACTAGGAAATTTTTGGATTGCTCGGTAGCCACCAAAAGTTATCTTCAATGCCCAAATGAGCTTGGCATACACTAACCGATAATGATATTTGTGTAACATCAAAGATAATACACAATTAATCAATTGTATCTAACATAATATGCTAACTCACATGGGTGCCTTCATTACAGTAATCTGCAAGACAAGCTATGAACTATCACCCAAAGTTGTTCTAGACAATGTTTGGGTCTTTCTTAAAAAGGAGATTTTATGCTACCTGGGAAGGTTCTAGACATTGAAACTTAATACCTAGGGCCAAAAAACCTAACAATACATATAAAGTTGGTCAAATACATCTTTGACAATTATTTTAATCATTTCAAGTAGCCTAACTTTGAAAGGCCATAACTCATGAACCATTGCTCTGATTGGCTATTATAACCATTTTTTGAAAATGCCAGCTCCTAATCTATAGATTTAGAGTAATGTAAACACACTTTTGTTAAGTTTTTAGACCTCATTGAGCACTCTAAGGCCTCCAACGATGAGCCTAAAGATTTTTCTGCTAATTTTTCCACCAAAAATTGCAATAACTTCTCTGATACATATGCTTGAGCAATGAGATTCTTATAGTAGGCTTACAGCTCTAAAATGAACCTTTCTGTAGAAAATGAGAACATTCTAAGCTCATATGAAAAACTTATTAAAAATAGCAAGTTCCCATAAATAATAACCACCCTATCTACTAGTATTTATTAAAATAGAAAAGACTAAAAATAAAATATTTTTGGGTGATGCAACATTGCTCTTACACCTAGGATGCTCTTGCATCAGACACCTGGGGTAATTTGAGAAGTAACTCCATCATTTCTTAGGTGTTCAGAGGAAAACCAAGATGGTTAACTTCCTCCTTTTCTAGCCATGATGAATCCTCAACTGGCCTCCCTTTCCATTTGACCAGATATTCCTCATAAGTTCTTTTCCTGATAATTTTTCTAACACGACTATTCAATATCTCCTCAATCTCCTTTGTAGCCAACCTAGCTGCTAGAATACTCCACTACACTTTTGCAACTTCATCTTCATCACCTCCTTCATAATACTCTGTCAAATCTAAAATGTTAAATACTGGTGAAATATTCAATTCGATAGGAAGCTCCACCTCATACACATTTCCAAAATCATGCCTTTTTCACTATCTTGCATGTTCCAAACTTCTTCATCTTCAGCTTATTATATGTAACCACTAGAAAATGCTCCTTTCTCAAATGAACCATGACTTCATCTCCAACCTAAAATTCCTTATACCTCATTTTCACATTTTTCTTAACCTTATATTGTGTATTCATCTTTATGATGTGCTTCCTCACCTCCTCATAGATTTTCTTCAAATGTTCAACAAAATCTTCTGCTTCAACACTACTTATATCTCCTTTATACAACTGCCTCAATTTATAAGCATTTCTTAGACTACTCCCATATACAATTTGAAATGGTGATTTACTAGTATTCTTGTTGATAGAATTATTATATGAAAATTCTACCTATGGTAAAATCATATCCCATTCTTTTGGTTTAATATCTCCAAGCAAGCATCTCAACAAGTTTCTCAAACTGTGATTCACAACTTCTATCTATCCATTAGTCTATGGATGATGTGATGAACTGAACTTCAAATATATCGTCAAATTATTTCATAATGTATGCCAAAAATACCTAACAAATTTGGTATCTCAATCTGAAACTATACTCTTTGGAAAACTATATGGTCTCACCACTTCTTTGAAAAATAACTCTGCTGCATGAAAAACTTCATTAGTCTTCTTGCAAGGAATAAAATGTATCATCTTTAAAAAACCTATTAATCACCACAAAAATAGAATCATGCCCGCACTATGTCCTCAATAATGCAAGAACAAAATCCATGCTGACATCCTCCCATGACTTCTTTGGTAGAGGTAATGGTTGATACAACCCTATATTCTACTTCACTCCTTTTTCCATCTTACATACTCTGCAACTCTGTATAAAATTCACATCTTGTTGCAAGTATAGCCAGTAATAATTCTTAGCAACTAGAGCTATGGGTTTTATCTCTACCAAAATATCCAGCCAATCCTCCACTATGCTTCTCCTTGATGATATTCTCTCTCATTGAACTTCTGGGAATGCACAACTAGCATCCTTTAAACAACATACTATCCCAAATCATGAAATCCAACCACTTTGTCCTATCAAGTGTAACAAGTTCTATACAAGCCTTCCACACTTCACCAAAATCAAGATCATCCAGATACAAAGCACTAAGTTCCTTGGATCAAACCAACTCTATCTACATTTTTGTCAGCAAAAGTTGTCTTCTACTAAGAGCATCTATAACTTTGTTAGACTTTCCACTCCTGTGTTTCAAAACAAATTTATAACTCTACAAAAAATCAATCTAGTTCAAATGCCTTTGATTCAATTTTTCTTGACTATTTAGATATTGTAAATCTTGATGATCAGTATACAAAAAAAAATCCTTAGGAAGAAGATAGTGTATCCACTTCTTCAATGCTTGAGCTATAGCATTAAATTTCTAATCATAAACCAAATATTTTATTTTTTCATCATTCAATTTATCACTAAAATAAGCAACGGGTCTACCTTCTTGGCTCAAAATAGCTCCTATTGTAATACCACTAGCATCACAATCTACTTGAACACCTTGTTAAAATCATGAAGTGCTAAAATAGGATGCTCAATAACTTTATGTTTCAAAAGATTAAAACTCTTATCTTCTCCTATAGTTCACTTAAATTCCTTCCTATCCCCTCTCATTATTTCAGTAGAGGGTCCACAAATACTGCTAAAACTTCTTATGAATTTTATGTAAAAGCTAGCTAGTCCATGAAAAGATCTTACCTTTGTCACACTCCTTGGAGTAGGCATTCAAGGATAGCCTTCACTTTCTATGGGTCCATTTTCAAACCTTTTGTTGAGACTACAAATCTTAGGTACATGAACTCCTTCTTTACAAAATTGCACTTCTTCAGGTTTATTAGCAATTTTTCTTCCCTCAACTTATCAAATACTTTATGAATATGGATCAAATTCTCCTCTAATGTCCTACTAAAGATCAATATATCATCTAAGTAAAAAATGACAAACTTACCCAAAAATTCCTTTAGTACCTCATTTATGAGCCTCATGAAAGTACTCGGTGTATTGGTTAGCCCAAAAGGCATGACTAACCACTCCTACAGTCCTTCCCTTATCTTGAAAGCAATCTTCCACTCATCACCTTCTCTGATACGAACCTGATGGTACCCACTATTTAGATCTATCTTTGTGAAATACTTAGCTCTACTCAAACAGTCCATAATATCATCCATCCTTGGCAAAGAAAATTTGTACTTGATTATGATCTTGTTGATATCATGAGAATCTGTGCACATCCCCCATTCTCCATTCTTCTTTGGTGCTAATACAATTGGTACTACCTGGACTCAAACTCTCTCGAATCAACCACTTTTGCAAAAACTCATGAACTTTCCTATTCAACTCTTCACTTTCTACTAGTGTCATTTTGTGTCCTTCCTTGTTTGGAAAACTGGCTCCTAGAACCAAATCCATCAGGTACATTATCTGATATAATATTAGTAAACTCTCCCAACATATCTACAACTTCTGTAGGTACCTCTTCTACTTCTTCTTTACTATTTTTAAGAATTATGGTAAAACACATATGCTCATGCTTTGTACCTTTGAGGAACTCTTTTCCATCAACAAAACATATTCTAGTAGCACTACATACCTTTTCTTCTTTATCCTTCAATGGATTCAACTTATGTTTCACTCCATCCTTGGTTAGAGTGTAGGTATTTTCTTTCCCATCATGTGCAACATGCCTATCAAATTTCCATGGCCTACCCAACAACATATGACATATGTCCATAGGTATGATATCACAAAGTATCTCATCTTGGTAGCTTCCAATCTTGAACTTCACTGAGCACTGCTCATTGACCATGACCTTGTGGTCATCTTGCACCCAAGCAATATGATATGGATGTAGGTGTTTCTATCTCTTTAGCTTCAATTGGTGACCATTATTTCTAACACCAAATTGTTAGTACTTCCACCATCAATGATTACATCCCAACACTTATCTTCACATCTGCACCTTATGCCTCACCACTTAGTAGGACTCTTCTATTAACTAGGACTTCTCCTCTTTCAGCATCTTCAAAATGTGAGAATTTGACATCTTGATCAACATGTGCAACTCTAGCCTAGCCTTCTATTCTTTAGTCTATCCTTCCTTGGCACTGGGTACATTCAAATGCTTTATACCCTTTTTTTCTGCAATGAAAACATTTCCCATGGAAGCCTTCTCTTCCAGATCCTTGTCCTTAGCTTCTTCCTCTATGATCTCTATTATTTTGATCATGAAAATGATTGGAATTATTTCCCCTTTGGTTCTAACTGCTACTCCCAGTCTCATCTTTTTTCTTCTAATCATCATTATGACTTCCATAAGATCATCCACCAAATCTTCCATTGTGACCTCTTTCACTATTCTTGTTTTCAAACTTCTTGCTCAAATTTTTATCAACTTTTAGAGAAAATTGGTATGCCTCCTTAATACTATTCATTCAAACTAGACTAGCTCATCCTGAATGCTTGGTCTTAACCCATTAACATAATGGGCCACTTTCTCCTTATTAGCTTCTGCATGGCCGGTTCCAATGAGAACTCAGTAGAACTCTTCAGTATACTCTTGAATAGATTTTCCTGCTTGCTTCAACCCTTGCATCTTCTTCAATAGATCAAGCTCATAATCCACGTAAATGAATTATCACTTCAATTTGATCAGATCTGGTGATTTTTTCCTTTCCCTTTCTATTTCATTCCAACTTAACCTCTTGCCACTAGATCTTCGCATGTCCCTTTAGTTTTTCCTATGAAAACTTGACCCTATCAAGATCACCAACATCTTCATACTCAAATTACTCCTCCAATTCATTAATCCAATTGATTAGCTCCTCTGGCTTAAGATTTCCTAAAAATGTGGGAACCTCAAACTTAGGTCTTTTTCTAATCTTGGAGATGGCCCTAAAAGGCCTCTCTTTCTCTAGATTTAGAACTGCCTCTACTTTAGTATTTTCTTCTACTTCATCCTCATCCTTGCTTTCATCTCTTATGAGAAGATTCATTCCTCTACGCATTTGTTCTTCCAATTATTGCATTTTTCTTTGGAGGGCTCAAAAACCCTCGGGTGTAACACCTACAACTCTTCTGCCACTCTCTTTGTAGAGGATTTTTTCTGCTTCTACTAAAACACTAGTGCAAACTACCTCACAATCGGTGATTTGTCTACACACTCAGCCCAAACCATGGTCTTGGTGTGAACTGCCTCATAGTTGGTGATCTATCCACACACTCAAGAACTCTAGCTTTGATACCATTTGATGAAGGGTGCTCCCCTTAATACCATAAACTCATAACAAAAAATAAAGAAACAATAACAAATGTGAGAACAAAATGTGGACTTCTTATTTACATCGCAAATACAAAATTATAGAATTCACAAGTACAATATGATGGGCACCTTCTTTACAATAATTTGCAAGACAAGTTGTGAACTATCACCCAAAGTTGTTTTAGACAATGTTCAGGCCTTTCTTAAATATGCAATTTTATGTTGCTTGAAAAGGTTCTAGACATTGAAACTTAATACCTAGGGCTAATAGACCCTAACAATACATATGGAGTTGGCCAAATACATCTTTAACAATTATTTTAGATATTTTGAGTAGCCCAACTTTGAAAGGCCATAACTCACAAACCATTGCTCAGATTGGCTATTATAACCACTTTTTAGAAATGCCAACTCATGATCTACAAGCTTGAAACCACACAAGCACCCTTTCATCAAGTTTTTAGACCTTATCTAGGCACTCTAAGGGCTCCAAAGGTGAGCCTGAAGATTTTTTTACAAAATTTTCCACCAAAAATCTGCAATAACTTCTCTAATACTTATGCTTAAGAAATGAGATTCTTATGGTAGGCTACACTAGTAAATTTAGGCCTAAATTTTGATGCGAAAAGGTCAAAATTTTGACTAGAGTAGGTTGATAAGGCGACTAAGCTTGTTGTCAGTCTTTTTTGGTCAGTTTTTTGACACACACATTTTGCATCAAAATTTTGACTTCATAAAGGTGGACTTACCAATGAAAATTTCATCAATTTCCTTAGTCCAACCTGAACTATTATTTTCTCATTTGTGGGCACTGCTGATCAAAATTTTGATGTAAACCCACACCAATTTGGTGTTGAAATTGCAACCAAAACCCCTTACTTTTCTATGCTAGTGCCATACAATCGATGTCAAAGGTGACCAATTTGGCATTGAAATTGCAACCAAAACCCCATACTTTTCTATGTTGGTGCCCTACAATCGATGTCAAAGTGAAGACGTTTGCATCAAAATTGAGACCAAGATATGTATAAATTTTGACAAGCTATCCCAATTATTGTAAAAGCTTTTCTCTCATAGGAGCCTTCTAAAAACTACACAAAATTTGATTTTAAAGAGTAACTGCTTGGTGCATGAGAGTCAAGGTATCGTGCACATTTCTACCTCCACACCATTTTTTCGTTCAGCACATGATTTATTTTATACAAAACAATGGGAAGGAGGAAGAAATGTGCACGATATCCTGAGTCTCCACCAAGCAATTATGCTTTACAACTCAAATTTTGTGCAATTTAAAAGGCTCCTATGAGAGCAAAGCCTTTGCAATAATTGACACAATGCGTCTAAATTTTGGTTCCTACAGGGAAGAATAAAATTAGGAAAGAATTATTTATCGAGAATGAAAGCCAATAATTTCATCCATTTTTCAAATAGATAAATGTGACAAAAAAAATTACAGTCCCAATCACATCATCATAAGAGTGTATATATAATTATAACTATAACTATGTCTAAAACCAACATAATTTACAAATATCCATAATTCAAATATTATCCCTTGATGTTTTCTTTAATGCAAAGTTTTAAGTCAACTATGTTATCACCCTAGATGTAATACCACATTTTCATTAGGCTAAAGACTGCAACAAGATTTAGAAATGCAAGGAGAACTACCCAACCAATTTAGAAAATGACATGAAAAGTTAACAATCTATCAATTAACAATCTAGATGAAATATTTCTAGCAATTGAACTGTACATTATAGAAACAAAAAATTGCCTTAAAATTGACACCTCACTAGTTGTTCATTTGCATCTGTAATGACTTCACAAAAGTTGAAAGCTTACAATTTATCAAGAACACAAAAGGCACTTGTAGTTCAGCTACATCAATAAAAGTAAAGTAGTTCAGTTGTACGGTGAGGGCAAGAGACTGTCAATATCGATTGTGGAGTTGCAGATAGGTAAGCGATAAATATAAAAAGGTAGTACAAGGCACCATTTTCCATGTTATAATATGATGAACTACCTTGGAGCTGGTTCTAAACCTTGATTGCTTAATGTTGGATTTGATCCAACGGTACCATTTTCTGGAGGAGGTCACACACCCCACTTTCTTGCTAATTTTGAAGGCACTAACAAAGCATCTTTTCTAGCTGATCTCCCTTGCAAGCTCTCAATTGAAAGAGAATTCCTAATTGAAGAATGCTGAAGATAGTCATGATGTGCCTATCAACTGAAGATAGTCACAATGTGCCTATTGCTAATAGACACATCGTGACTATCTTCGGCATTCTCCTATGGCTTTTGTGGTTCTAATATTATAACATGAGGCTTCCTCTTCTTTTTTCGAGCATAAGGTTAATGCAGCCCTGTAATAAGAAATAAATGGGTTTAATTTCAATTATGTACAACACAAAGAAAATCAAAATGTAATAGCAATTTTTAATAGAAAATGAACTATATAAACTTATAAAGCTCATAATAATAATAGGCCATAAACTTGGATAGATTTGTTGTAGATTTATAGGATGATTGGGGTGTACTTATCATCATGATCTAAATTCTGTAAGAGATTAGCATGTGTTATTTCAGCAAAGATAACTGCCTGAGAGAAATGAGCACATGCTGGTGATTGTTCACTTTATCTAATTTGGTATTTTATTGCTAGGTTTCAAATTATTAATTTATATAATTTGTTAATGATGCAGGAGCATCCAGAGGTATAAGGGCAATCCTGTGTCATCCAAAAAAATGTACTTAGACTTAGTTTTTGTTTCATGTGTTTTCATTTCTAGATACCCATTTGGGTCAAATAAAGGTTCCAACTCTCACAGTTCCACTATTAGTGTTCTGGGTTAGAGTTTTTAATCACCTTGGGATACGTGTAAATGCCAAAAAAAAGGAGTATGTAATTGAGAAATCATTTTGGTGAACTATAAGGTGTAAATTGGTTGGATTATTTTAATTGTAATTTAGAGCATTCTAGAAAAAGAATTAGGTCAAATGGCCCCACGGTTTGAAAGTTATCGTAGTTTTTCAGTTTTTGGAGACATCCTTAGAATGCTTCAAAGTCAGGTTAGGGGCATTAAATGATCTTAAAAAGGGCCAAAAACTGGGGGATGAGAAATTCTGGTCCATAAGGCTATTGAGCGCTTCGAGAGCTTTCTGAAAATATAAACGGTTCGTCAATCAGAGCTACGGTTCAAAAGTTATGCCTCCCAGAAGTTCGATTACCATTTCTGAATTCTTCTAATTTTGCGCCAACTTCTAATGTGACTTCTAGAGCCTTCTATTTGGTCAGTGGATGCCTACTAGCACTTTGTAGAATGTATTCCTAATCCTTAACCCTTCGGGGTCTATTTAAGAACATTTCTGGCATTATAAAAGGCAGTTAGGAGTGGAGTTTGAGAGGAGGTACTAGGAGAAGAATTTATCTCCAGACTTATGTTATTGTAAGCCCTTAGGACATGTTTTGAAGTCTATTTTCTCTGTACTAGATGTACTAGCATATTTTCATAGTTAATAAATTTTTTCCTTTCCTGTTGTGTCCATTCTATGCTTGGGTCATGTCCCCATCAGTTAACCAATTCAAGCCTTCCTATTATCCCTATTTTGTTAAGTTAATCATGGCCTAATTTTTGCTTCAAATTTGAAGTCCAAGATTTACTCTCATTGGTATTCAACTTCCATTGATGCTTGTGAGATTCCTATTTTGTTGAACAACTACATTATAACTTTCCATTCATTATATCTTTTCCTCATATAGCTAAAAAAATGTCACTATTATTTTCTTCCCATTCCCTATATCTTATTCACATAGTAATGGAAATGCCATTCTTATTTTGAAATCTATGAATTTAAAACCAAAGTTCAAGGTAAACTAGCATATCATATGATGTCAATTGGGCATCTCAAAAATTGTATGAATAACGGTCTCATAAACATACCATGCTTCATCCAGAAGAGCTATAATTCCCCCTAGTTTCTGCATATACAAAATACAGTTATATTGAAGATCCTGGCCCTCAATTTCAAAAGTTTGTGCTCTAATAAACAAAAATTTCTAACAAAGCACTACAAGTTAAATTGAGAAAGGGATCATTCATTCTAAAATATTTAGTCCATAAGATACTCAATTCTATAGAAAAAAATATTATTTGAAGCTATGACTAAGTGTCAACCCCACTGATTTACCTATACCCAAGATGTTTATCGAGAACCTTAATTAAAATGATATATTGTGTGTATGTTTAACTATGTTGTTTGCATCTACATCTAACTAGAAAAGGAAATGGATATCAAAAAAGACCTTTTCAATAAGATCCAAAACATCTTGATTGTCAACAAACTCAATGTAGCTCCAATCAATTTTTTCTCTTGTGTATTCATCCGGTTCCATCTAAAGACATGTTGCACAACATATACAAAAATCCATAGAAAAAAGTAAATATCATACACAACAAAATAATATTAAAATAGTTAAGAAAATATACCCTAAGCAAAGAGAAAAAACAAAATGTATAAAAAATATATTCCTTTCAAAAATTATGATGATTTAATAGATATGGAACTTTCTAACCTGATTGAAGTGTTGTTGTAGCTTCTCATTTGTAAGATTGATACAGAACAGTTCAAAACTATAATGAAGAAAAAAATAGGGTTTCCTTAGCTCACCAAAGAGTAATACGTAAACATTTTGTATTATGAAAGCTTTCAAATATAGCTTGCTAAATTGCAGTGGTTTTAGCTACAAGGCATGATTTAAAATATGCAGTCTTGATGTCTATTAAAAAAATGTACCTGTTATTCTTGAAAATCTCAAAACTATAAATATCAAGAATGCCAATTAGGGTCCTAGCCAATCAAATTATTTATTTTATTTACTAGCCTATATCCAATACGAATGACATTATCTTAAGAACAACTTGTAGAACAATATACATTCTAAAAAAACTAAGAAATATACTTCACTCTCCAAATATATTCTTCTTTGAGATCTTGTCCTAAGCAACACAATACTCGCAAATGGTACATCATACTAGTCAAACAATCATGAGTATAATATTTTTGCCAATGCATCTCGGCTAGTAAGTGCAACAACTGGGTCAAGAGATTTTATAGTGCTTTCATCTCGAGTCACAATGACACGTTTACAAAAGAGTCTTCCAAAACCTTAACATCACACCTAAGATAATATATAATGTAATTATTACCCCTCCCATAACTATTTTCTTCTTGTGCAAGTGTAAGAATGCAAGACTGGCCATTGAGGGATATAGATAATCTTGAAGGATTATTGATTTAGTCTTTAGATGATGATTGAGGTAGCAAGGAGGAGGTGATATATTTTCTTCTTTGAAGAATGCTAGACGTAGTGTGTAGGCAGCCTATAAAAGCTAACTAAGGTTGCAACATTTATAATGACTATAAACAAAAATATAAATTAAAACAAGCAATATTATCATCAATGTTTTTATATGTAGAATGAAATGGTTATAAGTATGCATTGCTACCACATGCAAATGATTTTGAGATACAGACCTTTGCAATCCAATCTCCCAAGGAATAGATAGCACCACTTATTGCCATCTTTTCCAAAATAGGATTTTTCATAAAGCGATGTTAGAATAGTTACTAAAATGGTCATAAATTATGTTGTTATAGTAAAAGAATACTTTAACTTAAGAAAAAAACCTATACAATATTAAAACATGACATCGTGCTTTAAAAACTAAAAAGTTACCTATAAGGAAGAACTTCATTCCGACTTGCTAATTGGTTGTCACTATTAACTATAAGCTTATATTTAAAGTTTGAGCTTCATTTGGTTTTGAGAATAGTTAAATATTCTCTACTAAACAGGGCCAACCACGTGAAGGTGGAAGCTCATTTGGCCCCTACCCACCCCCCCTCCCACCAACATCACTCTAAATTCCCCATCAACATTTAATAACATTCATTCATTAATCCATTTTTGAAATATAACATTCAATCATTATAATCACATGATAACTTTCATTAACACATAAAATTCATAAACACACAACATTCATGAATAATTCATTAACATGCAACATTTAAGAGTAAGTCATTCATGAATAATTCATTAACACCCAACATTAATGAATAATATTCATTAACACAATATTCATTAACAATAATCAAGAGCAAGTCATTCATGAATAATCATTTCTTTTTTTCTTTCTTGCCGTTTCTGTTTTTCATAAAATTTCTAAGAGGAATATCAATGTCCTCGTCATCCCCCTCCTCTACTAGTTCTAATGCATGTCTCCTCCGCATCCATTCAGGAACATCATGAGGCCGCTACGCCGAAGGGGGGTCCGCTACAATAACAGGTACTTCATGAGTTAAATTCACTCCATTTTATATTAGTGAATTACAAGTTTTTGTTTAAGTAAAAGAACTATAAATCAAAAAATTAATTTAAAAGAACAAAACATAAATTTTCTTTACCTGAATGTGTGACATGATCTACCTATTGATCAGTTTGAACATCCTCCAGCACTCATTTAGCAAGACATGATTCTATATCCTCAACACAAAAAGGTTACACCAAGTTCAATTAAAGATGTTAAATTGTATTAATAATTACATAATTAGTTTTAAATAACAAATGAGCACCTCCATTGATAGTATGATGCATATCAACGGCTTCATGATGCTATGTATGATATGTGTCATGTTAACAGGCTGCATTGCAATGTCATGCACATTATTATCAAATAAATTGTTGCTCAAGTATTCAATTTCTAATATATTTTTTGGCATGTTTACCTGTGCAAATGATGTAGGAGACTGTTTGGTTGGGGCAATGGAAGCTTTCCATAGGCGTTCAGCCACCGCTGCATAGCCTTGCTTGAAGGCAATTTTTTTGTGTTCTTCCGTGGCCTCTAGATTAAAATTAGCGCCTTGCATTTTTTTATTAGTTAACAAAATTATTTGCATTTTATAAATAATTTTTCTTTGCAATTTATTTACTACTACTTACAATGCATGCTTTGATTTTCGAATATCCCCCAAAGCCAAGTTTGTGCTGCCCAACTTTTTCTAGCCATGCCTTTGTTGCCTTTGATGTGTCCTGCAACCTATGAAAAATTTGAAATATGTTAGATGTTATAGATATAAAGATCAGTACTAATTAGTGGATTATTACATATCGGTATGAAGGTTTTAGTATAAAGTAGCATGTTCCACCAAAAATATGAAAAAAGGGAAGAAATTATAGCATCATACCTTTAATTATAAAATAGCTTCTAAAACTAAACAACATCACATATATGCCTTTTAAATTGATCTTTAATTACCCATTATTCACAATAGATTCAGAAATTTAAAATAACAAATTCAAATATATTTTCATGTCATCATGTTGAGCTTGCAAGGAGTAGTGCACATATTTCAATAAGAGAGAGCACACGACTATCAAAGTATGGTGGAAGAAATTAGATGAAAAAAAAAAAAAATTCATTGACTATACGAGTTGGGATATATAATACAAGAAATGTATATTGTGGACAATTCAAGATTAAATTTATAGGAAAATCTAGGTGTGTTAGTATTTTTCAAGTTAAAGATATTAGCCACATTGATGAGCTAGTCTCAATTCTTTCTGTTTTTCTATCCTTTCTCGTGACATTCATTTCTAGTGACATGTGTAATCATGCTATTTATCCCTAGAGTTCATGATGAATAGGGGATAATTTTTAGAACAATCTATGATAAATAAATAAATAAAACTAATCCAATCTCTTGCAATTGCATGACTTGTAGATTGTGGGAAGTGAACCACTACAAAGGATAAGTATCTTTTGAGAACTCAAACTCCTACAATACACTAAGAAACAAAATTGTTGGATTTCAATTAATTATAAGATTGTGGTTTAATTTAGGAAGTCTTGGAGGTTTCTATTTGTATTTTGAGCATAGAGAAGAATTAATTTGTGAGGTCTTTAGAAATTGAATATATGGATCACAGAGACTTTTTGGGCAGTCAATCAAACTCTCTGTCCTAGATGTCAATGCAATGTGGTTTGGATGAGGACTATCGCAAGATCCATATGTATTCTACATGGTTTTTGAGGAGAGAAAGTGTTAGGGTGCAATAATAGATTATTAAATGCTGAAAGAGAAGCAAATGACAAAAAGGAAATGAGGGAAAAGAAATCACAGAAAATCAAAGAGGATTGTGGTTGTTTTCCTAGTGAGAGATCCCTCCAAGATCTACACACCAAAGACCAAAGAGAAATGTTGTGATGATTGAATAGGATCTTGCCGTAGTCAAATCACCACTTTGGTGTTCCCACCTCCATGGACAATGAAGATAGATGGAGATACCAAATAAAAGGAAAGGTACTATCACCTAAGAAAGCTTCAAATGTGCAAATTACTAATCCTTTAGAAGAGGAAGACCAAGTGTCCAAGGATAGAGTTTCCTTCATAGAAATGCTTCAAGAAAGAATGGGCGATCTCAAAACTTCAACAATAATCTCAATGTGGCAATAAGAATTTTGATATGCCGCTGCATGTGGGAGAGGAGCAACAATGCAAATAAATGCTAGAGCAGTTGTACAGGAGCTTCAAAGAGTCTTAATCAACAATTGAATAGCATAAAAATAGAGGTTTTACCATCAATATAGCAGGTCTGGATTCATCTATGATGCCTGGGAGGGTTGACAAAGGTGTTACACTGCCAAAACACTTGAAAGTGGAATGTTTCAGCATTCAACCTAGTTGCAGATTTTTCACGAGATGCTAGTGCCACATGCAGATGTTTGTATGTGGTACATTTGTCCAAGAAATAATTAGGCTAAGAGGTTGGGGAGTAAAACATATTTTGATTGAATTAAAGAATATTCATCAAAGGGTTTTTATAGTATGGTTTATGAGAACATAAACTAAACTAAACAAACATATAAATAGAAAATTAACAACTACCATCTACATATCATTTCTTGTCTTGATAATGAATTTGATAGATCACAAAAAGTGAACCAAAACATTCATGCCAAAATCATATTTAATTATTTTCTTAGAGCCTTTTTTCCACCATATGGATTACAAACAATGTTAGTTCTTCTCTTGCCATCTGTCATGATGATGAATCATAGAATTTGATCCAAAATGTAGGCAACAAAAAATCTAGATGGTCTAATATAAAAGGGAAAAAAATCTTGAAATCATAAGGACTGTGGAAACTTCATGAATTCAATATTAACTCTCACCCATTATTTATCTTTGTTGCACATAACTATATGATTGGTAGACCATCAATCAGACAATATGCATCTTAGTAGATATTAGGTACCAGTGTAGCCAGACAATATACATCTTAGACACCTACAGGTACAATACCAATTTAGCATCCTATAACTTAAGTACACCATACTATCAGGAGAGTGCTCAGTTGTCATTAACTTGTGTTTCTAGCATTGAACGTGATGCTTATTACTTTTAGGAGAGTGACCATTAGTAAAATTCTTGCAAAGTTTTTCAAAAAAATTGTACTTGTCATTACATTGACTAAATATCATTTATCACCTATACTACTACCACATACAACTATGGTACATGTAGTTGAGCATTACTATATTTTCAAGACATAATATAGCTATATGTGAAGTTATAAGCACACTATTTATATCTTATGTAGGATTTATGCCCAGATTGAGTATATACAATTGTATACAGGCATTTTATGTGCAATCAACCACCACAATTTATTAGATTCCCAAATTTTAGAGAGCATTCATAATAGGGTGAAAGAAATTGCATTAGCATATGAATTACATATCTTTCATCAATAGATAGATTAAATTGAGCTAGTTGAAATTGTTGATATTGAAGTTAAACCCTAAATTTTCTCATTAATGTACTATTAGTTAATACTATTGCATACCTTTTCGGATTTTTTGGTGTACTTTCTTTTGGACATTCCCCTTTCTCCTTCACATCCAAAATGAACTCATTCTAGTCCCTCACTGAAACAAAGGGAGGATGCTCGTACTTCGGGTTTAGGATGAGACTCTTTCTATATGAGTCACTCACAACCTTAAGATGTCTGGAAGCTTTTTGTAACAATTTCTTATGATAAAAAATATTACTACCAAACTCATGCTCTATATCTTTGATGAGCTCATCTTTTAATTCTTGATCTTGGTAGTTCCACCTTTTAAGAAAAAATATAGAATTGTTAGATATAGCTAGTATAAGAAAAGACCCAAATGAAAGGAAAAATGTTGCACCAATTAATGATATGAAAAAAAATAGTGGGATAAAATTAGTTTAGTTATGATGTTCCACCTTTTACATATGGTGGGCCCGAATCTTCACAACGTGAGGTCATAAAGCCTCCTATAAAATGTATCGTTTCCTGCAAAAAATGTCATGGGATAATTAATAGTAAGAACCATGAAAATGAATCATGTGAAGAATACTTTTCATAGTTAATAACAAATATATAAAATGAGATACATTTCATCTTTTGGTGATCTATTTCAAGGTTGGAGGGTCAACTTGACCAAAATTGACCAAAAAAGAGGTTTGGAAAAAAATTTAAAATGTCTAAAACCAATCAAACTCTACCAGGGTTTTGTTGCTGATGTTCTAAAACTAAAAAATGTACTGTGACTATATTAATTAGTATACCTTGAAAAAAAATATAGTTCATAATACATATAACTTTCCATGACCTTCATTTTTTGTCATTCTTAATTGATGTTGTCACTGATCATACCTAGGATATTATGGAAAACAAATATTGCTAAAATAGATAGTGAAGCTGAAAGTGAGCACTTTAATAGGCAATAGAAATGATGTTGGAAAATATTGAAAACTGAATATTGAATATGAAAGAAGACTCCTAGTTTTGGTTCTCTATCATATTTGTCATTAGTTATAACACTTATTCAATTTTGAATGCTTACCAAGCTCATCACTCAGTCTACAGTTCATACCAAGTGTTCAATAGTGGTTACCGAGCAGAATAGTTCATACCAAGTTGAACAGTGGTCACTGAGAAAATGGGAAGTTCAATAGTGTTTACCAAGTTCTCAGTGTTCACCGAGTCATCAGTTGAAATTAGTGTTTACTGAGTGATCAAGGTAAACAAAGGACTTAGTGTTTACTGAGTGATCAAGGTAAACAAAGGACTTAGTGTTTACTGAGTGATCAAGGTAAACGAAGGACTTAGTTTTTACCAAGTGATCAAGGTAAACAAAGGAATTAGTGTTTACCAAGTGAAGAAGGTTATCAATGGATTCAATTTTTATTGAGTGACACAATATTCACCGAGTCACCAATGGTTACCGAGTTCCAAACTACTTAGAGTGATTAATATAGACCGTTCCTCTACTCTTATTGAGTGCATGATGATGCAGTGTATTGTAGTGGATGCCGAGTATCAGAAGCCCACCGAGTCAGTTTGAGGAACCCAAGTTTTCTACTATTTGGCCGACTCAGTAATGTTTTGTTCACTTGTGTTTGGCTGACCTTACCAGTGTAAATATTGGAATGGTATATATGTAATGTATTATATCATTTGTAAAATATGATGAAATGTTGTATATCGTTGTTGGTGTTGTATAGCAATATTTTGAGAAAAGTAAAATCGAATCAGCAGCAGAACAGAGGAATACAGAAAGGTCAACATAGATGCAAAAAAGTTATATCTATCACATCAGGTGATCGGTGCATAAAGGATCTTATCAGCAATCAGTTATAACTAGATCCACTGCTTCATTCTAACAGGTGAATCAGTTTGTAAATCCTTTAATAGGGTAGAATTAAAAGTCTTTTGTAAATCTCCTAACAGAGTGCGTACTTCATTGTATGTTTGTAAATCCTCTAACAAGGTGGATCTAGCAATCCTACTTGCTCCTAATAGGGAAGATCACCAGAAGTGATCATTATAAGCCTTAACAGGCCAACTTTATACTATGGTATTGAAGTTTTGTGGGCATCATCCCCACCCCAGTTTTACTTTCTAATTGAAAGGTTTTTGGGTCACCAAATCAGTGTGTTCATGTGTTATGAATGTTTATCTTTTCATGCATCTAGTAGATTAGATGGATGAATAGTGAATATGTTATTATGCTGAATTGATTTAAAATTTTAGAGTTACTGGTTCACCCCTCCCCTCTTAGTAACCTTGTTAGTCTTGATTATTTCCAACAATTGGTATCAGAGCATTGTGGTTCTCAGAATAAAGTTTGACAGCTTGAGCAAAGATCAAGGACAATGGAGATATTTAGACTTGACAAATCTATTGAGAATGAAAAGCTAGATTTGGAAATGGCCATGGCTCAACTCAAAGAAGCAAAAGAGAATCTTTCTCAATCCTTGAAAAGAAGAAAGAAACTTGCAAGAGAAATAAATGATCATCAGTATGTTGAAGAAAATATTGAAGAACTTTTACCATCAAGTAGCTCAAATGAAGCTAATAAAGCAATCAAGGAACTACTAGCAAAGAATGGTTCTCTGTAGGAAGAAGTAAGAAATCTTAAAAGAGAACAAGAAATCCAATCCATCAGGCTATGTGAAGTTTTGGAACAGAGAAACAAGGAAAATGAAGACTTAGAGGTAAGAAATAATCAATCCCTTCAGCATGAAAATCTTATAGGTCAACTATCTAATGTAAATGAAGAAATTGTGAATTTAAGATCTGAGAATGAAAGTTTGAGAAATGATTTAATCACTGAAAGAAAAATCAATGGAAGCTTACAAAGTGATCTGAGATCTGAAAGACAAATCAATGAAAGTTTGGAAAATGACTTAATCATTGAAAAGAAAATCAATGAGAGAATGATGAAATCTCAAACAGATGTGGATCAATTGAATCAGCAAAATGAGCAGAATCTTCACAGACAAAAAGGTAAAGCAGGCCTTGGATACAATGAAGAAGGTGAATCTTCCAAACAAGGTGCCCAAAAGAATCAAAGACCTACTTGCAATCACTATGGCAGGATAGGTCATACATCTAACAGATGTTGGAGCAATGGTAAAGAAAAATTCAATGGTAAATGCTACAATTGCAATCAGCATGGTCACAAAGCCAATGAATGCAAAGAGAAACCAAAATTTGAAGGCAAATGTCACAAATGCAAGAAACAAGGTCACAAGGCATCTGAGTGTAGATCTAAATCATTTAATCCAATAGAACAAATTGTCAAAGTATTATTTTGTTGGGACTACAATACTTGGTGCAGATGTCACTATTGTGGAGAATATGGACACATTGGAGTAAACTGTACAAGGCATCACCTAAGGAAGAAAGATACTACCATAAGATGTTATACATGTACCGAACTTGGTCATATATCCAAGAATTGCATGAACATAGGAAGAGTTGAAGATGAAAAAAAAGCTAGAGCTGACAACATTCGAAAACAGATGAGACAACAATGGATTCCTAAATCTATCGAACTAGAAAGTTCAAATGATGAAAATGTCACTCAAGAAGTGGGTGACTCCACCATTTCTAATTAGACTCATCAAGAAGGATTAAGGATTGCATCTTCAAGCCATATCCTGAGTAGTTCCAAAATGAAGGAGTGCAAATGAAAAATCAGTATTTCAGATACAAGACATAGTTCACTGTGATGCATCTACCGAGCAAGGTTGGTCTTAGACTTAACCAAGCTAGGTCAAGAATATGAAAGGTTTTGTTTATTCATCGAGTTTCAAGGTTTATCAAGTAAGTCGATGACTATCTGACAAACCCTAGGTCATCTCAACTACCTTCATACCCAATCATTAATGGGAGATTTTTCATCGAAAGGGCAAAATTTGATCTCATTTTTTATCGTGAATTTAGAATATACAAAGCGAAGAGATTTCCAAGAGCACGCAAGTGAGTTCAAGTGATTTGAAGTGATTTTCTAGCGAAGAATTTGTTTTATGAAATCGTTCACTCACTGAGCAGCAATGACATCCACGAGCACCAGCACCAGCAAGGCGAAGAGGGCCTCTGAAATGCTTGTGAGGGGAGTTGAATGGAAAGCACCTAGCTTCAAGCTTATTCTCGCCATAACTGAATCGCTTGACCTGCATGGAGCTCAATCACGAATTCCACCAAAGGTACTCCTTGCTAACGATATTCATACTCATTTTAAGTGCAATATTCAAGAAATTGGTACATTGGAAATGGATAGTACCCTAGTCGAGTTATGTGTGGATGGAACCCTCAAACCCGAGCACAAGCATCTGGAAACCAAAGGTTTGACCCATATCCTGCACTTTCCAAGGAACTTTCAAATGAAATGGATAAGATACATTTTAAGCCATGTGCATAATGGTCAGTTGTGGTTAGAGCAACCCATCATGATAATGAAAAAGATGATTCATAAGATCATGGGTTTACCTATGTTGAGAAAATCCAAAACCACTAAAACCCTAAGTCAGGATGAACTTCAGAAGTTAACCCTAGCTGAATGGGATGGAAGAGGACTAAAACTTAACAATGTATCAGATATAGAGCTAAGATTTGGAATTCATTTAATTGCATATAAGATGTATAGTTCCAACAGATTGAATAGTGTGCCCTGTGAAGCTATGGACTTATCATATAAAGTTGTGAAGAAGAATATGGAATTCAACCTGGCAGATGTACTGTTGAAACAATTTAACAAAAATATGGATAGCATAAGGAATTCAAAGAGAAACCTTTGTAAATTTGGTTTTTTGTTAACCTATTTATTTTTCTATGTGCAAATTTTTTTCCCTTCTAAAGGTACAATAGTATGGAGAAAGGATGTTTCAATTTTCTATCAGATTAATGAATTCATTGCAAAAATGGATGAAAATTTTGATAAAGTAATGGATATCTATTTTGAAGATTTCAAAGAGAGGATGAAAAATAGGTTTAGAATTCCCCCTAAGCTTGTTGAGGACTATAAAGATGATGTATGCTTCATGGTTGATTGTGACAAAGTGTATATACAGGTAGTCATACCCCGAGTGGCATGGGTAAAACCATTTCCTTATGAGCTGAATATTGATGAAGCAAGAGATATTATTGAGGCACTGATGAATGAGCCATCTATTCCCAATATTCCAGCATTTGGTACCTATGATGAGGCAAAAGCAAGAATTGAAATTGAAATCAAGCTACCTCAGGCAATTAACAAAGGAAAGAGGAGAATTGCTAAGTTAAAAACTGATACTAGCTCTCTTATGCTTACCGAGGGAAAAGATGAAGATGTAGAAGAAGAAGAATCTGAAAGAGAGGAATTAGAAAAGGAGGCAGAGCCTGTGAAGAAGAAAGGTAGGGTAATCATTACCAAACCTCAGGTAGTATTTACAAGGAGAACAAGGAAAGGAAACAAGGAAAGTGAAGTTGTGTTTAACAAGCCTCCTCTCACATTTGTAGATAGGCTAAAACAACTTAGGATTGGTGCAAGAATCAGCAACTTTAAAGCCTTAAAATATGAATCCAGGACTCCTGTTGAGCAAAAGGAAATTGAAGATCTGGTAATGGAGAAGTTGGGAACTTGGAAATTCTCCCTAGACCAATTTGTCTCCCAAATTCCTGCAATATTGTTTGATAAAATAAAGGTAAGATGGGAGAACATTGAGCATACTGTTAGAGACAATTTTGAACAAAAATTGAGAGAACTGGTACCTAGCCTGACAGATGTAGAAATCAAAAGGTAATGAAGGATCAGGAAGGAAGAATGAATATGAGATTCAATACATGTCTCATATTGTTAAAGAATATTGAACCAGTTGCTAAGAATGCAACTGATGTTTTGAATGATACTTATAAACTGCATAAGCCAAGTGATGAACCTATGGAAATCAAGGATGATGATAGTAATGATGAAGAGGATGTGGATGGTGATAACTCTATCACCATGGATGTAATTGATGAAGATCTCCAGTAATTAATGAAGGAGAAGGAAGAAGAAGAAAAGGAGGAAGAAGTAGTTGAGGAGGAGGATGATCCAGTTAAAATTGCAGTAGCTTTCATTTCCTCCCTTCCTCACTCTCCACCTAAAATTGTTAAATCTATGGAGATAGGTCCTTTGAGCAAGATTGTGAGCACCATAGAGACATCAATAGCTCAAACTCCTCCAATCACCTCTCAGCTCTAGGTATCTACAATGGAAGTATCAAGTACTTCATCTACCAAGCATCAGGAAATATCTTTAGTCACCTAGTCATCCACTGTAGCAGTCACTACATCAGGTGTATCAATTCCTCCTACAGTATGTACAGTAAGTGTTCTAGTTTTCACTTCAATTTTGTCATCCCCAGCCACATTGGGTCCAATTTTTGCTCTAGTCAGCTCTTCTACTGAAAATATTCCAATTTGTAAATTAGTTTTAGATATGGGAACATCAATTTTTCCCATGGTTAGCACCTCTCTCAGTCTTCCTTTAGTTGGTCCTATTCCAATTTTGATAGCCAGTCCAGCCTCATCAACCATTGTCTCTATTTTCAAAGGCAAAGATGTTAGCACAACAAAAAAACCAAAGACTCCATTAAAATTTTTTCTTATAGGCAAGAAAGTGGATGAGGATTTAGACTTAGATAATGAAATTTTCATTTCCAAGATAGATACGTATACTGCTTCAGTTGATGAACTAAGACTACTTAGTCAGCGTATAGAACTAAAGGCAAAGCAGAAACAACTAAAGAATGAGAGAGATAGAGAGTTTAATATTATTGAAGGAGTGAAGAATATTATTACTGAGGCTATAGGTGTTGATGTTGATACTTCTCAACACATTTTGTTACAATTAGAAGAGGCAGTTAATAAATTCAATGAGGATATCTCTGGTCAAGAAAAGTTGATGGAGCAGGCAGAAAAGAAGTTTGATAATAAGGTGCTTGAGCACATTTCTCAGCATATAGCAATAAAACAAGTTGAATTAACCATAGTTTTGGCCAACATTGAAGATTGTTTTAATAATGTAACATCTCTTTTTGCTAAGCTTTGTGATGTTACCGAGTATACTAAGGAGATAAGAGAGAAATTGAATAAGATAGATGAGGATCTGAAGGCAAGTGCACAAAAGCTGAAGCTTGACCCCTGTTCAAGCTCATCTCATCACCTCAGGATCAAATTTTTGTCAGAGAAGCAGGAAAAGTTTCTTAGAGAAGAAGGAAGGATTCGGTCTACACTGCTAGATATCCAGAACATGATTCTTCCTATCATGGACACAATGCAGAAACATATTGCATACTCCAAAACATTGATCCATGACAACAATTTCTCTGTTGCAGACCATGTGATTAGACTTTCTACAGAAGTTCAAGTAGCTCTATCCACATGAAAAATTTTACAAGAGAATTGGGATAAGACTCTACAACTCATTCTCAAGGTACATTCTGAGTTTATCTCACATTTTGGTGTCTCTATGTAAATACATTATTTTATTCTTTGGCATTATTGTCAAAAAGGGGGAGAAAGAGATATTGGTGAGATAAATGTACAAAAAGGGACAAAGAGATGCTATGAATAAAAGTCATATAACTCATGTAAATGCCTTGTGTATATTGTATGGCAGAGTTATATGTCAGGAAGCCATGTATATTCAACAAAATTAGATGTCAGTATGTCAAATGTTGTATATAAGTTTTGGCTCATAAGTGTTTTTCTCACTAATGTCAAAGGGGGAGATTGTTGGAATTATGATATATTTGTCATTAGTTATAACACTTATTCAATTATGAATTCTTACCAAGCTCATCACTCAGTCTACAGTTCATACCAAACGTTCAGTAGTAGTTACCGAGCAGAACAATTCATACCTTGTTGAACAGTGGTCACATGGCAAATGGAAAGTTCAGCAGTGTTTACCAAGTTCTCAGTGTTCACCGAGTCATCAGTTGAAATCAGTGTTTACCGAGTGATCAAGGTAAATGAAGGACTTAGTGTTTACTGAGTGATCAAGGTAAATGAAGGAATCAATTTTTACAAGTGAAGAAGGTTATCAATGGATTCAATTTTTACCAAGTGACACAATATTCATCGAGTCACCAATGGTTACCGAGTTCCAAACTACTTAGAGTGATTAATATGGACTGTGCCTCTACTCTTACCAAGTGCATGATGATGCAGTGTATTGTAGTGGATGTCAAGTATCAAAAGGTCACTGAGTCAGTTTGAGGAACCCAAGTTTTCTACTATCTGGCCGACTCAGTAATGTTTTGTTCACTTGTGTTTGGCCGACCTTGCCAGTGTAAATATTGGAATGGTATATATGTAATGTATTATATCATTTGTAAAATATGATGAAATGTTGTATATCGTTGTTGGTGTTGTATTGCAATATTTTGAGAAGAGTAAAAGTGAATCAACAGCAAAACAAAAGAATACAACAAGGTCAACATAGATGCAGAAAAGTTATATCTATCACATCGGGTGATCAGTACATAAAGGATCTTATCAACAATTAGTTGTAACCAGATCCACTGCTTCATTCTAACAGGTGAATCAATTTGTAAATCCTTTAACAAGGTAGATTTAACAGTCTGTTGTAAATCTCCTAACAGAGTGCATACTTCATTGTATGTTTGTAAATCCTCTAATAAGGTGGATCTAGCAATCATACTTGCTCCTAATAGGGCAGATCACCAGAAGTGATCATTGTAAGCCTTAACAGGCCAACTTTATACTACAATATTGAAGTTTTGTGGGCATCATCCCCACCCTAGTTTTACTTTCTAATTGGAAGGTTTTTGGGTCACCAAATCAGTGTGTTCATGTGTTATGAATGTTTATCTTTTCATGCATATAGTAGATTAGATGGATGAATGGTGAACATGTTATTATGCTGAATTGATTTAAAGTTTTAGAGTTACTGATTCACCCCTCCCCTCTCAGTAACCTTGTTAGTCTTGATTATTTCCAACAGTTCTAAAACTAAAAAATGTATTGTGACTATATTAATTAGTATACCTTGAAAAAAAATATAGTTCATAATACATATAACTTGCCATGACCATTTTTTGTCATTCTTAATTCATGTTGTCACTGATCATACCTGGGATATTATGGAAAACAAATAATGCTAAAATAGATAGTGAAGTTGAAAGTGAGCACTCTAATAGGCAATAGAAATGATGTTGGAAAACATTGAAAACTAAACATTGAATATGAAAGAAGACTCCTAGTTTTGGTTCTCTGTAGAAAAATTGGTTAGTATCTTCTACTGAAAGCATGAAATTGAAATGTACCAAATTACTAAACTAGAGAATTACTGGTATAGACAAAAGGTCATTGATAATTCAGATGATCCTGTCAAACCCCTAATAAAAAGGAATTCCAAAATAATTAAACAACTTGCAGAATATGACATACTAAAGAAGGTCATGAGGCATCACTTCACATCAAAAGCCCTTGCATTCACCACTTCCTATCATGTTTATGTCTTGCAAGAAAATCCTTATTACAATATAAAAAAAAAATTATTTAAAGTACCTAGAATCTTGGGACATTTGAAAGGCATTGATTCATTATCATCAATCAACAACAATTTATGTGTAGCTCCTCTACTAGAAATATGGGTAGCTCTAGGAAATGACAGTGAATTATCAGCAATATATGCACTATAATCTGCATTTGGCAGCGTACCATACGGTGCATCTCCTACCACTAAAAAAATAATACGCTATGTGATGTACCCAAGATTAAAGTACAAATTATCAACTCATAATTAACACAAAACCAAATATAGAAAAACAAGGATTTACCAGTTGGCCGTCTCCTTATTGCTGACATTGTAATCAACAATCTCATACGGACGTTCATCAACCTTGTAGGAGTCTCCTGCACTAGATGACCTGAACAATACATTGTTAGCAAAGACATTTTGAAATAATAAAAGTAAGAGTTAAGAAGTTTTGAATGTTTGAAATAAAAAATTCCTTCTAACTTGTCAACTAAGAGATTATTTTACCAGTGGTAGTTAGAGCTCTACTACTACCGGCCTCACCATGTTGTCATTCAGGTTGTGAATCAATTGCCAAAAAATCCTATATAACAAGAATTTAATAGTTAAACTTTCTTACAACTCTTTTTAAAAATTGCATCAATAAAGTATTTTTGCACATATTACATATTTTACTTCACAACATAAAAGATTATAAAATATAAATCTTTATTGAACTTTTGTTATAACTAAAGATTCATTACTGCTTACTTCATAACAATGAGCTTGCACTCTCAAATCTAATAGCCTCTTCATCATCTCCTCGAATTCCATATTTGCCTCATCCAAAATTTTCATTATTTCTAAATTAATTTTTTAAATTTTTCTCTTCAACATTTTTGTTACATTGGGAGTTTCAACAATATCCTCATCAGAAGGTGTATCTAGTGGCTCATTACTTACTGTTGGTGCTTTACCCTTATCTTGAACATCAAATTGTGAGAGGAATATCAGTAAAACTATCATAAAAACTCCAAAACCATAAATAAAATAACGTAATAATATAAAAAATTTCAACTATCTAATTTGTACAATTTCAAAAAGGTTTACCCTCACTGAAGAAGGGGTGGGAGTAGCATCTTGGTGACCTCTATCATCTATCGGATCCATATCGTCCTGTCACAGAAATTTTACATAAAAAATTCAACTAACTAAAAGCAATAGACAACAAAAAAGAACTTATTAACAAAATGGTAAATAGTACTTACAGCCCTCATGATAGTAACTTTTTTTGTATCTATGCAATTTAAATGGTAATCTATTAGCAGTTCTTCCCCTGCACTTATTGATTTTGTTGCACAAGCAAAAGCTTCATTCCCCTCACATGCCTCAAATATGCAATTGGGTTGCTTACTAGTTGAGGAAGGCCGCGTACTATTTATAAAACCTGCAATATTACCTGTTGCTTTTGGTTTCGCATCAATGTACATAACAAATCTTTTACTTTGATCATTTTCTTTCAGTTGTATATAATTAGCTGATAGTGTATACCTACGCATACTTTTTTTTAATCAAACAATCCACATCCAATCGTTGTAATTATAATATGGACTGACATACTTGAACAATTCGACAACTTTTTTGTAACATACCTTTATCCCATCCATGAAAAATAGGCCCAAACCATGTAATGAGGATGGAGCAATGCGATATATCCTCTCATTAACACAAAAATCTATGTTAATTAGAGGTATCTCATTGGGTACCCATTCTTTCTCAATGTGTGTGTACCAAAAGGGCACCTTGATGTCGCCTTTAGTCTCATCATCATATGAACATGACCCCCCATTAGCAAGGAAAAATTGCATGTGTTTATCAATTTTTTTTCTAATCTTTTGACCTCTAGTTGATCTCCTTATTTTAACCGTACTACATGTAGAGCTTTCATCTACCATTTTCTCATTTCCCTCATTCGATGTAGATAGATCTGACAAGTACCTATTTGGTGGGTCCTGCAATCCATCAAATGGAAAGTGAAAGTGACAAATATAAAATGTAGTAAGTTGAAAGTGATTATACAATTATATTTCTATACGGACCTTCTTTGTCTATATATACATTATATGATTATATAATATGTCTGTTTATAACATATGTGCTCAATGATAAACAAGAAGAATATAAGAAAATTATGTCTATTTATTGACTTATACCTGCTGATCCATGTCACTATGCATAATCCATGACAAATGGGTCAAATTTCCTCCATATGTTAATTATTTATCTTAAGTTAGCTAAAAATTACATGATACGTGTAAAAATGAACAAATTTACCTTAGATATGGAATGCAAGATTGTCAACAGAAGGGGTGACAATGTACCTATAGTGAATTGACTATTTGAAAAAAGGGTGGCAATCAAACACAATATAAACATTAGTAATTATAAATAACATATGTTGTAATCATTAGAAATGAACACAATAAATATGTAATCAAATTTCTTGCATATGTTAATCATTTACCTTACATTAACTAAAAATTACATGATACACGTTTGCTACAAATAACTTAGAAGACACCATGAACAATAGGAAACATTGTAAACATGAACAAATTTACCTTATATATGGAATGCAAGATCATCAACAGAAGGGGTGACGATGTACCTATAGTCAATTGACTATTTGTAAAAAGGGTCATAATCAGACACAACATAAACATTGGTAACTATAAATAACATATGTTGTAATCATTAGAAATGAACGCAATAAATATGTAATCAAATTTCTTGCATATGTTAATCATTTCTGAAGTTAGCTAAAAATTACATGATACGTGTATGCTACAAATAACTTAGAAGACAACATGAACAATATGCAACATCATAAACATGAAAAAATTTACCTTATATATGGAATGCAAGATTGTCAATAGAAGGGGTGACGATGTTTGTAGTCATTGATTATCTTCTTCTTCATCGTTATCATCATCACCATCATCACCATCATCATCGCCATCATCATCGCCATCATCACCATCATCATCACCATCATCACCATCACCATCATCATCATCATCACCACCACCATCATCATCATCACCATCACCATCATCATCATCACCATCATTATCATCACCATCATCTTGATCTTCATCATCTGCTTCTTCATCATCTTCAATATCTTCTTCTTCCATAACATTATAGTTTATTGGCCTTCCTCTTGGATCATGTCTAACAATAAATGACCAACCCTTTTTATGTGGAACCTCTGAGTAAAACACTTGCTCGCATTAGCTTGGAAGAACATAAGGCTCATCTCCAACTGGCTCAAATGACCTTGTATTGATCATTGTAAATCTATTATCATGTTGAATAACCATTCTATTTGGATCATTTTGATTTTGTCGTAACCTGTACCATTTGACGATGGATAGAACTACTTTGAAGGTGTTAAATTCACACTCAATTCTATCATCCAAGATGCCATAGTATTGATTTTGAGATTGTTGAGGATGTATGTCATTTCTAGATGATATATTGGTGACCTCGAAAATTGCAATTATCCCAGAATCACTTTTTTTTTTTTTGTCATACAACTTTTTTATGCAAAATTTGTGGCCATGATAGTGCATAGATTTGTGGTGCTTGACCTACAATTTTTGAAGTGTGTGTAAATTATTTGCATCATGAGTTGATACAAAATATACGTCAAGTTATGATCATTAATAAATTTTTACATACCTCTCCACCTCTTAAACCCTTTACTAGATCAACTACCATCGGCGTAAAATTGGAATCTCCATTATGATAAACTTATATAACCAATGAAGCAACACCTTCCCATGTTAATGAGCAACCATTTTGTTGACATAGTTCAATCCATTCCATCATCCAATTAAGATTGTTCACAATATACAAATATATTGCATCCCACTCTCGACCACCTGTTTCAAAAAAATACACCAATTTAAAATAACTTATATTGAAGATTTATAAAAATTAATTAACTACAATAACATCTTAGATTTACCTCTCACTTTCCTCGATCTATCTTTTCCCATCAAGTACTCCCCTTCAAATTTTTTAATTGAGTTGGAATCCCAAATATGATCTACATGGATCTTTGATGCAAACTTAGGAAGATATTCACTAATGTACACCATGGTCTAGTATACCATATATTCCTCCACCATAGAACCCTCAGGATGTGCTCTCTATCAAACCAAGCCTTTCAAAAATTTCAAGTGCCTCTCAACCATCCACATTGACTTGGTTGGTACAAGTCCACACAATTCAATCTCCTCAACTTCATGTATGAGGTAGTGTTCCTGTGTATTAAAAAACTTGGAGGTAGACACTTTTGCATTTCACACATCAGAAGAGGAATTTTTCTCTTCCAATATTTTATATCTTTTTTATTGATTTCTTTAGGTGACAACCACCTCATGTATTTTCCAAGATCATATATAACCTATTTGACATTGTTGGCAAAGTGGCGTGGGAGAGATAGAGGTAGAATGTACTGCAATATTTGTAAAATGATCTTGTCAATATTTTATAAAAGAATGCAATTAAAACTACATGCAGTATATAAATATATAGTGAATACAAAATAATATGAATTACCTTAATAAATGTATGCCAATCATGTGTTTTCAACCCTAACCCAAATTCAGTTTTCTTTGATATGAGATTGTTTATGTTTGCAACAAATCCTGTGGGAAATTGTATTTTTTTTTACTTCTTTTATAGCATTGCTCTGTTGCTCTGACAATAACCAACTAAGGGCACTTGTATCAATCTAGTCTTCATTTTTATTTGATTGAATGCCATTTTTCATTGCATAGTTGGATTCTTCAATGTCACTACAAGTTTTGACAATTTGATCTTTGTCATGCCTTCCATCCAAGATTTTCCATAATGTCTCTGTTACATTCTTTTCAATATGCATAGGATCAAACAAATGCACAATTGAGAGTTTCTCGTAGTATGATAACCTACTAAATTGCGTAGGATAAATTTTTAGTCCTTTTGGAAGTTGGTCATTGATGCCTTGACAACCTTCACAAGCATCAATCACATCATCAGTAAACAAAACACAATATCAAAATATAAATTTGAAACAAAAACCATCAAATGGAATGGCATTACCTCAATGATTTATTTTATTGTATGCCAACTTCCATAGGTGAGGTGTCATTCTCTGTGGCTTTGACGTAGTCTCTTCTTTCCCATTGAAAATATATTTTTCGGTACTTCGGTACTTATGATTTCTGTGCAGAAAGTGTCTATTCTCATCAAACACCTGCTTTCTTAAACTTTTTGAATGATGAGATTTTATCTTTGGAGCACAAACTAGACATGCAAATTCTTCCTTTGTCTAAAGACCTACAAGATTGTGTATAATTGGATTAAATGTGTTAACTTTGACATACCAAAAAAGAGGTGTCAAGAAGAGAACATACCACAAAAATGTGTTAGCCCAAGGGCATCGTGTATTGTCCATACAAGCATTGCATGAAATTGAAATTGTCTTTGTCCTATTGGTCTACAGATGTCATACATAGTAACCCCATTCTATAACACCACCAACTCGTCAATAAGGGGTTTAATATATACATTGATATCTTTAACTTGGTACTTACCTATTTGAATGAACAAAAACATTACATAATTATTATGACCATTTGATGGATTAGTAATAATAAATTAATTTAGATGACCACTAAATCAAAAAATACCTAGAACAATTAGTGTCAACATTATGTGCTCTCTCTTTATGGACAACCAAAGAGGTATGTTATTGTTGATAACAAAAACAAGCCACACCGAGTAAGTAGATCTCATCTCTCCAAAAGGATTGATAGTATTTGCTACCAATGAAAGCTTGAGATTACGAGGTTCTTCTTTAAAGTGTGGTCATTTTTTCTCTATTTTCTTAAATGCCAAACCATCTACAGGCATTCACATAATGTCATCTTGACTTCTATTGTGTGCATGGTAATCCATAAATTATGTCAAGCTATTGCACTTGAATAATCGTTGCAGACATGGAATAATGGGAATATGCTGAAGAACCTTGCAAGGCACATTTTTTGTTAATCGATCTAATTGATATCTACTGATATGACAAGTAGGGCATTGTGTTGCAAATTCATGTTGTTTATGATATATAATATGATCGTTTGAACATGCATGTATTGTTTGATACTCCATTCCAATATCTTTCATGATGGCAGATAATTCTCGGTGTGAGTGATGTAGAATGTTTGATGGTGGTAAAAAACACTCACCTATCAACCTACAACCCAAAATATAATTTTTTAATTTAAAGAATATTAATTGCTACACGAACCCAATGTTAATTGTAAGGGAACTATGAGTAAAATAATGAAAGAAGATGGCATACCTTAACATACATGTCATTGCTATGTTGGATAAACAATTCATAACCTTCAAGTTGACCAACAACAATATAGTGGAAAGAAGAGTTGTTTTGGAGCCTTCATATAGGGACTGGTGTGCCTTCTCAAGTAAAGGTACATCAAGCTCTGTGTTAACATCATCATCATCATCATCATCATCATCATCTTGATCATCATGATCATCTTGATCATTGTGATCTTCATCATCCTAGTATTCTTCCATGGTATCATTACATTCTACTTCAATATTCACACCTCCATGTTCCCTCGTTTGGAAATCCGCATTCTCTAAATTGTCATGGTCCATAACATGAAACTCAAGGATGTTGACCTATATGAAAATGATGACCTTATATTAACCATGACCATGATGTCATCATTAAATTATGTCTTATGTAATTTATAAACTATTAAAATACATACCAATGGCCGATATTCATTTTCCCCTTCAATGTGACCATGTTGCCTGCAATGTTGCTCAGCTATCGTGATTAGATATCTTTGAGTCTTTAAGCCCTTACACATTTTCCAAGGACAATAAGATTTTTCATCACCTTTTCTATATAAGTTAGACCATATTCTATCAATTGTCTCCCTATTTTTTTGTGCATTGATATTGTCAGACATGGTTTTTCTTGAATAGAATGACTCGTTGGTGGAAGAAGGATGATTTGTTTGCAACCTGCAAATGGAGTAGTAAGAGGAAGACACATATAAAAAGGAGTTAGGTATATGAACCAAGTAGGAGTCAGAACATGTTGGAGTGGAGTCAGCCCAAGATATTTTGGAATCTTGAAGAACCTGGTAAAGGGTATCTGAAAAAGTGAAAATAAACAAGTATTTTTACAGCTACAAAGGAGGAATTGAGAGCATTATAAATAATGAAGAAGAAAATTAAATCCATACAGCTTCACCTCTATTTACAATTTGACCTTTCTACATGTGAAATATGACAATATACAAAATTTCCAGTCACATTTTCACTTTAAAAATAACACCAAATATACCTTTGCTACAATATCTTCTTCAAATTCTTTGCTATTAGATTCTTCAAAACTACAAGCTCCTGTGCAGAAAAAAGATGAGATGTACTAAGAAATTTTTGATGGAAAATATTTAAACAAATCAACTATCAAAAAAACAATTTATGATATTAGTTGCTTTATTATGTACTGAAGACTTGGCAAGATGTTCCCACGTCTATCTATAGAATGCCTATCTGCATAATTGTTTGCAAATAGTCTATTATGGTGTTGCTTTTGAACAACAACAAATGTCACTGGGGCTGGTAATTTGGCTCAAGAGATACACAAGCCTATTGACACCATAGAACTTTTAGTTCATATAGCATTCAGTTGTCTTCATTAACAAAATCCAAACAGAATACAAACAAACTAATGAGCTGTGTCTATCTCAATTGAATAGCAAGTACTATAGTGAGTATTAGGAAACTAACCTTGCGAATGACATCCAATTCATAAAGTAGAACTTGTTAAAACTATCTTTTACTTACACCATCTCTGAATAAATACCAAAGTTGTTAGTAAGGAGACATAAGAAATGCAGAACTAAATCTCACCACAAAAACCAATCAAAATGAAATAAATTACCTATAAAATATGATTCGCAGAGGCTTTTGTCCTGTTTCTCTGTGAAAAGAAATCAATAGCTCCCTACAAAGAATCAAAGTGAAATAATCATTTGAATTTCCTAATAATCAAGGCAGAAATTGTGCTCTTGAGGGTTTTCTCCTCTTCGTCATTTAGTAATTTAGAACATGTCCCTAATCCATGGTGTGTGAAGTTGTAAAAGTTTTCCCCAAGTTAATTCTTTGTGACTTCAGGCCAGTCTTGGGATGCAACCACCTAACATTTGCACCAAATTCCCAAAATTTTAAGATAAGCATTTCTCATATGAATTGTGTGAACTAGAACAACAACAAACAATGATCTATATTGAAAACCTACTATCGCTATTGATGGACTAGAATCTTCTCTAGGGTGTGGATGTCTAACATTTGCCCCATAGGAGTTCAAAAGACATTGTGAACTTTTTAATCAAGTAATGTTTCTTACTTGTAAGAAAACCTCAAAAACACAAAATTCAATAACCTGAAAAGTTCTCCACAATTGCACATTAAATAAATAGCAACAAATCTGCAAAATAATAAAAAAGGAAACTCAACACCAACTTGTATCGAGAATAATTGATCAAACTCGGATCACCTCAATGTGAAAATTCATTTAAGATATGGTGATTAAAAGTTAGTTTTTTTTTCTCAAAATCATTGTAACTCAGAGGACCAAATCTTTGCTGATTAATTTAACATAGATTGGTGAACAATAAATTCATAATAAAAATCTAATTTTTTTCCACACTTGTTCAAACCATATAATGAATGACAAAAAATGAATTGTATGCGAGTCACTCCAAATCCTTAGCTTTTAATACACTTCATAGATGAGATTGCATTATATAGTTTGAACAAGATGTGGAAAAAAATGAAATGACAGAGTCACTCCAAATCCTTAGCTTTTAATACGCTTCATAGATGAGATTGATCATGACTCTGTTGATGATTTGGAGTGATAAGGATACAAATAGAGTGTAGTTGCTTTCTAAGCTCATGGTTTTTAAGTCATTTTGAAGGTCACTATGTTGGAACAGTCAGAGCTTTAAGTAATATATGAGATCTAAAATCACTTGTAACATCAAACAACCACTTTGATATGGCTTAGAGAACCTAAAAATCCAAACATTATAGGGAAGCATCTAGCACAAACAAAGTATTTTTCACATACTTTGCATGGATGATAATTTTACAAACTTGGAGACAAATAAAGCTCACTTAACCTTGAAAAAAATTAATATTTTTTCTTTAAAAGTAATGAAGATAGTAGAATACCTGAAAAACTTAACTTAGATTTGGTTGAATTTAACAAGAAGGTTCTAAAGACCATTCATTAGAGAAATCAATTCAAAGATGATGTCTTGTTGCATATGGTAAGAGAATTTCACTTTCTAAAAGAAATAGAATGCTTACTAGCTCTGTGACACATTTTGATACAAAGAATTATAGTGACTAGTCAAAATATCAATATACTCAATTTGGTATTATATGTCAAATTTTATAGTGCAAATTGACTTCAAAAGGCATAGGTACTATCTTTAGTTTCTTAGCTCCTATTATTTAAGTAGACTTTGATGCAATGAAGCTTGAACTCTATTTTGAAAAGAAAAAAGTTGTTGATTATTTAACTTCCACCAGTGCCACTTATCCAATTTATATTTTAAAAATGCCATCAATATTTTATTATAATTTCCATGATAAGTTGATGTAAAAAGAAGTAGAATGAAAGTATAGTAATAGTCTAGATTGAGTTGAAGACAAATTTATGGTATTCATTGATTCTAAAGGATATCAAAATCATATATTATAGATTCAAAATTTTGAAATAGAAGAAGATGTGAATGTTAATTTTAGTTCTAATCCAAAATATAGTTCTAGATATTTTTAATGGTTATATACATGCTCTTGTCAAGAAATAAGGTTATTACTTTTAAAATAACATTTAATCTTTAAAGCCACCCAAAAGTAAACACATAATATTTTGGTCTTTTTGTTTTAATAATCCACTTATCTAATGAGAAATCATATCATTAAAAGATTCATTATAGTATTTATAAAGGTCTTAAATTTTGTCAATTACAATCTTCCATAGAAAGAAAAGAAGTTACCAATTGCCCAGCCTAGATAATTTTGTTGAAGGAGATCTATGTTGTGGAAAACTTCCAAGAAATGCAAGTTACACTTCAAAACAAACAAAGAAACACAAAGTCAGATGGTACTTTCTACTTCTACAAATTTCATTTAATCCTAATATTAACATAAAATAGAATGAGTTTAAATGACCATAAACAAATTGGCTTTAGAAACTTTCATTAATTCTTGAAAAAATTTGAAACATTTAAATTGAAACCCAAAGTATCATGAATATTTGGACTTAGTTATCAAACCTTATTTTAGTAGCATACTAAGGACTCCAAGAGCCTTACAACAACCAAGGAGGGTGGAACATTGGTAAGAAATAAAGATTGCATGTGCATATAGCCTCAATTAGAGAGGACGATCTTAACAAGAACATCACATAAAAAAAATTAAATTAAATATCAGAAACAACAATAAAAAACTTCAGACTAGCCATTATGTCAAGCCATCATTTGGATAAAAAAGTGGATCATCATATACACAAAATTGATGAACATCAGAAATAGTGATGAGCATATTACTTTCAAATTGATTTAAAGTTCTATATTTGATTGATACAATATAGAAATAATATTGAACAATATAAAACTCTTCGCAATCAGCAGTAAAAACTTCAAGAGATGATACCAAACCCTATTGTAGCCCTAGGCCTCTTATAATTTTTGTTGAATTTTTTTGTGTTTAGATTCAATTAGGGTTCAAATACACTTTTCAATTAAACTTGCCTGATGTACCTAAGAAGAGCAAAGTCATCAATCCTTAGGCTCAAATTTAAAAGATCGAAAGAAAATTCTATAATATGCAAAGTCTTGCCTTAAGAAAGTCTGTCATTATTTCCTTAGATATAAGCTCTTTGAAATTCATAAATTAACAATAATTAATTAATAAACTCACATAGATACAAGAATTCTCACACCATGAGTGAAGCACCAATTGCATAAAGCTTTATTGCAAAAAAATTGTCAATATTATTTACATTGTACATACTTGTTTATCTAATGCTTCAATTCCTAAATTAAGAAACTATAGCTAGTGTTCTAACCATGCATAAAAATAAAATTACAGCGTAGATGTATGAAATTATATGCATAACTACTCTTATACTAGTTTATAACTACTATGCACATATTTTTATCCATTTACAAAGTGCATCTAGGCATTACAACTCAAAAATCTATCAAAAAACAAAAGAAAATGGATTGCAAAACAAAAATTGGTCTCCAAGTTGAGCTCAGTTTGATCTTCTATAAATATCTCTCAACATGTTCCCATGAAGCCTCTAATTGAATGCAACTAATTGAATTACCAGCATTAGAAAAATGCACATAAATCAGAAGAAGCAAATACAGAATGCAAATGATGGACCTAGAACTCCTCAATTTTTTGATTTTTTTTCTATCCCCATATCATCATAAGCTCCCTTCCTCTATCGATCAACTCTCTTAGCTTGGGGAAGAAAATTGAAACACATCCCAAAACTATAGTAATTTTCCACACAAATAGCTATCCATGTATAGATACATTTTGAAGAGATTTTTTTATTAAATGATCAGTACTCTTTAATAGAATCTTATTATTACTCTTAAGTAAGTTTTAATCATTATTCTTATATTATGAAGGGTGAAGTATTAGCAAGAGTTGTATCTAGACTTTGTGATATACTAAGAAGTACAATATTTTATCTAATTAGAGTGGACTTGATGTTGGCTTAATTTTTTAATAGAACAAGGATTATTATAGTTCTTAATCATCTTCTAAGTTCAGTTTGTTCATTGATAATATTAGGACAATGATTATCTAAGGAGATTTCTAAATATCTATCTCTAGAACATGCAAAGAAAGTACTCTGCCTACTTGCTTGGGTGGAATGAGCATAAAGATTTGTATCAACCTAGCTTTCTTAGGTCATGATGGTAGATTTGGCAAATAAAAATGTAACATCAATTTGAAGATCTCAAAGGATGAGTGAGCAATAAGCCTAGTTTATTTGACATACAATCATCAAAGAGATAATTTGAATCAAGGAGCTTGGGAGGGAGGAAGAGATTGGTGTGAATTTTAGGACAAAATTTTCTTATAAAAGGTTGTAGATTTAAATGAGACTATCTTGGATGAGTATTAAAGGATTCTAATGTGTGAAATTTCATACTATCTTGTGATCAATTTCTTGTAAGTAGAGGAAATGATATTTAGAGGTTGTTCATGTCTAGAGATCTTAGATATCTTTGTGGCAACAAGAATCAAGGATAAGTTATGTGTAGAAGTTAAGACTTCAATTAAGATTATTATGGTCTTGGAAATCCAAGTAGCTTAATATTAATAATTTTCAAGTAGCTCAATCCAGTAAGAATTGGCAACTCTTCAATCTCAAGTCACTTACCAATGCACATGTTTATTAACTTTGTTAGATTGCCAATTCCTATGACTATTTTCAATTTCTTGTACCTACACACTCTGAGTTTAATGAGTGTCATTGGAAACAATATTGCAACTTCTCACAAGAATCAATAACAATCATCTTTGCACAACCATCACAATGAAATACTTTAGAGAGAGTCCATACCCTCAAGACACAAGTCAGGCTCAAGCTACCAACACTTAGATATAATTAATTCTACTAGACTCTTTAGATGGAAAATTTTTGATACACTTATAAGTTCTTTAAAGGACTCTAATTAAAGATTATTCAATGACATTTGGAATGTTATTTTGTTTAGTTTCACACCTAAATATGTGAATCCACTCCAGGCAAGTTAGATGCGTAAAACAAGATAGCTCTGAACAATATGATATCCACAACTATCATAAATGACCTATGCAAAGCTACTTGAGACTGCTTCAGTAATTGCACAATCACTATCAGTCACATGGGGGTGATTAAGCTTCTCGTATCCATTAATTTCAATCCTTTCAAGATTCCTTACCCTAGAAAGATTAGTTATTTTCAGCAACTTTATACATTTGATTATTTGAATCCCCTCCAAACAAGTTTGACATGCAAAATAGGGAAGCTCCTCAAGCCCCAAACAATCTAATATCCACAAGTGCACCAAATGGTTCATATTAAAGCTACTTCACACCCCTTCTAAAATCCCACCATCAATTGGCTTTAGATGATTAAACTTCCTACATCCATCAATTGTAATGGTTTCTAAGCTACTTAGACCATAGAGTATAGGCAAGTTCTTAACATGAAGACACTCAATAATGCATAGCTCTGTAAGTTTTGGAAAATTTCCTATCCTTGCCACCAGATCCAAATTTCTACACCACTGCACTATGACTATGAAGACTGAAGACTAACGTTGAAAATATTGTCATATAAAACTTCTTAGAAGAGTTAGTGGTACTTCTCTCTAGGCAGCTCAATTCAACAAGAAATTACAACTCCATCTCCAAATGCTCAGTAACGTCCAACTCTGTCATCTTTGAAGGATCATCCATTCTCATGATCTTTTGTGAATGTTTGCAACATTGCATGATAAGTGTTTAAGTTTTTGTCCACATCCCTATTTGATGGCATTACAAGTAAATGGGAAAGCAACATATAAGGATGCATTCTAAACATGGTTCTTAGATAATAAGGAGAAGTGTAATCCTAGTTATTTGTAGAAATTTATTTGAGTCTCGATGTAGTTCTACCAAAAATTTCATCCCATTACATATTAAGGCATGATAGTATTAATAGGTGCATGGAGTGTAATATTTATAGACTAGCAAGTAAAGGTCTGGTTATATTCCTCTAGCTATGAACATTAGCAAATTTTTGACAATCTCTTGACAACCTTCCTCTTACTTGATCATATTTACTCTTTTGTATGATTCTTTCATGTTTATGCATAAAATAACTTTTTTTAAAGTCATCTTCTTTACTATCTACTATACAACATATTTTGAATAAGCCATTAGATTCTCCCTATATAGAATTGATAGCCAGGGTGTCATCTTGAACCCCGAAAAGTTCATTAGTTGCCTTCTTTCACATACATGAACAATTGTGAAGAATGTGAAAGAAAATGCATGTTAACCTAAGAAAAATTGAATTGTTGGATTATCATTTTCTTAGAAGGGATTGCCTTCACAGTCATGGAGGCTAAAAATGGGACCACTTTCCTCAGTTCCCTAGCTACAAACATAGAAAAAATTCTCAATATACACAAATAAGAGACTGAAAATTAGAACTCAAATCAAATTTTTTAATGGCTAGTTCATCAACCCCCTTTTCATTTTACTCTTCCCTGACAGAAACTTGTTCAAGAACTGATACATCTATTTGAATGTAATGCTTTGAAGGTAGTTTCTACCTAATTCTAGGCTGAAAAAGGGTTTGCATCTTGGTCAAACTCAAGATAGATATGTAGTTTTAAGCATTTCAGTGAACGAATCCCTAGAGAAGTGTCCATATTCACAATCCAAACATTTAAATTGTGCATCCTCATAATCAAGGTTTTGTTCCCACAATATGTTCTCTAGTTGACCATTCATCATGGTAGGGAGTGGGTTATTAAAATCTAGTTCAACTCAAATCCAAATCTCAAAGCAGTCAGCATATTAGTTTCCTAATTTCCACCAATTCTGGAGGGCCTATAAGCAAATGAGAGGGAAATTCCCTTTGTGGTTTAACCCTACACCTCAGACACAAGAATTCATACATAATTAGCCAGACAAAAACCTTGCTCAAGGACCTTGACTCTATCAACTATTTTTTCAGGCAACACAAGAATTAAGTTATTTGTTGGCAAGATAATATCTAGACCTTCCTCTACCAGCCATATTATTCTTGTCCATTTCCCCAGATATTATCCCATCCACCAGAATTTGAATATAATGCACACTTTTGCATATATTGGTTTTTCTTGAATGAGTCTTCTATTCACGCCTCATTATCTTACACATCATAGAGCTACACTATATTCTTCAGCCTATCACCACCTTATACGTTCTTATCTCACAAATTTAAAGCCCACTCTAAGGAACAAACTCAAAACTTGAATAAGATTACTAACATATCCCAATGTTCAATCCAAAAGAAAATATTTCAATAGGACATACTAGAAATTAGTATCTTGACTTCATTGTAGAGCTTTTTCTCCTATGGTTATAGTCTTGTGGTATGAGGAGTCTTTAAATCGATGGACTAAAAGGAAGCATATGCCCTGGACTGTGTGTGTGAATCTGGGACCAATTATTGATGAGGATCAAATAGTGGGACTATCAATAACCATTTTATCCTGAGCAACTAAACTCTGGATGGAAGAAGTTGCCAACAATTTTTCTCATGGTCATTATATGGTGACACTTATTTCTTTAATCATAGTACCTTGAACCCTAAACCCTATCGCAGCCTCTTCTACTACATCTTGAGGACCTAAGGATGGATACTTGCATAAAATTCCCAAGGTCTTGTGCCATATACCTTGCCTCCCCATTGGAATCAAAATATTCTTGTACAATGCCATCTCCATTCAAATCAAACACAAACACATAATCAACTATAATTTTAACTGTTACAATGGTCCCCTACACAATGTCGTGGTAAAGAAAACCTATTATCATATATGCCATGAAAATTTTACCTATTACAGTGGTCCCTACACAATGTTATGGTAAAGAAAACCTATTATCATATATGCCACTAAAATTTTACCTATTACAATGGTCCCTACACAATGTTGTGGTACAGAAAACCTATTATCATATATGCCACTAAACTTTTACATGTTACAATGGTCCCTACACAATGTTGAGTCCTCTCTTTTGGAACCACCCTTGAAAATCTATGCCCTCGTGTGAGCAAAATGCTGGAAGTGAAGGAGTTGAAATGCCCTTGGATTGATGCAAGTGGAACCATATCAAATCTCTGAACATACCATTAACTTACACTTCTCACAAATACTCTAGAACCCTCGACACCAAATGAAATGTGATATATTTTTGCCCTTTTTTGTTTTGTTTTATGTTGTAGTGTGCATTGCAATTGCAACCAAAATAATTGGTCGCAATTGCGACCAACATGGGCATGTTATAAAAAAATTTAAAAATTTTCTATATAAATCAACCAACCAACCCACTTAAAATACTTAGTCAAAAATTTTGGTCGAAGTTTAGGGTAAAATGCACTAGTGCTAACAACTCTAAAATGAACCTTCCTATAGAAAATGAAAATATTCTAAGCTCATATGACAAATTTACTAAAAATAATAAGTTCCCATAAATAGTAACCACCCTATCTACTAGTCTTTATTAAAATAAAAAAAGACTGAAAACAATATATTTTTGGGTGATGCAAGATTTTTCTTACACCCAAGATGCTCTTACATCATCATATACTAATGAAACTATAAACATGTGTAAAAAGAGCCAAATCTAACCAAAGAGAAAGAGGTGTCAAGAAATGAATTGTGTCAAAGAGAACATTGTTTGGAAGTAAGCAACAATGAATCTTTTGCTAGGAAAATAGTTCAATAAAGCTTTATATTTTATACTAATTTATGGATCATGAACCAAAATATGTATGTGATGTTACAACAATTTTTGAGACCTCATTGAGTTGTTCCACTTGACAAGAGTACCAGTGTAGCTCCTACAAGTATGTGATTTCAATTTTCAATCATCAAAAGGGACATTATTTTCTTCATGATTATTACTGACAATTTTATAGTGTTGTTGTCACGTTTTTATAATCTATATTTTAAAAAGATAACACATTGTGTGTGTGTGTGTGTGTGTGTGTGTGTGTGTGTGTGTGTGTGTGTGTGTGTGTGTGTGTGTGTGTGTGTGTGTATGATTATTTTTCAGGACCCGATGATGTGCATATGCATCCTTCCATGAGGTTGTCTAGTACTCTAAGATTGCCAACTGTAGAATCAGCAACAAGGAGCATGCAAACAACCACACCTGTTGCAACTAGAGCTGGTAAATCCTTGTTTTGCTACATTTTTTTATTTGTTAAATATTATATTATTTGTACTTTATTGTTCATTTGATAATAGTATGACATTGATTAACTTTTTACACTGATAGGTAGACCTTCTCATGATGATAGAACAAATACCAGTACTGGTGATAATTTACTAGCCTTTCTTGGAGCAGCCCATGTTACTTGTACTAGTTCATTGAAGGCATCATTGTTGATGGCCAAGAAAGATATGATTCCCTTAAAATTTTCTAAGCTTTTGGGTACTTCAAAATTGTAATTTAGAGTGTAATTGTAGTTTACATATTCATAACTCATTTTTGACCAATGATCTCGTGATGGTTTTGCAGGAAATGATCTTTTTTATGAAACTTTTTATGATTTAACATTAAAGATATTTGGGCCTACACTACATAAAAGGTACATAGCTTCATATAATTGGTTGCTACATTTTTATGTTCATCCATTTGTTGTAATATATTCATGGTACATATCTTGAACTAATTTTTGTATCTAACAATTTATTTTTTATAAGAGGTGGAATGAGCAAGGCCCTAAATGAAAATATCAGCTCATAAAATCTCTAGAGGATCTCTTTGGTCAAAATATTTTGAACAGAGTCCAAATTCTTAAAAAAGGTTCCAAACATCTAAAGACTATAAGATACCAATATAGAAGGGCTCTAAATCTCAACCCCAAGTACGAACATTCTCCTATGGTTCCAAAGTTGGAGTAGAATGAAATCATTAAAGATGCAAAAGAGATAAGACTAGGAGACAAAGGAATTAACCCACCACCCAACAATAATAGGTATGTGGTAGTACTAATGTTGTTATGCACAAAATAGTGATCTTTATATTTATATAATCTAACATATTTCAAAGTTTACATATATAGGTTGCAAGACACATCAAAGGCTACACAAGCTAGGAAAGATAAGGTTGGTCAACATCATCTTAGCTTTGGTGGATATATGAAAAATCATTCACAACTTGTAAGTAGTAGTAAATAAAATTTCATATCTATTTTTTTGTATAGAATTACAAATAGGCAATACATTCAAAATTAATGATATCATGCAAAAAAATGCATGGCATTGAACTTAATCTAGTGAGCATAGAAGAGGACAAAAAAATTGGCTTCAAGCAAGGCTATAAAGTAGTGGTTTCCCATGATGTCATAGATTCAAATGGCCAAAGAGATGTAGAATATTTTGGTGCATCGCTTCACACACAAGTAAATAGGCTTAATGAATAATAACAAAAATTGAGAACTTCATGACAATAATATATTTGATGTTAATATCAAACAATGATAAAAATGTGTTTGACATTTCACTACAACCTTATACTCTTGACACATATCCTACTCATGATGATGAAGATACATATCCTACAGATGATGAAGGCCTTGATGTGCATCGCAATGATAGAGGTACATAAAAAATTTCTATTGAAAATTAATTATGTAATTATTAATAAAATTTAACATCTTAAATTGCAATTGGTGTAACCTTTATGTGATAATTTTTTAGCATGCAGAATGTCATGGTGATGGAGTTGAGGGTGTTGTTAGTGTTGAGCATGTTAAGATTGGGGTTGAACAAAATGTTATAGTAGATGATGTGGCACTATCAGGTAAAGAAAAATCTCTATTATGTTCTTTAGATTAATGAAATACTTATAAATTTTTTAAAAATATTTAGAATTAAACCCATTTATTTCTTATTGCAAGGGCGTATCAGCCTTGTCCTCAAAAAAAGAAGAGGAAGCCTCATGTCATAAGATCATAACCATAAGATCCCTAGGAGAATATTGAAGATAGTCATGATGTGCCTATTAGCCTTTATCTTCAACAAAAGAAAAAAAGAAGAAGAAATGAACATTAAAAACCTTGTTTGATGATGAATGTGTTGATAATTTTTTTATGAATATTGCTTATTAATGAATTTTATGTCATATTATTGAATATTGTTATGTGATTATAATGATTGATGTGTTCACAAATTATTGATGAATGTTTATACATATTAATGAATTATATCTTGTGTCAATAAATGTTATGTGAATATAATCATTGATGTATTCACAAATTATTGATGAATGTTTATATGTATTAATTAATTATATGTCATGTTAGTGAATGTTATGTGATTACAATGATTCAATGATATAGTTCTTAAATGAATGAATAAAATATTTACTTAGTTATTAATGGGAAATTTAGAGTGATTATAGAGGGGTAGAGAGTCCAAATGAGCTTCCACTTCACATGGTTGACCTTGTTAAATAGAGAATATGAAAGAATTCTCGAAACCAAGTGAAGCTCAACCTAAACCTATCAAAACTAAACTCCAAAAAATGGTCCCATCATCTTTTCACTGGAGAACTTCACCATAGTCACTAATGACTATCATTTCTTCCATGCTGATGTAGATGTGTCTAATTGCATCCTTTGGTCATCACAAAACTCCACCTAACACACTTTTCTCAACTTTATAATGAGGCCCTTTACAACACTTAAAAAATGTCTTCTTTTTCCAACATGGTTTCTCTGTCCTAAATTGCTTGAACTTGCTTCTTTCTTTTCAAGGTCTTAGAGGAAGTTCAATAAGGTACAAAAAAATTGGTTTTTATCTAGAATGAACAATTAAAATGACCCCAAAATCTCTTTCTCTACTGATTTCTAAACTGGTTGGTTACTTCCTAGTAGTGCAATTAGCCCTCCAAACAAGGCTTTTGGGCTTTAATTCACAAACTTACTTAAGAACCTACCAACCTATTCACCATTTAGGATACCCATTTTGACATTACATAGGATTTTAGAGGTTTGACTTACCAACTTTGCATGTACAACACAAATCCCAAAACAGATGGTTTCTAAGGGTTTTGAAGCCTTTCTTGGTTGTATGCATAAAATGAATTTGTAACACCCTTAAATGGATTGGTGGAACCTTTGCCTTGCTATGTAATGACCTCCTTTCATTTCTCTTTGGTGCATTGATCTGCAAAAGAAACTATGCAATTATCTTACTTCCTAGATACATTTGGCAAGCACATTTCTTAATTCATCTCTAACTAGATTGACCCTCAACCTGCCTAGGGCTTTGCTAGAAAAATTCATAAACTGAATATCACTAACTCCAACCTTTTACATCTTAAATTAAATTGATTCTACCTCCTTTCTCCAAGGTTTCATAAATTTTCAACTGTGGTGATAAGAGTTAGATTATATTTTGTAAAAATTGTCCAATTACAAGGAAAAGCTAACAAAATTTAGCAAATTGAATGGAATATATACAAAACTTAATGGAGGGAAAATAAGACATGTAGAAGAACAATGATAAAAATAATGTCTAACTCTTATTTACATTAAAATTCCCCATTCGATCACAAAAAAATGTGAACAACAGGCGAATACAACATTTTTACTATCAAAAACTTGGTTCAGTATTTAATTTGAGAAAATTCTTGTCTCTAGCCCATAAAACTACCTTTGAAAAGGATTATATGTGATTTCAAGATGATTAAGAACTTAAGAAAGGTGAAAATAACTATTATTTCAAACATCCTGCCTATTTTCCAAAGTTGCAACATTGCAACTTTTCAATTTTTGTAAAGTTGACAATTGCATGACAACTTTTGGCTTTCTTGCCACAAATGGAGGGAAAATGCATGTTTTATGGTTTTTCCAAAACTTATTAAACCTCACTCCATTTTCTTCATGTTTGTGACCATATTGTGGTTGTTTGACTACCTTTGACCACCCAGAAAACTCTTTGAGAGTTTGACAAAGAAAATTAATGCAATGAATGCACAATGCAATATAAACCAAACATTTAGTTAAAAACACACACTTGGGTTGTTGAGAAACCCTTATTCCATATCAATGACCCAAAATTGAGTCTTGCAAGCTAAACTGGGGTGCTCCTACACCATTCTCCCCTACAAAGAAAGAAATTGTCATGGGACAGTGGGGGTAAGTGGTTGAGGATTGATTTATCTCTTCTTTATCTTTTTTTTAAAGAAAAAGTGGAAAATGTATCCACTCTAGAAAATGTATTCCCCCACTCTTAAATCAATAGGGACACATACTCCCCATAGACCAAAAATTTCCTTACCTTAGATCACCAAACAAATAGGATTCTTATTCTCCTAATGCTACTAGCATGACAGTACCTTGGACCACCAAGCAAATAGGATTCTTATTGTTAGTGTGAATAATTAATTATTATTATAATTTACTTAATTTTACTTAGGAAAATGCATTTTTATATTAGTTGTCATGTAGATACATAGGAATATGCATAGACATATGAGTTGTCTTGTTGACAAGATAGGAGTTAGCAACTTATTTGAGCACATGGTGTCTACAACATCTCATTATGAGATACACTTATGTAAACTTATCCTCTCATCATCGCACAAACTTCTATGCTCAATGGAGGATAACCCACTCTTGGTGGACATGTGCTTAGTTGTGATGTTTATCTCTTTGCTAACTCCTAGTCATATAAGTTATCTTTATATACAAGGCATTTCTATGATGTATTCATCCAATCATATGATATCAATTCTCATTTGATCATATCTTGTCTCTCTTGTTCTATCTCTTGAGCTTCTAGATCTTGGTATTTCATTTTTCCCTAAGGAAAATTCTTACATGGTATCAGAGCTATAAGAGTTTCATTGCATAGCCATTGAAGAGTTTTTTTGTAGGTCAAGATTGGAGCTTGCTAGTGCAAATTAGATGTTGGCATCACATTTAGAAGGTCAAAGAACCCCTAAATCGACTTTTGTTTCATCAAAATTGGACATCTAAGGTGAAATCTAGAGTCATTTGATTTTTAGAGGTGCGACGGTAGTGATTTAGAAAAATAATTATAGAGGTAATTTTCACACAGCAATATCTCCCTCATACGAACTCCTTTTTTCAAGCATTTTTTTTTTTTTGTTTTGGGGTAGAATTTCATGATTCACACATTGCTGCAAGTTGTTTGTAATCTTTGTTCATGGATTTTTTTGAAATTTGCAAACCCTAATTTTTGCAACTTCAAATGCTCTATACGGGCTCATCTGGACACATATTCAAGTTCTATTTTTTTTTGAAAGTGTATAATTTTTTGTCTACTTTCTAGATCTACAATCAGATTATAGGCTTGTGTGGACTAAAATACCATTTTTAGAAATAGGTCCTTTTTTGTATTGTATTTCTTTGATTAGACTTCAAAATTTTTGTATATCAGAGCAACATTGCTAAGTACCAAATCTGAACTCCAAGAGGAGGTTGTAAACAACAAAATTAGAAGTCCATTTATGCTCTAAATTGGCAAGTGGCTATTGTAATCACACTAAGTATAAAGTGCCTAAATTATTCATTTGGGGGAGGGGGTTCTTTGATTGAGTGAAAAGGGGGGGGTGTCTCTTGGTGTTGTGTGCCTTTCTTCTTCTTGTTATCTTTCTTTCCTTGCATTATGGGAAACATTAAGGTTACAAAATTAACACCACATAATTATGCCACATGGTTAGTTAAAAAATGGTGTATATTAATGAATGAAGAAGTTTCTCAATATGTAGATGGATCTCTTCCTAAACCCACAAGTGATAACGTAACTCAAAATGATATTCATGCTTGGGAATTAGCAGATAGAAAAGCCCTAGGAATCCTTAGTTAGAATTGATGACAAGATCCTTTATCAAATCATAAAATATGATACATCCAAGGAAACTTGGGATGCCCTTAAAAAGCTATATGGGAAAGTGATTGAGGAGGATGTCTACAAGACTGAAGATGAACTTATCTCCCTAGATCCTAAGAAATTTGATTCCATCCAAGATTTTATCATTAGGTGAATGAGTTGAGAACAAAAGTTGATGATTTTGGTAGTCCTATTAAGGATGACAGGTTGATTTATCTAATTCAGAATAAGCTGCCATCAAACTACTCCACACTTGTCTCTACTTTCAACACCTCAAAGGAAACCTTAGGGGCTTCTTATCAAAAACTCACTTTTGATGATTATGCCCAATTTTTGGAAAATGAACAAGCTAAGTTGATAACAATGTGGATTCTCAAGTCTTCAAAGTCTAAGGCATTGGTGGCTAACAATGAGAGCTCCAAAAATTCAACCGGTGGAAGTTCAAACAAAGGAAAGTGTAAAAAGATGAGGAAAGATAACAAACAAGGGGACATAGAAAGGTCACCACCTAAATCAAATCAACAAGGCAAGTCTTCTCCTAATACCAAAAAAAAGGGGCACAATAATCAGGAAAAGAAGAAGTGTGCCTATTGTAAAAGAATTGGTCATGATGAACATGAGTGTTATCACAAGCAGATTGATGAATTGAAAAACATCATGAAGAAGCACAATGTTCCATTGCCTAATTCTTATAAGAAAAAGGGGTCTTCATCTTTAGATTCTACGAGCAAAGGGAAAGCTTTACTCACACACATTGTTAGCTGACTCAGGTGCCACACATCACATGGGGGCTTCAAAGTGAGATTTTTCTTCCATGACACCTCCAGAGGTACCTCACATCTTTGTAGGGGATGATACTAAAGTAGAAATTGAAGGAACAGGTGAAGTTGAGATGGAAAGTAGAGCATTCAAGGATGTTCTCTATATTCCTAATCTTACCTCCAACCTTCTTTTAGTCTACCAAGTCACTCACTATGGAGGTGGCAACAAGGTTGAATTTCTTCCAGATTCAATTATTATGAAAAGCATCAAAAATGATTCTATGGTTGCAATAGGTGAAGCTAAACATGATTCAAGGCTTTATACTTTCTCTTCCTTTGTGCCTAAATCTAATGCACAAGCCTTGTTAATTCATTCAAATATAGAAAAAAAATTGTGGCATGAGAGGTTTGGACATCTCAACTATAGGTATCTTCAATAGCTTAGCAGCAAGAACATGGTTCATGGTCTACCTCAAGTCCAGTTCTCGAATGGTGTTTGTTCAAGTTGCACATGTGAGAAGCATCTAGAAGAAAAGTTTGATAAGGGGAAGCAAATTTTTCTTGACCCAGTTCATAGTGATGTGGTGGGCCCATTTCCAGTGCCATCATTTGGAAAGTCTCACTATAAAATCACCTTCATTGATGACTATTCTCACTATACTTGGGTATTCTTCATGGATCAAGTGAAGTGTTTGAACAATTTCTCACCTTCAAGTAGAAAAGCAGTCAGAGAAAGCCATCAAGGTTCTTTGAATAGATAATAGAAGGGAGTATGTGAACTCAAGACTTATAGATTTTTGTACTTAAGAGGGAATTGACCTATAGCATTTATTACCATACACTCCACAATAGAATGGTGTTGCAGAAAGGAAGAACATAACCCTTAAGGAGATGACTACTTGCATGCTACTACATAAGTCTCTTGATCAAATTTTTTGGGCTGAAGCAATAAATTATGCAAACTACATCTAGAATAGGAGTCCTAATAAGGCTTTGGATGGTTTAACTCCCTTTGAAGCTTGGAATGGAAGGAAGCCTACTATAAAGCACTTTACAGTCTTTGGTTGTCTAGTATGGGCACAAATACTTCCACAAAAATGCAAGACATTGGAACCTCAAAGTAAACCTTGCATCTTTATTGGTTATCCAGACTCTCATAAAGCCTACAAATTGATGTATCTAGAGACACATGAAATTTTCTATGAGAGGAATGTACACTTTGAAGAAAGTTGTCCAAGCTTTACTTCTTCAACTTCTCCTTCCTCCTTCATTGAAGAGAGTGATAGTGATAATAGTGACTTGGAAGATGTTCATACATGACCCAAACAACCCAAATAGAGGCATCAAAAAAATTAGGTTGAGGAAATCCCTTCTACTTCTACATCTTATTCCACTAGACCTAAATGGGCTCAGCAAACATTGGATGTAGTAGGACCATTGGTAGGGAATCCTTCAAATACTAAGAGGACAAGATCAAAACACAACTCACTCCCTCATGCTTATATTGCATTTGCTTCTGATCTTCAATCATTCAAAGAAGCTTCAAGAATTCTAGAATGGGATAAACCAATGGTGGAGGAATGTAATTCTCTTATGAGAAACAACACATGGGACTTAGTCTTTCTTCCTAAGGGAAGAAAAGTGGTTTGGTGTAAGTGGATCTATCAAACCAAGTTTTTAGTGGATGGAAGTATTGATAAGTATAAGACAAGACTTGTTGCAAAAGGTTTCTCTCAAGTGCCTGGTATTGACTACACTAATACCTTTGTCCTAGTTGCAAAAATAAACTCCATTCATTTGACACTAGCTATAGTTGCAACTCAGAGATGGGTTGTTCATCAGATGGATGTGAAGAGTGCATTCTTGAATGGTGATCTTTATGAGGAGACTTATATAGAACAACCACAGGGTTTCATTCAGAATTCTACTTTGGTTTACAAGTTGAAAAATTCTATCTATGGACTAAAACAAGCTCCAAGAGCTTGGTATGCCAAGATGGATTCTTTCCTTCTCTTAGCAGGGTTCACCAGATGTCATTCAGATTTGAATATCTACATTCTTTAGTAGGATGATTCTCACTTGGTACTTGTGCTTTATGTTGATGACTTAATCATTATAGGGAGTACAACATCCATCATTGATAGTGTCAAGTCCACTTTGGAGGACATATTTTCCATGACAAACTTGGTTCTACTTCATTATTTTCTTAGTATTGAGATACAACATCTTCATCAGGGATCATGTTATCTCAACCCAAGTATGCTTTTGATCTACTTGCTTGATTTTGCATGAGTGACTACAAGGTTGGATCTACTCCATTTCTTTTAGGTGTTAAGTTAGAAGCAAAATGTTCCACTCCACTTGTTGATGCATAGATAGTTGGTTGGAAGTCTCATCTACTTGACATATACATGCCCTAACATATCATTTCTAGTTGGCATGGTTTCTTGCTTCATGTAAGAGCCACATGTACTTCACTGGAAGGTAGCCAAATGCATCTTACACTATATCCAAGGTACACATACATATGGGATATGCTATGTAGCTAGTACTAGACTACAGTTAGTAGGTTATATAGACTCAAACTATACAAGGATCTTGATTCTCACAAAAGAACTTTAGGATACATGTTCCATCTTGGTTCTAGCCTCATTTGTTGGAAGAGTAAAAAGCATAATACTATTGCTCTTTCATCTACTGAGGCTAAGTATCAAGGAGTTGTCACTGTGGCTACATAAGCTATTTGGTTACAACATATTTTGAAAGAGTTTGGTTTTGACATACCTAGAGCCACAATCATACATTGTGGTAATTAGAGTGCCATTTAAAAATCTCAAAACATATAGTGCAACATCAACACACAAAACACATTGAGGTTCATATGAACTACATCAAAGAGCTGATTCATGAGTAGGTTATTGCATTCCAGTATTGTCCTATAGAACAATACATTGCAAATATCTTCACCAAGCCCTTCACTGAGGTCAAGTATCTTCATTTGCAAGATCTCTTGGGGGTGTGGTATTTTTCACTAGGGGAGTCACATGACTCTTCTCTTCTTTATTGTACTTATCTCTCTTTTTGGAGGAGGTTTTCCCTATGAGGTTTTCCCTCTTTCTCCATTTTCAGAGAGATTGCATAGCATTGTATGTAGAGCATTGCATTTGTACATGGGTACCTAACATGGCTTACTAGTTGGAACCCACATTGCATCTTGTATTTAGCTTTGTGAGCTAAGTGCATTCCCATGAGTTGCACTTAAGGGGGGGTGTTAGTGTAAATAATCAATTATTATTACACTTTACTTATGTTTACTTAGGGTAATGCATTTTTATATTAGTTATCATGTAGATACTTAGGAATATGCATAGACATATGAGTTGTCTTGTTGATACCACAAGAGTTAGCAACTTATTTGAGCACATGGTATCTACAAGATCTCTTTATGAGATACATCTATGTAAACTTATCCTCTCATCATCGCAAAAACTCTTGTGCTCAATGGGGGATAATCCACTCTTGGTAGACATGTGCTTAGTTGTGATGTTTATCTCTTTGTTGACTCCTAGTCATATCAGTTACCTTTATATATAAGGCACTTCTATGATGTATTCATCCAATCATTTGATATTCATTCTCATTTTATCATATATTGTCTCTCTTGTGCTATCTCTTGAGCTTTTAGATCGTGGCATTTCATTTTTCCCTAAGGCAAATTCTTACACTTATGATTTTTTTAAACCAAGGTTGTCATCTAAGTTTTGATGACCATTAGTTTATCTATTGATGGTTTTTGTCATCGATGACATGGTAACATCATTAGAATCTCAAAAGATTCTGATGATGTTTCATTAATGTTTTGATGAGGCCTATCGTTGATGGCATGGCAAGCTCATCGATAACAATCTCCTAATCATCGAAGTTTTAGCAAGGCCTACCAATGATGGCATGGAAAGATCATCGATACTAATCTCATAATCATTAAAGTTTTGACATTTTCTAGTAATGGTATGATGCCACCTTGTGACAAAGATTGGGATCATTTTCAATGGGGTTTTCAGTCAGTATATAAACAGCCCTAGATTTCATCAAAATTTCAACAAAATTATAGTGAAGGAATTTTTTGACCATTGTCCTTAGAAATGTTGACTAACCCTTGTCAAAAAATAGGTGAAAATTTACTAGTGTTAGCATTTTTGGTAGTGGGCTAGCATCCGTCATAGGGTTCATGACATCGCTTAACCACATCCTATGGTTCTATAAGACTATTTGATGTATCGAGCATTGATAGGTTGATCTTTTGGTGCAACAACAACTCTGGCCTTTCTAACAATTGGTATTAGAGCTTGGGCATAGGTTTGAATCCTACAGGTCATGGTGAGTGATGTTGGGAAGGGGATTGTTGGTAGTAGACTAGCATCCCTCGAAAGGTTTGCTACATAACTTAACTGCCTCTTATAGTTCTATAAAACTATTGGTTTTATTGGGCATTGACATGTCAATCTTTTGGTGCAATGAAAACTCTAGCCTTTCTAACAAACATAAGTGAACAAAAGGATAGTGGTGAAATGAGGAGTCAATCTGAGGACTCAGACACTAAAGAGGAAAAAGGAAAGAATGAGTGCACCAACAATCAAGGACCTAGCACATCCCAGTCAACTACTATTAGAACAAAGAGGTTAGCCAATTAATGCAAAGATGGTGATGATGAAGAAGAAAAAGAAAAAGATAAGAAGAAGGATCATGATAAAGAGTATAAAGTAAACAAAAGTCAAAGGTCAAAGGAAATGAGAAGAAGAAAAGAATGAGGTAGATGAAGATCCACCAAGAAATTATCCCCATTTTGACATACTAAAGAAACCAATAGTAAGTTTGTATGAGAAAGATGGGTTATTATTTTAGAAATCATTTGATCTAAAAATTAAGATTGATGAAAGAAGATCCAAAATAATCAAAATGCAAGTATTGAGGAAAATGTTATGAATGTTTGGAAATTTTATGCCAGAAGTTATAGTAGACAGAGAAACCAATTCAAAAATAATTTAAAGTTTATCTAGAAAAAATTGAACCAAAAAGAAAAAATCTAGAAGGACAACTAGTAAAGGAAGTCACAAGAAAGTTGGAAGATAAGACAAGGAAAATATTATTGATAAAGATTATAAATTCAAGAGGGAAGTTAGTGGATGGTATTATTTCACTACACAATATTTTTACCACTGCATTAAGAAAATATACTACTTTGTGTAGTTTTGACACATTTTCTTCTGATATAGATACTCGATGTATCAAAGTTCAAAATGAAAGGCTATTTCATATTAGGAGACTTGACTCATCAATGAATGTTGTACAAAATTCACTAAAATTGAAGGAATTAATTGTAAGAGAAGGAGAAATTGTAGCTGAATGAGATAAATTTATTACTAATGTCTTGGAGCTGCAAGGAATGATAAGTTTACATATTGATGTGATGAAGAAAATCTTATCGAAAGCACACCATAGTATATAGGTGTTGATATATGATTGAAAAGATCATTTGAGTTAGAAAATTGTTGTAAGAAGTGTTTTCAATCATTATTTTGTCACTAATGTCAAACCTACTATATGTTAGTAAGACAATTGCTTGCATGTTTCAAGCACTATTACTTAGTTGATTGAGCAAGAGGATTTGATCAACAAGATGTAACAAAAGTACCTAGAGGAAAGGTTGAGTTATGATTATGTATTGAAGTGTAAGAATCAGTTAAGACAGTGATAACATAATGTATTAATGATCTACTTGGGGTTACAAAATGATTGGCTACACTTAGAAAGTTCAGATGAAAAAGGTTGGATAAAGTTCATTTGCTAAGCTTGACCAAGTTGATAGAAGGTGTCGAGTAAAGTTAGTGCAAGCTGAGCAAAAAGTTAGTTGGAGTTGAGTGAAAGCAATTTCTAGTGGATACCAAGAAAACTAATAGTCGTCGAGCAAGTTAGTAGATGCTAAGTGATTTTTAGTATGTGTCGAGCACCAGTAAAATCTAGTTGATGTTGGGTGAATTTATAGTAGATGTCGAGTAACATAGTATGTGTTGAGCATCAATAAATTGATAATGTCGAGCTGGTGCATTGTGAAAAATATCAAATATTTGCCAAATAAAAGCTAACAAGTTTGTTTTCTTGGACCTTGTGAATCAGGAGGAAGATAAGATTGATGAGCTGGAGGCACAGAATCTTATGTAAACCATTTTGGAGGTGAATTCAAATGGATTCTAGGAGAAGTTTCTAAAGAAGAAAAGATATGGGGTAGATACATTGTATCCTACCTAATCCATCAACAACCCTAATTTTTGAGATGGATATTGAGCTGGAAAAAGAGTTCTAATTTCCTATATTTAGGGATGCCTAGTCATGAAGTAGAGGTTGAGAGGTCAGAGAGTTTTTGGATGGGAAAATCTGATAAGGTGAATGAAGAAGGGTTTGCTTCATCAAGTGACCTAAGTGAAGAAGTCTGCAATGGTGAGCTAAGCAAGAAGGCTAGAGAAGGATGAAGGGTTGAAGGGTTGACAAGCTATCAAAATTGCAAAGATTGGAAGTCAAATAGAGTTGAGGACTGAAGAGTGATTTGTAATCTGCAAGTAAGGTTGTAAGTGGTATCAAATCAAATCTATACTATTACTTTCTAACAATTGTATTAGATTAGGGTAAATCCTTTGGAGAAAGGTTTACTTAACAGTCATTGGAAAATCCTTTAATAGGGTGGCATTCCAAGTGAATGACCTAAAGTCCTCTAACAAGGCTCACTTTTAACAAGGTGATTGAAATCCCTTAACTGGGTCACATTTAACAGTGTGTATTGTAACCTTTAACAGGGTTGGTCTTTAATAGGGCATCACTTCAAAAGAGTGAAAAAGGAGTAACATGTTACTAGTGGTTTTTCCCAAATTGGGTTTCCATGTTAAATCATTGTGTCAAATGTACTGATGGATGTTTTGTGTTTTATGATTTACATTTTTGCATGTTAGTTGAATAGTAACATATCAGTTTTGGTTAACACACAATGAATGCATGCATGGTTAAGAATGTTATATGGGTTCACTAAATTGTAAAAAAAAATTATTTGGACATCTGGACTTTGAATAATTGATTCACCCCACCCCCATCCCCTCCCCCCCACTCTCAATTATTCTAAGGAATTCCAACAATAGGTGCCAAAAGAAACTACAATCAGTGGAATTATTAAATCCCAAATTTTGCTACATTAAAAATAATCTTTGAGCCATTGGAAATTTTCATGTGAAGATAGTCATTTGGTAAATCTATTGAAGATAACTATTCATGTGAAATTAATTTATCAAAAATATTGTGAGATAGTTTCATTATTGTGAAATGCAAATACGGGTATTGGTCACTCCATCATGTAACATGTCAATTAGCTCCTAATATTGATGAGAATTGAAAAATGAATATCTTAGAAATTGAAAATGATTATGTGATATTATTATTTCAAGATTATGGGAATATGTTTTTACCGAAGTCATTTCCTTTTTTTGTAGGAGCATGATGAAGGGGGGAGTGTTTCCAAAATGGGAGTTAGGAAGGGGACATCCAAATCCACTGTTAACCACCAGGTATGTAATATGACCACCTGGACCAAGGAATAAAATGGCTAGACAAACAAGAATTACGTTACCATGAGCCAACCAGTTAAATTAAAACACTTTAACTTCAAAAAGAAATATTACCTTCATTATATGGATGAGTCTTAGTGTACTTGTCATGTGATCACATCTTAGCATAGTAATATTGTTCCTATACACATACTTGTGTGGGTATAAAATGGGTACACATGTACACACACACACCCACACATGTGTGCATGCACACACACATACACACATATGTGTGTGTGTGTGTGCGCGCGTGCAGGCAAATCTCAATATTTGGAGAATACATGTATCTATTATTGGAATTTTATTGGGAAAGAAAGATACTAAGAGGGAGGGGGCAAGGGTGAATCAGAATCTATAAAACTTTTTTCCTTAGAAACATATATGAAATCAAATAGATTCACCGCTAATCCTTATCTCAACAATACCCTAAATCACATAAACATATGTTGCAATAATGTGTCAGATCTAATCTACTAATCACAATCATAAACATTAAAAATGAAAGTAAAAATGATCAACACATAACACAAAACATTTGGTAACCCAAAACCCTCCAAGGTGAAGGTAAAACTGGGGTGGAGATGACACTCACAAATCTTCACTACTGCAGTAAAAAGGTTCGCCTGTTAAGGCTACAATTTTGATTACTTCTTATTAGCTACCTTGTAAGGGGTCTACCCTACTAAGAGCTTATAGACTTATCTAGTCTACCTTGATTAAAGGATTTAAACTTAAAATTTAGTAAACACTTTGTTAGGAGATTTACAAAGGTCTATTAGGACCACTCTATTAAGATATTTACCCTGAAACACTTGCTAGAATGTATCAGTACCTAATCCTTTGGTTAACACTCTAATGCTTGATTACAGATCTCCTCTTTTCACTATATGATCCTCTCTTTGATTTGATACAACACTTGTTTTTACTTCACTTCTCTTCGTGGTCGCTTTTCCTTGTTTTTCCTTCAAACTTGGCTTAGGACATCCAAAGCTCACACATGCATACTCACTCAAACTCTATCTTATTTAGGGTTTGGACCCCCCCTTAAATAGATAAATTATGAAGCTTCTAGATCAAGGTCAATGATCTAGATTCATCTCTTTTGTCATTTATGCATTCCCTTTTTTTGATTGGTTTCTTGGATTGCATAGGATTAATGATAAAAAAATAAAATACGTAATCATATCCTTAAATGTCTCTACGATCATTAAATCATGCATAGAAGTCAGCTCAAATTGTTTACCTTAGTGTTTGTGCCATTCCAAAAACATATAAAATTTTTGGATTAGTCAACAATTAAGTACTTTGATGCTCAGTCATAACTATTATCCATGTGATGTCACTCTACACTAACTCTAGTCAGCAAAAGTTGAATTCTTGACATACACTATCCTTGGTATATACATAATAGTTAGCTATCATACTTAGCTCAATAGACTTTGGAGTACTCAAAAACCATTGACTTTCTTAGAAATAGTAGTATGAATCATCGTTTACTTAAATATGAACAAGTTTAAATTCCATTGCTTGACCTTCAATTAAATGGCTTGGTTGCATTGATGATCGACCAACTCTGCCTTATAAATGACTGAGTGATTGACACTAATTGGCAACACCAAAACACTTTTTCATGACCAAAACTTTATAGTACAATATTAAATTTATAGTACTCCCCCTTGGTTTATGACTTGGTCTATAAAATACTTTAGTCTTTACAACATGTTCACACACACACACACATGAATTGGAGATACACTAACTCCAAAATTAGTATACAATAAAAAAAAAATTGTATTCAAAATTTACATATGCATGATCAAACTTCATTTGGATTTTGATATGCATACCTTTTTTATCAACATCTATCTCCATCATGTCATTTACGTCATCTTATTTCATTTCCCCCTTGTTTTTGACACTCATAACTATCAAGGAGATGGAATCAAACTGTACTATCCATAATGGTTTATGAATATGGATGATCATGGACAATGTATGATCCCATGTTGTTCTAATAGATTCCAAAAAATGAATTTTGATCAGCAATAGAAAGATTATGGTCTTTATGCACCAATTCATGTGTTGATGTCAACTCGCATTGCATTACTTCCATATGAGGTATTAGCATTGACTAAATAGAGATCAATGTAAATCTTATTCTACTATCATTTGTCTATAATTATAATAATCTTCCTTGAGAAAATGGTAGCCTATTGTAGTGCATAAACTTGGAACAAAGTGCCATTGTGATAGAATGCCTTGATTACCTTAGATCTTGTTCTAGTTTTTGTATAGAGGCTTGGATTTCCTGAATGAACCTTGGCACATCACATAGTGTCTTGTACAAATCTTGAATTTTCTTGACAAAATATTCTAAATTTTGTATAAGTGCAGAGATTTCAACCTTCTTCAATGCAATCTCTATTGAGACTTTTTCTAGAACTTTCTTTTCAAACTTCTTTTTAGACCATATTGCATCAACTTCTCATTAGCCTTAATATCATAATTATTTACCTTTTCAAAAATATGAGCCAATTAGGATATGATAGGAGAATTTTAATCAATATCTTCAATATCATTCAATACTTGCCTTTGTTGATTCTCCCTTCTTTATTGTTCTTTCTTGGCCTTCCTTGCTAACAAATCTTGTGAAGTGTGAATCCAATCAAGGGTCATGTTATCAAGATAAAACTTTGGAATAAGTATGACCTCATCAAGTGTTACAAGATTCTCAAGTGAATTCATCTTCTTCTTTAGTTTTTGTGCCTTTGGTGTGTTGTAGCTTGGCACAACTAGTAATAGAACATGTGATGAGGTATCAACAACTAGTTGTTTCTATTCTTTTGCACCACTAGTATCAACATTTATTGAGTTTGATGCTACCTACGTTGTCATATCTTGTTTTTAGGTGTAGCATCAATTTTCTCTTTAGGTTATGTGGATGTCACCATACTCTGTACTACACTAGTAGGTGGTCTCTTTTGGCTCTTTCTCCTGTTGCTCAATGTTGAGATCAACTAATGGCACTATCTCCTTTAGTCCCTCAACCGGAGGTCCTAAGACATTTGGTCCTTCATGACTCGTAGAATATTTTTCTACTTGAATATTGTGGTCCTTCATTTTCATTCATGGATTCATTAACCTTATTAGGTTCTTTGACTTCTACTTATTTTTACCTCTAGAACACTATCTTCCTTGGCATCAATAATAAGAGTCTTCTTCTCTTGCATATGTTGTAATTGTTCATTAAAGTCAAAAGTGAAGATGGGTACTTCAAACATAGAAATAGTTACCTATCAAGCTTGGTCTTGATCACCAATCATATTTAATTCTAATCTCAGTTGACACACCAACTTGGTAAACATAGGAGCTTGATCCTTATCATAGCTTGGTCACATCAAACAACAATAACTATGCTCATACCTATTATGCTTATATGCATTTTTTTCTTGGTTCTCACTTTAAATCTATCCTAATGCATTTCATCTTATGAAAATATGGACTTTCATACATCTTATGTTTGGAACTGAGATGAGATATAACATGTAAGTATACAATTCCTCATGTACCTTCTTTGCTTAGTTATAAGTAGTGTGGTCCCCTGATCCATTGGATTGGGTGATCTCACCTTCACTATTTCCAATGTTGTTGTCTTCATCTTTCTTTCTCCATGTTTGATTCATCTTGTTTTTTGTCTGTTCTACTAAATTTTCACCTTTGTTTTGTTTATCTCTTGGTGTTGGTGCTCAAGTCTTGCAATTCTTGCTCACATGCCCAATTTTATGACAACTATAACAAACCAAACTTCCATTCATCCAACTTACAATGAAGTAAGACTCTACGAGGAGATTTACAAAGGCCTGTTAAGACCACTTTGTTAAGATATTTACCCTAAAACACTTGCTAGAATGTGTCAACACCTAATCCTTTAATTAACACACTAATGCTTGATTATGAATCTCCTCTTTCCACTATTTAATCCTCTCTCTGATCTGATATAACACTACTCTGTACTTCATTTCTCTACTAGATCATTTTTCCTTGTTTCACCTTCAAACTTGGTTTAGAGAATCCAAGCCTCACACATGCATACTCACTTGAACTCTTTGTTATTTAGGTTTTGGATCCCCCCTTAAATAGATATCATGTAGGTTTATTCCTTGGCTTCACATTTCTTTGTTCTCCGTTCTTTGATGGTTCTCCTTCCTTAGTAGATGGTAGATGCTTGGTATAACCTGTCCAAATGTGTCATGGGATCTTCTCTATGATCTCATAAGCTCTTCATATTATCTCACATTGTCTTTATGTTTATTCAACCTTTCAATCAGTTCCTTCTCATGTTTTATTTCATTCTTTAGATGTTCATTCTTAGATTTCAGATTTGTAATCTTTGCATCCTTCCTACTGAACTCTTGAATTGTAAGTAGAAATCTATTAGCCATGTCAAATTGATTTTGAGTAGGCCTTTGCACCTCATTGTTATTTTCATCAAGCCTTGTACACATATGACTCTTGTCCTCTTCGACTTTAATTTTATGTTTTGTCACTTTACATAATCTTACTAATTGAATTTCATATTCTCTCTTCAATTCTCTTACCTCTTCATTTAGTGTGTTACTCTTCTCCAATAGATTTGCAATTGTTGCATCACTTTTACTAGAATTTATGTTATCTAGTAGACCTTCAATGTCTTCCTAATATAGAGTTTCATTTTGCATGATTGTAAATTCCTTTCTCTTCTTTAGGAATTCCCTCAATTCTTCTCTTGCTGACTCAATTTATTGTAGTATAAGTTGTATCTCGAGCGTATGGTTTTCAATGACCCCTCCCAACTTATATGCCTTCATCTCCAAGATCTTGACTATCAAGTGGTTAGACTTTTTCTAAGAGAACAAAGCTCTGATACCAATTGTTGGAAGTTTATTGGGAAAGAAAAATATTCAGAGGGGAAGGGGGTGAGGGGGTGAATCAAAATCTATTAAAATTTTGTTCTTAGAAATAGATATGAAACCAAATAGATTCACCACTAGTCTTTATCTCAATAATATCATAAATCACATAAAAATATACTGTAATAATGGTTTAGATCTAATCTATTTATCACAATCATAAACATGAAAGAAAAAATTATCAACACATAATACAAAATATTTGGCAACTCAAAAACCCTCCAAGATGAAGATGAAACTAGGGTGGGGATAACAATAACAAAGTTTGTCTGTTAGGGCTACAATTTTGATCACTTTTGATTATCTACCCTATGAGGGGTATTCCCTAGAAAAAACTTATAGAATTATTCAATCTACTTGGATTAAAGGATTTAAACTCACAACAAAATAAGCACTCTATTAGGAGATTTACAAAGGTCTGTTAGGACCACTCTATTAATATATTTACCTTGAAACACTTGCTAGAATGTATCGGTACCTGATCCTTCAGTTAGCACTCTAATTCTTGATTATGGATATCCTATTTCCATTGTCTAATCATCTCTTTGATCTGATATAACACTACTATGTACTTCACTACTCTATGAGGTCACTTTGCCTTGTTTCACCTTCAAACTTGTCTTAGAGCATCCAAACCTCACACATGCATACTCACTTGAACTGTCTCTTATTTAAGGTTTGGATTCCCCCTTAAATAGATAGTATGTAGTTTTATTCTTTGGCTTCACGTGTATTTTTTCTCCACTCTTTGATGATTCTCCTTCCTTAGTAGATGATAGATGCTCAGTACAACCTAGTCCAAATGTGTCATGAGGTCTTCTCTATGATCTCATCATATCTCATAGTATCTCACAACTTCTTTAGGTTTGTTCAAACTTTTGAAATGAGTTCCTTCTCATGTTTCAGTTCATTCTTAAATTTCAAATTTTCAATCTCCACATCCTTCCTATTGAACTCTTGAGTTGTAAGGAATAATTTGTTGGACATATCAAACTAATTTTGAGTAAGCCTTTGAACCTCATTATTCTTTTCATCAAGCCTTATAGACATTTGAATCGTGTCCTCTTCACCTTTCATTTTATGTTCTATCACTTCACACAATCTTACTACTTGGATTTCATGTTATCTCTTCAGTGCTCTTACCTCTTCATTTGGTGTATTATTCTTCTCCAACAAATCTGCAATTGCTACATCACTTTCACTAAAATTTCCATCATCTAGTAGACTTTTAGTATCTTCCTGATATAGAGTGTCATTCTGCATGATTGCCAATTCATTTCTCTTCTTCGGGAATCCCCTTGATTCTTCTCTTACTAACTTAAGTTATTGGATGATAATTTGTACCTCAAGCTTGTGATTTTCAATGACCTTTCCCAACTTATAAGCCTTCATCTCCAAGATCTTGAATCTCAAGTGGTTAGACTTCTGCTAAGAGAACAAATCTTTGATACCAACTGTTGAAATTTTATTGGGAACGAAAGATATTGAGGCAAGGGGGGGGGTGAATTAAAACTATTAAACTTGTTCTTTGAAACAAATACGAAACCAAATAGATTCACCACTATTCCTTATCTCAACAATATCATCAATCACATAAGCATATACTATAATAATGTGTCATATCTAATCTATTGATCATATTCATAAATATGAAAGTAAAAATGATCAACACATAACACAAAATATTTGGTAACCCAAAAACCCTCCAAGGTGAAGGTAAAACTGGGGTGTGGACAACACCAACAAATCTTCACTACTACAGTAACAAAATTTCTTGTTAGGGATACAATTTTGATCACTTCTAATGATCTACCTTGTGAGGGGTATGCCTTGCTAAGAGATTATAGACTTATTCAGTCTACACAAATCAAAGGATTTAAGCTTAAAATGAAGTAAGCACTTTGTTAGGAGATTTACAAAGGTCTATTAGGACCACTCTATTAAGATATTTACCCTAAAATGCTTGCTCAAATGTATCAGTACCTAATCCTTCAATTAGCAGTCTAATGCTTGATTAAAAATCTCCTCTTTCCACTATTGCCTCCTCTCTCTGATCTAGTATAACATTGTTGTGTACTTCACCACTCTACTCAATCACTTTTCCTTGTTTCACCTTTAAACTTGTCTTCGAGCATCCAAACCTCACACATGCATACTCACTTGAATGTTCTCTTATTTAGAGTTTGGATCCCCCCTTAAATAAATAACATGTAGGTTTATTCTTTGACTTCACATTTCCTTTTTCTCCACTCTTTGATTATTATCCTTCCTTACTAGATGATAGATGCTTGGTACAACCTAGTCCAAATGTGTCACAAGGTCTTCTCTATGATCTCGTTATCTCTTCATAGTATCTTACATATTCTTTAGGTTTTTTCAACCTTTCAATGAGTTCCTTCTCATGTTTCAATTCATTCTTCAGATGTCCATTCTTAGATTTCAAATTTGTAATCTCCACATCCTTCCTATTGAACTCTCAAATTGTAAGAAGCAATTTTGTTGGCCTTGCCAAACTGATTTTGAGTAAGCCTTTGCACCTCATTGTTCTTTTCATCAAGCCTTTTAGACATATGACTCTTGTCATCTTCACCTTTCTTTTTATGTTTTGTCACTTCACACAATCTCACTTCTTGGATTTCACGTTCTCTCTTCAGTGCTCTTACCTCTTCATTCAATGTGTTATTCTTCTCCAATAGATATTCAATTGCTACATCACTTTCACTAGAATTTTTTTAATCTAGTAGACCTTCAATGTCTTCCTAATATAGAGTGTCATTCTACATGATTGCTAATTCCTTTCTCTTCTTTAGAGATTCCCTCAAATTTTTCTCTTGTTGACTCAAGTTATTGTAGTGTAAGTTGTATCTCAAGCTTCTAATTTTCAATGATCTCTCCCAACTTAGAAACCATCATCTCCAAGATCTTGACTAACAAGTGGCTATACTTTTGCTAAGAGAACAAAGTTGTGATACCAATTGTTGGAATTTTATTGGGAAAGAAACATATTGAGAGGTCACATAAACATATACTGTAATAATATGTCAAACCTATTCTACTAATTGCAATCATACACATGAAATTAAAAATGATCAACACATAACAAAAAATATTTGGTAACCCAGAAACCCTCCAAGTTGAAGGTAAAACTAGGGTGGTCATAACTCTAACAAATCTTCACTACTATAGTAACAAAATTCACTTATTAGGGCTACAATTTTGATCACTTTTGATGATCTACCCAGTGAGGGGTATGCCCTATTAAGATCTTATAGACTTATTTAGTCTACCTTGATTAAAGGATTTAAACTCACAATGAAGTAAGCAATATGTTTGGAGATTTACAAAGGTCTATTAGGACCACTCTATTAAGATATTTATCCTAAAATGCTTGCTAGAATGTGTCAATACCTAATCCTTTAGTTACCACTCTCATGCTTGATTACAGATCTCCTCTTTCCATTGTTTGATCCTCTCATTTGATCTGATATAATACTACTCTATACTTCACTACTCTACTTGGTCACTTTGCCTTGTTTCACCTACAAGCTTGGCTTAGAGCATGCAAACCTCACACATGCATACTCACTCGAACTCTCTCTTATTTAGGGTTTGGATCCTCCCTTAAATAGATAACTTATGAAGCTTCTAGATCATGATCAACAATCTTTATTCATCTCTTTTTTTGTTTACACATTCCCTTTTTTTATTGGTTGATTGGCTTGCATAGAAATCAATGATAATAATAATAAAAAGTGTAATTATATCCTTAAATTTCTTTATGATCATTAAATCACACATAGAATTTGGTTCAAATGGTTTACCTTGGTGTTTGTGTCATTCCAAACACCTATAACAAAATTAGCTTCCTTAGCACTTAAGCACTCTAATGCTTGGTCATAAATGCTATCCATGTGATGTCACTCAACACTAACTCTTCTTGACATACATTGACCTCGATATACACATGACACTCAGCTATCATACTTAACTCGGTACACTTTGGAGTACTTGATGACCACTAACTTTCTCAGCAATAGTAGTATGACTCAAATTTTACTAAAACACAAACACATCTAAATGAATTACTTGAGCTTCATTTGAATGGATTAGTTGTGGTGATGATCAACAAAATCTACATTAGAAATGGCTAAGTGTTTGACACTAATTGACAACATGACTTAGAGATCAAAATATGTATGTACATTTGTATATACACATATTAAAGTTTCTCAGACAAGCATGAATATAAGAACAATATTAACTTATTAAGGCATGGGTGTGGAGGATATCGACACCTCTATTTTTTTAATTTTTGATCTTGACTTGGTCACATGTTTAATTTATTTGCATGACCACCTATATATTTCCATCACCTTATAGCCTTGGTTTTTAGCATTTCTTATATAATTTGTAATTAAAGATTGTGCAACATTCCCTTCCACCTTAGACTTGATGTAACTAAGCATATCATAGTGGTCTTTACCTTTTCTTGGCCACTTCTTTTATTTAAAATATATGCTCTTTTTCTTCAAGCTTGACGGTCACTTCTTCTCCCATATTTTTCATGTCATAATTCATTCTTGTTAGTTATTTGATTTCTCTACTTGATATCGAGAAAGTTTTTGATATTATTGTCTCTTCTCGTACTCAAGAGGGTGGATGTAACTGATAGTAATTATCTATCTATGTGGAGCTTGTGATTCAAAATCAGTGTTACACCTTGGGATATCATTGAAAGTTGGAGCTCGAGCACATACCAAATCCATATATATAAGGCCATACCAACTAAATCAGGTCATGCTCTTTGTCTTAATGGCAATATGTCTTGATTATTGTTTTAATATCTAAACTTACTGCTTATTGCTTAAAGCTGACCCATAGCACTCAATTTGAAACTCAAACCCAAATGAAATAATTTTCAAAGCATTATATTGATTCCGATATGTTATTCCTTTGATAAATTTTTGACTCCATTATGCTAGTTTCAATATACTATACCTTTGATAAATTTTTGAATCCGAACTTCATATGTTTGATGTGAATTCTAATCCCATCTAGGGATATAATCAATATATCCTTGAGATGGGATATTGTTGGATATATGTTACGATTATTGATTAGAATGGAAGTGCAATCCATTTATGATTCCATAGGCCAAAACTGCAAAGAAGAATGTGAAATGTATAAGTAATCATGAAACATAAAGCATATTATGAATCTCCCATGTAAAGAGGACCAATTTGTTTGAGATCTAAGGGGAAAGAGCGGGAATAATCTTGTAAGGACAAAATATTTATTAAGTTAGTAATAAAATTTATAAAATAATAACAAAGTTAGCTCATAAAAATCCTTGTATATTTCTTGTTGTTAAGTTGAGCGATGGGTGACCAAGCATCCAAGTTGCCCATCTGAAATCCTTGGCCAAGGTAGTTAATGGCATGCTTTCCACTATGATCCCTAGAGGTTAGAGTGTTGATAGTTGTGAGATAGGATAATTGGGAAGTGTCCATAGCCTCATCAACTAATTGGTTGACACTCTAACACTAGGATGCTTAGTGGATGGATAAGGGTGTCCCAACCCATTTCCTAGAGTAGGGAGGGCCTTTCTCATTGGAGATTGTGTGGAGATACTAAGATTCCATGGTTGGGAGTTTAAGCCCATGGAAATTTTTCTCATCTCATTTAGATTCCAAGGATTCATATATGCTTTGGTAACCATTTTCTTGTATATTTTGTATTTTATTTGATAATTACATTACATTCATGTATTTTAATATTTCTTAAAGAATGGATATTATTTTTGTAATTCAAAGAGAAATGGTAGTCAGTAATTGAATGTCATGTAAATCTAAGTAATTAATTGGATGATAGTTTCTAATTATTTGGAATAGTAAATTATAGGTGTCTTGTACTTTCCTTCATATGAAAGAGTGGAATAACGAACTTGACTATAGCTCCTTTCGATTGAATAAGATTGTAATAAATCCTATCATCTATATCAATCAATTATTTAAGTTTTTTAGTATGTTACATATGGTATCATAGCACTAGGTTAAACTTTGAACCTTGGGATCATCACACTTCATAGAAGACAATCAGAAAACTAAAAATGTAGATTTGAATGTTTAACATGTATACTTGTATGACACCCTATGAAAAACCCTGACATCTCATATTTTTCTATTTGATTAAGATCATACCAAAACATAATTATTTCTACTAATCTACACCCAATGATAATGAAGCCTTAGCACAAACATTGTGGAAAATCAAGAAGAGAGTTAGTTGGACTCTGACCAAGAAGGCAGTATTGAGATACAAACTAATTAAGGCATGGAATCCCAAGAAAACTAATCCTCTTATGATCTATCATAAAATATGTTAGGGGCAAGACAAGTCTAGAGATGAAAATGGACAGAATACTCAAGAATAGGGTGCCCAGTTTATTGATTATAAATTTTTGATGTGTCATTAGGAGAGGAATTTTTTGTAAATAATGTAGTTGCAGTTGCGACAATAAAATTTAGTAAAGCAATGAAATAAGAAAATGAAGTTTATTTTTATTTTCTCTCTTGTGATGTATTCAAAGAAAGTATAACTTTTTATAAACAAATGAAGCATGATATGGATTTAAGAATTAATTACATATCTCAAAAAAAACCAACCTTAAAACATGGCCAATAATGGAAACATTGTAGAAAATGAGGTAATAGTAGGGCCAACCCCCAGAACTCATCGAATCTATTGATCCAAATTTTGCAAGATATGCAAACAAAACTAGAAGGTATGGAAAAGAGAATGAGTGAAATGGCAGCCCATATTGGGAAAGGTCAAGAGGAGACTCACACCTCACTTCCACCAAGGACAAAACTGGAGAACTCTAGTCACATTGAAAAAGAAAGAGAAGAATCATTAACATATTATGAAAAGAAAAAGAAACAAGAAATAGTTAGTGACATGTCCATTGATATTAAGAAGATCAAACCTTCTAGGTTTTCAAGCTCCGGGTTGAGAGAAGATGTCAAGGGAGGGCTAACTAAGATTGAACAACACTTTGAAACTATAGGCTTTTCTAAAACATCTAAAGCAATATGGGGAACATACCATCTCTCCAAAGAAGAAACTACCTGGTGGGGAAACACAAAAATAGAGCTCAACATTAAGACCGCCAAGATCACTTGGGATAGGTTTGTCACCATTTTCAAAAATTGATGGTTGCCACAAACCTTCTATGACTAGGAACTATTTGACTTCCAAAATCTCAAGCAGGGAGATTTGACTATGCATAAGTACTGGGAGAAATCCACTTGTAGATGTTCTTGCCCCACAAAGTATGGAGGAATCTCAAGAGAGAGCTATTCAACAAGAGTAAAAAATAAAAAGGGATGACTCCATCTAAGACAATAAGAGAAAGACCAGCTAGAAGATTGATAATACAGATTCAAGAACCCATAAAAGAAGTTTTAAGAACTTCAAGCCCAATAAACTAGAATACAAGGGAAATAGTGGTAAGGAGGTTAAAAGTAAACCCAATAATAATGGCAGAAATTAAGGAAATGAAAAGAAGGGGGCACCTAAAGGATGTTTTACATGCAGCGAGGACCAGTACGCCAATCAATGTCCCAAAAAGTTCAACACCAACTAGAAATTTTGACCTCCATTACTCCCTCAACAATAAATTTATTAATAAAGGATTCATAATACATTGGACAATGGGCAAGTTGAACACCAATTGGGCCCTATAGAAACTCTAGGTAATATTTATGGAAATCACATCTCTATTTTGATAGATAAAGGAGCAACCATATGTTTTATTTCCCCAAAATTGTTAAGTAGGTTTCCTAAGAGATATGGATTTATGGAAAAACCTTGGACTATTGAGTATGAAAACAAGACAAGGGCTAGGATAGAGTAGTGTATGTTTGAGGCCTAGGTAGATTTTAGGAACTTCTCTACTGAGGTAAACCTATAAGTAGCACCTTTATAGTCTTATGATACCATCACGGGAATAAATTAGATCAATGAGCACAAGGCTAAAGTAGATTACATCGCCAAGATAGTGTAATGTGTGGATTATTAGGGAAGCATTGTATATATACAATGGATGATACATGAGGTAAGACCTCTCCAAATCTTGGTTATGTGGCTTAAAAGATGCAGGTGCAAAATCTTTGTCATGAAAATATAAGACTTGAGAGAACCCCTAAAAAACACTTATCATGATGATTAAGTATTTGAAGATAGGGAAATCCAAGAAAAATTGAGGGAATCCTTTAAAGCAAAGTACCCATATCTTAAACATTTTTAGGATGTGTTTCCATAAGAACTTCTCAACCTATCTCCATCTGAGGTATCTGACTTCATTGTAGAGTTGGTGCCCAAGGAAGAACCCATATTGAGAGAACCTTATCCAATGAACACCACTAAGTTAATGGAACTATAGGTAAAGTTGCAAGGACTAGTAGACAATAAACTCATATAACCCAATGTATAACCTTAGGGATCCCCAATGTTGTTTTTCAAGAAGTAGGATGGAACTATGAGACTATTTAAATATTATAAGATGCTTAATAAGGTCACCATCAAGAATAAGTAGGCACTCCCCAGGATTGATGATATGTTTCAAATGAGGGGGTGTTAGTGTTCTCCAAGATTTACTTAAGATCTGGCTACCATCAACTTTGAATCAAGGAGGAGGACATTCACAAAACTATTTTCAGAACCAGTTATGGTCACTACACATTCATAGTATTACCTTCTGGGATAACCAACGCTCTAGCAACCTTTATGAACCTTACAAATAGAATATTCTAGGGTTATTTTGATAAATTTTTGTTAGTATTTATTATTGATATCCTCATATACTCTTGAAATAAGAAAGAACACAAAAATCACCTAGAGATAGTCCTTTAGGGGCTACAAGAACATAAATTGTATGGAAAACTATCCAAGTACTCTCTTTTTATTAGAAAAAATTTAGTATCTAGGACACATTATATTAGCTTAAGGAATAGTCATAGATCCTTCCAAGATTAAGGAAATCAGAGATTGACTAGTACCTAAGAATGTGTCAAAAGTCAAGAGCTTTATGGGCTTAGTCAGGTTTTATAGGAAATTTGTTAGAGATTTCTCCATAATTCATATCCTATCACCTCACTTCAAAGAAAAGCGAAAAATTTTACTTGAACCAAAAAGTTCTAGAAAACCTTCAAATACTTGAAGGAAAAAATAACTACCACCCCAATACTCAGAGTACCTAACCCAGAAGGTCAATTCGTAATTATACCATATGCATCAAGGGAAGGGCTAGGAGGTGTATTGATACAAGAAGACCAAGCTATTGCATATGAGCCCAATAAATTGAAAATTTTATATGAACAAAATTATGCACTATATGACTTGGAATTAGCAACCATTGTTTGTACTCTAGAAATGTGGAGACACTACCTAATTGTGAAAACTTTCAAACTTTGATCAGATCATTATGTGCTGAAATACATTTACCCAGCCTAACCTTAATGGATGACAAAGAAGGTGGTTAGAGTTTATAATAGATTATGATTTTGAAATCAGTTATATCAAGGGAAAAGAAAATAAGGTAGCAGATGTTCTAAGCCAACAAAGGCATATATCAGCTATGGTAGCAATAAATACTTAACTCAAGGAGCAAGTACTACAATGTCTACCTAGTGACAACTTCTCTAATGAGGTTAGTCGAGCACTTCATAGGGATCCTAAAAATCATAGAAATGAAGGATACCACCTAAAGGAGGATGGACTTTTGAGATATAAGGGTAAGATGTAGATACCCAAGAATCTAGAAATTTGAAGGATGATCTTAGGAGAAATGAATATCACTCCTTACTTTGGACATACTAGAGTGACCAAAATGTTGGTAAACATAAAACCTCTATACTTTTGGAAATGGAAATGAGGGTCAAAGCAAAGAATCTTTACCCAACATGAATATTACATCCAAATGAGGTTACAGAATGTAAATGAAAGATAATTAGCATGGATTTTATTCAAGGGTTATCCATGACCCGAAACAGACATAATACCATTCTAGTGGTTGTGGATAGCTTGACTAAGGTGGCTCATTTTATACCAGGTAAGTTAACATATGGGGCATTAGAGGTTTTTAAGAGAAATTTTTACATTCCACGAAGTTCCATAGAAGATCATGTCCTAAGACCAATGGTTAGACTAAAAGGGTGAACCAAGTGCTAGAAGACCTCCTAAGGGTATATTGTATGGATCAACAGTACCAGTGGGAAACATATCTTCCATTAGTGGAATTTTTATATAACAATTCTTACTGATATGTAACTAATATTGCACCTTTAGAGGCTCTATACAAGTGTAAATGTAGAACCCTAGTGTGTTGGAAAAGTATTTAGGATTGAATCATTATCGGACCTAAGATGCTTATAGAGATGGAAGAAATGGTAGTTTAGATTTGACATAAGGTGAGGAAGAAAATAACCAAAAAAAGAGCTATGTAAATGCAAAGAGGATCCCTAGAGATTTTTTAGTAGGAGAAAAGGTTCTCCCAAAGTTTAAACCACAAAAGAGTACCATCAAGTTCGATAAGAACTCAAAGCTAGCCCCAAGATACATGAGACCATTTGAAGTATTAGAGTTTATAAAGTTGGTAGCCTACATAATTTATCTACCTCCAACCCTTAAGAAATATATATCTCATCATGAGCATGTCATTGATTGGAACCTCTTGCATGTGCAAGCCCAAGGGGAGGTGGAAATAAAACACTCAAAATAGACAAGGTTTGTAAGCTTCACTTACAAAATTGAGACATAACACAATGCAACATTGAGTAGGACTAGTATTCTAAGGAAAATGCTACTTGGGAAGACTATGACGAGATCTTCCATAAATTTCCTCATCTTTTCTACAAACTTGAACTATAAAATAACTCTAAATTATATTTGTTTGGATTATGTTTTAATTTTTAGTATTTTTTCTATGTTGTAAAGTTCATCAAGGACAGTGAAACACAAGGGGAGAGTATGTTACATCCCAAATTTTGCTACATTAAAAATAATCTTCTAGCCATTGGAAAATTTCATGTGTAGTTAGTTGTTTGGTAAATTTTCTGAAGATAACTACTCATGCAAAATTGATTTATCAAAAATGTTTTTGAGATAGTTTGATCATTGTGAAATAAAAATACAGTTACTTCATGTGACATGTTAGCTAGTTATTATGATGAGAATTGAAAAATGAACATCTAAAATTGAAAATTATTATGTGATATTATTATTTCAAAATTATGGGAATATTTTATTACTCGAAGTCATTTCCATCTTTTTTGCAAGAGCACGATAAAGGGGGAGTGTTGCCAAAATGATGGTTAGGAAGGGGACATCCAAATCCACTGTTAACCATAAAGTATGTAATATAACCACCTAAACCAAGGAATAAAATGGCTAGACAAGCAAGAAGTACAAAGGGTGACAATAAGATAACCAATTAAATTAAAAAACTATAAATTAAAATAAGAATTATTACCTTCATTATATGGATGAGTCTCAATATACTTGTTATGAGATCGTGTCTTAGCATAGTAATATTGTTCCTATACTCATACTTGTGTGGGTATAAAATGGGTATGTATATATACACACCCATATATATGTATGTGAATCTCAATATTTGATGTATACATGTATATATATGTATGTATATATACATACATATTGAAGTTACTCAAACAAACATGAATATGAGAATGGTATGAATATACTAAGGCATGGGTATGGAGGATGTTGCTACCTTTATTTTTATATTTTTTATCTTGACTTGGTCATATATTTAATTTCTTTGGGCAACCACCCATATATTTCCATCATCTTATGGCATCGGTTTATAGCATTTCTTTTCATGATAAAATTTGTAATTAAATATTGTGCAACATTCCCTGCCACCTCATTCTTTGCATAACTAAGCATGTCACTTTGTTCTTTACATTTTATTGGCCACTTCTTTTATTTGAAAAATATGCTCTCTATCTTGAAGCTCAATGTTCACTTCTTCTTTCATATTTTTTGCACCACTTTTCACTCTTGCTAAAAAAAAATTATATACTCAATATTGAGCAAGTTTTTGATATTGTCATCTTTGCTCAAATTTGAGAGGGTCAATGTAAACAAAAATATTTATCTATCCATGTAGAGTTTGTGATTCAAAATCAGTGTTACACCTTGGGATATCATTGAAATTCTGAGCTCGGGAACATACCAAATCCATACATATATATATAAGGTTGTGCCAGCTAAATTAGGTCATGTTCTTTGCTTTAATAACAATATATCTTGCTTATTGTTTTAATATCTAAAATTTCCATTTATTTCTTAAAGTCGGCCCATATCACTTAAATTGAAACACAAAGCCAAATGAAATGATTTTCAAAGCATTATGTTGATTTTGATATGCTATGCCTTTGATAAAATTTTGAATCCATTATGTTGATTTTGATATGCTATACCTTTGATAAATTTTTGAATCTAAATTTCATATGTTTGATGCGAGTGATGATCCCATCCAGTGATATAATCAATGTATCCTTGAGATGGGATATTGCTCCATGTGTTTTAATTTTTTATCAGAATGGAATTGCAATCCACTTATGATGCCATAGGCTAGAAATGGAAAGAAGAATGGAAAATGTATACGTAATCATGAAAAAAAAGTATTTATAAATCTCCCATGTAAAGGGGACAAATTTGGTTGAGATCCAATTATGATGGCAATTTGCAATATTTCGGGTCAAATTATGATGGCAATTTACAATAGTGGTGCAATTTGCGGTGAGTTTCATATACATTTTTTGTGATTGTCCCCGACGTTGTCGCAATACTAACATTGATGTTAGAATTGTGACAATCACGTGAGAATAAATATATAAAAAAGTAAACATGACATAAATCATTCCCCATTTGTTTTCATTGTGGAGAATTGTGCATGAAAGAGGGTGGAGAGCTCTAAATGAGGGTGGAGAGATCTAAATGTTGTCATGCCCTTATGATCAGTGCATTTTGTTGTTGTGATCTCTAAATTTCATTTCCATGTCATTGCTCTATGATTTTGTTGATGTGATCTCTGCATTTCATTTTTGTGCCCTTGCTCTATGATTTCATTGTCATGCCCTTGTGATCTCTGCATTTTGTTGTTGTGCCCTTTCTCTGCAATTTTGTTGGTGTGCCCTTGCTCTGCGATTTTGTTGCCATGTCATGCTCTTGTGATCTTCATGCCCTTGCTCTATGAGTTTGTTGTCATGCCATTTCTCTGCAATTTTCTTCAAGGGCTATATAAATGTTTGTTTTTTTTCCTTCTAAATAGGTATCTCTGTATATTTCTTTTGAAACATGTATATCTTAGAGATCTTTTTTAAGGTGCTTATTACATCTTAACACAATAGAAAAATTGATCTAGTTGCATACATATTCCAAAATCCAAATAATAAAATAATAAAACTCACTCAACCTGCGTTAAGTGACTTACCTCAAGATCCTGCACAAAAATAATGCAAACTAGGAAAAATGGGCAGAGTTTGCAAGAAATTTTACAAAAACATATCATAGTAGATATTTTTAGAAAGAAACTAGTCATAACCCAATTAAATGGGTCTAGTTATTGATTATCTAGGTTGATTACAAATTCCTATAGAACTATCTTCAGATTAGGTACAATACAATGAACAATCAGCTATTCCCAGCTAGTAGGATCAAATACAATTTTCCAAGGTGATAAAATTTCATATGTTGATACATCACTTGCATGCAAGGCATGTAGCGCATTCCCCAATTTATAATGAATGGTTAGATATAAAGGCTCCATACATTGGACGAACAATGGAAGCCAAGGATATAACCATTCATGTATTGGCACACTCTCCCTGTGAGGATCCCAAGTATCTACTGTTGTTGTTAATTTGGGCATCGCTATATGATCTAGAATGTTATGAAGTTATGAAGTCGGTGGTAACTTATCTCGTATCTCCAAAAAACATAGCATAGGTTCTAGGTTCCTTGGCTCCTAGGAATTTGTAGTAGCTATTCTCACTGCTAGAAGAATTAACTTCAATGAAGAGTTGAGTGTATGGAGTTGAAGAAGCAAGTTTTGTTTCTATGTAAATGTCATAATCATGAGCCTCATTCCCTTGCAAAAGCCTTTGTCACAAAGGCATTACCTCTAAACCATACAAAGGATGTTGAAGTGGTTTCTAACCTTGAGAAACTCTTATAAGAATTTGATACTTGGGATCATTGCACACTCGATTCTCTACGTAACACGGGTGGGGGGACCTACTGCTCACCCCACACCCAATAGAATTGTAGGCATTAATTTGCTAAGCATGCTGCATCAGTTCATTAATGATGCCCCATAGAATTGTAGAGGGGTGCTCCAAATTGAGTGTACCAATACTTGAAACACTCTTATAAGAAAATGTAGATGCAATACATCACAAATTGCACAACTTGTAGTCCTCCTGATATTTGGACTGTAAATTCTCAAAGATACTTGAAACTAATTCCAATGTCATAGTACCTACCATAACACTCTCCTAGATTCTATCCAGTGGCTCCCATAATATCCTCTATGTTGTCTAGTTTTTGTTTTTGTCATGGAGTCTCTTTCTAAAGCCGCTCCTCCTTTTATTTCTAAAGATGCTCCTCCTTCACTCTCATGCCTTAAATTTTGATTACCAAACTTTTGAATATTTCCCCTACCATATCTAAAATCAAATTCACATTGTGTTGTAACTCTTGTATAGGTTTTTGATCATCGATAGCTTTCATTTCAGCATTCAAGTTTTCAAGATTGGTCAACACCCTCACTTGCGAACCTCTCATGTCAAGCAGTTTCTATACTATTTCAACACCATGTTCTTGCTTCTAAGTTAACAGTTCTTGTAAAATACTAATTTTGTTGAACAATTGTAAACTCTTAGAAAGTGCATTGTTTTATTTATTTATGCATATATGTGTGTGTGTGTGTGTGTGTGTGTGTGTGTACACACACTCGTATATATGTGTGTTTATGTATGTATGTATATATACAAAGAGATCTTATGGATTATGAATTATAAACAAAAAAGAAAAGAAAACATGACATTAATCATTCTCCATTTAAATGATTGATTGTGGAGAGTTGTACATGAAAGAGGGTGGAGAGTTCTGAATGAGGGTAGAGAGCTTTGAATTTTGGTGGAGATCAGTGGAGAAGAGGTACCTATGTAAATGTTCTTTTTTTTTCCTTCTAAACATGTATCTCTTTTTCATATCTAATAGCTTTGGTCAAATTCAAGGATAACTGATTAGGATGATTGTATCCATATGTGCTTGTATGTATGTATATCAGTTCACTATATGAACTTCTTTACATGCATACATACACACTTGCATAGTACTTGTGCTAAATTGAATTAATCATTCATGTCTTCAATTCACACAAAAAATTATCCTTGCATTCAATTGAAACTATTCATACCAAACTAAGTATGCAAAAATATGTACTTATAGATTATAGTATCTCTTGGTGATTGAGTAAAGATCTCATGTATAATGCCATCTAGGTAATGATCAGATGCATTCATATTAAGTCATAATAGGATCAATCAAATGATCCATTTATGTTACTTCATACTTGTTCTATTGAACATTTTATTTAACATAATTAGTAATGCTAGAATTATGTAGCTATAGCTAGTACTCTTCTTTATTTTATTTAATCATATACATTCAAGACTATTATTTTTCTTAAAATTAGATTGTATATTTTTAATAGGCCATATGTAGGTCAGAAAATAATGCCTATGTAATTCATGTCTATATTTGATCATATCCACGTTAGAGAACAAGGGTTGCATGCAACTCTAGTCCTTGCCTATGGTGGGGTAAAAGGAAGGTGTGTATGGATAGATTTGGGAAATTAAAGATGAAAATAATTTCTAGAAGAAGAAAATGATAGAGGGTAATATCTAGAAACAAATGAAGAAAATTCTAATCAATCATTTTTCATATCTTTGAAAAAAATGCAAATAATTGCAAACCTGAATTTTACTAACATAGAATGTGCTCCATACCTCAAAAAAGTAAAGGTCTTTATAGATGGGTTATAGTTTCTCCAAAAAAGTAAAGGGCTTTACAGATGGGGTATAGTTTCTCACTCAAGGGTGAATATTGCTCCAACATGAGTAGAAGAAACTTCTATAACTAGGAGTTTTTTTCATGAAAAGTGTATGATACACATGAATAACTTTGGCCTATGATCATTAGATATGAATCCATATAAGTTGTCTATAAAACAACATCACAATAATTTTATTCAAATCTCATCGCAAGCTTTTATCTTCTAAGTGAGTAGGGATTCTGAGTAGGGATATTGTAATTTTGATAGTGCAAATATTAGTTGGTCTTCAAGAATGACACACAAGCTAGAATTGTATCTCTATGGCTCCATTATAGTGGTATCTTACTAGTAAAGTAGTATTAATTCCAAATAGTCCACAAGTTCGAATATCTCTCATGGTATAAGATTTCTATATGAGTGTAATTTATTATTTAGATAAATCTCTAGAACTGCTATGTAGTTTGATAAAATGATAATGATGGACAGAGCATGGTAATTGAAAGGCTAGATTTGGTTACTCAATTACTCAATTTCTTGAGTTAATCTCTGACATAATTGCAATTATGTATAAGAGGATTATATGTTTCTTCATTGTTGCCAATAATTATGTTTATTCTAAATATGTACTCTTTCTTTTGTTTAGCACATTCTTTGACAACAATTTACCTTTTGACTGTTGTTAGGGCCTAAGCTTTGGAATCAATGTTAGTTAATTTGCATGGTAGTAGAATTTATTGAATTTATCAACACAATGCTAAGTGGAATCCAAAAAAATTGCATTTCAATTCTCTATTGGAAACATAATCATATTTTATTCCTTAATTTTGGATGTAGTAATGAGGGTTTTAGCTTAGGCCATGAGAGAGCATTTGAGTTGTGAACATGAAATTGGGAACATTTGAGCTAGAAACAACATCTAATTTTCTATAAGTCTCTCTCCTCTAAAGACCCAATACACAGAGCCATTATTATCATGAGTAGACTCGCTCTCCTTAGATGAATTCAATCAAAACTATTCATACCAAACTAAGTATGCATAAATCTATACTTACAGATTATATTATCTCTTGGTGATTGAGTAAAGATCAAATATAGTTTTCCAAGGTGATAAAATTGCATATGCAAATGTATGTATGTATGTATGTATGTATATACATATATATACATATGTATATGTATATATATGTGTATATATACATACATACACACACATATGTGTGTGTCTATGTATGTATGCATGTGTGAGTGTGTGTGTGTGTGTGTGTGTGTGTGTGTGTGTGTGTGTGTGTGTGTGTGTGTAAACAAAGAGATATTGGTACAACAGGAAAAAAAAACTCACTCAACATGTAGCATGGCTACAGATGCGATGACAACACCTGTTGATAAGTGGATTCTTTTTTTCTCTCACATTTTTCATGTGTTTATTTCACTTGAACTATTATTTCTTAGGGGGCATTTTGTAATATTGGATTCATTTTATGCAGGATGTGATCAGGACATTCCTAGATGTACCTGTGTTAAATGTACGAGAATTACTAAAGAATTGTGCTAAATTGTGCATGAGCAATGAAGATGGACTTCCCCTAAGAGTAGTAGAAGGAGATGAGGACATTCCAAGTACTTTATAGATTGATCATTTCTTAAATATTTTAGATGTTAATTGGGAATTAGATTTTCCGGGGGCGGGGGGGTGGGTGGGTTGGTTGGCCTTGATTAGTAAAGAATATTAAACTATTCTCAAAACCAAGTGAAGCTGAACATTAACCTATTATTGCATGACAATTAATTGTGTGAATCTCTTGGTTTCAGGCAATGTAGAAGGATGTCATAGTTCAATATTTAATCTCAATTTATATGCATACAACATCAGGTGGAGCTGAAAAAATCCAATAGGTTTGCATTTTTGTTAGATATTTGCATTGACCTATTAAATAAATGTAAACGTTGTGGTTTTTTTCAGCTTTGCTTATTGTCCATGCATATAGAACGCAGTTGTACATGCATTCTTGATTAAGAGTGGAATTCAAAATTTTATCACATCAATGGTATGATGTTAACAGGAAATTTATTAATGGAATGAATAAATTTTAGATGTTAACGAGAATTTTAAATGTTGGGGGGTGTGCAAATGAACTTCCACCTTTATGTGGTTGGCCCTGATTAATAGGAAATATTAAACTATTCTCAAAACCAAGTGAAGCTCAACATTAAGCTATGATTTCATTACAACTAACTATGTGAATCTATTGTTATTCCTTAGACTCATATTTCTTCTTGCATTATAAAAGTAAACATAAGACATATGTTAAAAGGAGTTCCCCAACCAAGTGTTCCATAAAACTCAACATCCCATGTTGCAATGGATGCACTTCTTCTTTCTCCAATAAAGAAACATGATGCATTCAATAACATCTCCTTCTCTTGCTTCCCTAGAGCATCATAACTAACTTTGAGCCTCTTTGTGATGTCCTCATGTGAAATTTGGGAATACTTATTCAATATTTTTTGTCAAATTCTCTTTAGCATGTTGTCACAATTGCGACAACTTGTTCTGATGGATAGTCATCACTCCTACAACATTATTGTCACATAGCCATCACAATTGCGACAAATGGTTATGATGGATAGTTTTCACTCCCATAGCATTGTTGTCACACAATCGTCACAATTGGAATGATAGACTGAAAGCCAAAGCCATCATATTTGTGATGGTGATGGGAACACAACCCAAGCACAGAATGGACATAATAAGAAAGGAAAAATTTTATTAACTGTAAAAATATGCTAGTACAATTAGTGCAGAGAAACAGACTCGAAAAAATGCCCTATGGGCTTACAATAGCATAAATCTGGAGATAAATTCTTCCCCCGGTCCCTTCTCTCAAACTCCACTCCTAACTGCCTTTTACAATGCCAGAAATGTTCTTAAATAGACCCTGGAGGGTTAAGGATTAGGAATACATTCTAGAAAGTGCTACTAAGCATCCACCGACCAAATAGAAGGCTCTAAAAGTCACATTAGAATTCGATGAAAAATTAGAAGAATCTAGAAATGGTAATCGAACTTTCGGGAGGCATAACTTTTGAACCGTAGCTCCAATTGATGAACCGTTTACATTTTTGAAAAGTTCTCGAAGCGCTCTATAGCCCTATGGACCAGCTTTGCTTGTCCCCCATTTTTTGGCCCTATTCAAGGTCATCTAATGCCCCTAACCTAACTTTGAATCATTCTTAGGATGTCTCCAAAAACTGCAAAACTGCGATAACTTTCAAACCATAGGGCTTTTTGACCTGATTCTTTTTCTGGAATGCTCTAAATTATACTGACAATCTTCTGACCAATTTACACCTTCTAGTTCACCAAAATGATGGCTCAATTACATACTCCTATTTTTTTGGCATTTACACATATCCCAAGGTGATTAAAAACTCTAACCCAAAACACTAATAGTGGAACTGTGAGAGTTGGAACCTTTATTTGACCCAAATGGGTATCCAGAAATGAAAACACGTGAAACAAAAACTAAGTCTAAGTTCATTTTCTTGGATGACGCACGATTGCCCTTATACCTCTAAATGCTCCTACATCAGACACCCAGGGTAGATTGAAAAGTGACCCTATCACTTTATGAATGGTAGAGGAAATCCCAAATGGGAAACCTTAGCTACTGATATCCAAGTTGATTCCTCGATTGGTCATCCTTTCCACTTGACCAAATACTCTTCATACTGCCTATGTCTAGTACTCCTACCCACACGATGATCTAGAATGTCTTCTATCTCCTCCTTCTTAGAAGTAGGAATTGGACATGGCTCTAACATCGTTCCTTATCTACACCATCATCATGATACTTTGTTAAGTCTGCAATGTTGAAAATAGGAGAAATATGAATACCATCTGGCAACTCCACCTCATATGCATTTCCTAAGTCATGTTTCTTCAGAATTTTGCAGGGGCCAAATTTCTTCATTTTCAGCTTGTTGTAAGTACTGGCTAGAAATCTTTCTTTTCGTAAGTGTACCATGACTAGATCCCCTACTTAGAATTCCTTATGTCTTCTCCTTTGATCAGCCCTAGATTTATACTCTTGATTCATCTTGGTAATGTGTTCCTGAACCTCCCCATGTAGACGCTTGATATGTTCAGCAAATTCTTCAGCTTCAGCACTTCTCCTCTCCCCTTGCTCTATCTTCCTCAATTCTGGTGCAGTCCTTGGGCTACTTCCATATACAATTTGGAATGGTGATCTACCAATACTCCTATTTATAGAGTTATTGTAAGAAAACTCTGCTTGCGGTAGAATCAAATCCCATCCCTTGGGCTTATCCCAACTAAACATCTCAGCAAATTGCCCAGACTTCTGTTTACCACTTCTGTTTGGCCGTCAGTCTGCGGGTGATGTGTGGAACTGAATTTCAAGTCTGTTCTCAACTTCTTCCACAATGTTCTCCAAAAATACCTCACAAATTTAGTATCTCTGTCAGAAACTATACTCCTTTGGAGACCATGTAGTCTTACCACCTCTCTGAAAAACAGGTTTGCAATATGGACAGCATCATGAGTTTTGTGGCATGGAATGAAATGTGCCATTTTGGAGAACCTATCAACCACCACAAATACTGAGTCATTACCCCTTTGTGTCCTCGGCAATCCAAGAACAAAATCCATACTTATGTCCTCCCATGGCTTTGATGGAACAGGTAATGGCTGATATAGTCCAGTATTGTGACTAAATCCCTTGGCAACTTGACAAATCTGACAACTCTATACAAACTTCGTCACATCCAGTGACATTTGAGGCCAAAAATAATGTTCTTTGAGAATGGAAATGGTCTTATCTTGACCAAAATGTCCTGCCATCCCTCCACTGTGTTTCTCCTTAATCAGATTTTCCCTCATGGAACTCCTTGGAATGCATAATTGACTGCCCTTGAATAAAATACCATCCTGAATCAGATAATCTAACAACTTAGTTCTATCTACAGCAACAGGCTCTTTACAAGCTTTCCACGCTTCAACAAAATCAAGATCCTCAGGGTACAGATTCTTGAGTTCATCAAACCCAACTACTTCAACCTGCATTACTGTAAGCAACAACTATCTCCTACTTAGTGCATCTGCAACTTTGTTAGATTTTCCACTTCTATTCTTCAACACAAATGTATAGCTCTATAAGAACTCTACCCACTTTATATGCCTCTGATTCAATTTACCTTGGCTATTTAGGTACTGTAATACCTGATGATCAGTATACAAAAAAAATTCCTCTGGCAATAAATAATGCCTCCATTTCTTTAAGGCCTGAACTATTGCATAGAACTCTTGATCATAAACAGAATACTTCTTTTTCGCATCATTCAATTTTTTACTAAAATATGCAATAGGCTTACCTTCTTGGCTTAATACAACCCCAATAGCATTGCCACTAGCATCGCAATCCACCTGGAACACCTTTCTAAAATTTGGAAGTGCCAACACAGGTTGTTCTGTCACCTTCTTCTTCAGCAATTCAAAAGTTCTCGCAACTGCCACAGTCCATTTGAACTCTTTTCTATCCCCTCTTATTGTGTCAGTCAGGGGTGCACATATGCCACTGAAATTCTTAATGAACTTTCTATAAAAACTAACCAGACCATGGAACAATCTTACCTCAGTAGCAGACCTTGGAGTAGGCCATTCCAAGATGCCTTTTACCTTCTCTGGATCCATTTTGAGACCTTCAGGTGATATAACAAACCCCAAGTAGACTAACTCCCTTTTTGCAAAGATACACTTCTTCAAATTAATTAATAGTTTCTCTTCCCTTAACCTTTCAAGGACACTACGAATATGTAATAAATGTTCTTCCAAAGTCTTGCTAAAAATTAAAATATCATCCAAATAGACAATAACAAATTTTCCCAAGAACTTCTTAAGTACCTCATTCATAAGTCGCATGAAGGTGCTTGGGGCATTTGTCAATCCAAAGGGCTTGACTAACCACTCATAAAGACCCTCCTTGGTCTTGAAGGTTGTTTTCCACTCATCTCCTTCTTGAATCTGTATCTAGTGATAACCACTCTTGAGATCTATCTTTGTAAAGTACTAAGCTCCACTCAAGCAGTCCATAAGATCATCCATTCTTGGCAAAGGAAATCGATACTTGATGGTTATCCTATTTATAGCTCGAGAGTCTATACAAATCCTCCACTCTCCATCTTTCTTTGGTGCTATTACTACAGGTACTGCACATGGACTCAGGCTCTCCTGAATCAAGCCCTTCCTCAATAGCTCCTACACCTGTCAATTTAGCTCCTTAGTTTCAGTAGGAGTCATCCTGTGAGCAGCCTTGTTAGGAAAACTAGCTCCTGGGATTAAATCTATTTCATGACTGATTTGCCTTACTGGTGGCAATCCTTCTAGAACATTATCAGAGATAATATCTCCAAACTCACCTAGTAAATCTGAAACTTCAAGTGGTATTTCACTACTACCTTCTTTATCTTTCCTAAGAATCAAAGCATAGCACATACACTGATGTTTCATGCCATCTAAAAATTTCCTTCCATCAACGAGATAAATCCTAGCACTACTACATACCTTTTCGCCTTCCTTTTTCATGGGCTTCAGTTTGTGGTGAACTCCATCCTTTGTTAGAGAGTATGTGTTTGCATGACCATCATGTACTGCATGCCTATCAAACTGCCACGGTCTTCCCAACAATAGATGGCAAACATCCATTGGAACAACATCAGAGAGAACTTCATCATGGTAACTCCCAATTTTGAATTTCACTAAACATTGTTCACTTACCAGGACCTTATGATCATCTTTCACCCAAGCAATCCGATAGGGCTAGGGGTGTTTCTCCCTCTTGAGCTTCAGCTTAGAGACCATCTCCTCTAATACCAAGTTATTAGTGCTACCACCATCAATGATCACATCACAACATTTATCCTCACACTTGCACCTGGTACAAAATAAACTCCTCCTTTGTCCTAGTTCAATCTCGCCACTTAGTAGGACCCTTTCATTTACTAAAGTCTCTCCTCTTTTTGCATCCTCTTAATGCGATGATTGTGCATCCTCATCCACATGAGCAACCCTAGCTTGACCCTCAGCTATCCTATCTGTCCTTCCTTGTCATTGAGGGCATTCAAAGGCATGATGACCTTCTTCATTGCAATGGAAACAGGTACCACGGAAGCCTCCTCTTCCTTTTCCACGTCCTCTACCTCTTCCTCTCTGATTTCCAAAGTCTTGATCTTGGGAGTGGTTGAATCCCTCGTTCCTCTGGTTCCTGCTAGTACCCACATCTTAATTTTTCTTTTTGGTTTCATTTTGGCCTCTAGATGACCTACCACAACCCCTTCCTCCTTGACCATGCCCTCTTTGTCTCCCTCCAAACCTCTTATTTAGCTTCTCTTCAACTCGTAGGGAAAATTGCTATGCCTCTTCAACGCTGGTCATTCTTACTAGACTTAATTCCTCCTGGATGCTAGGTTGCAACCCACTGATATAACAAGCAACCTTCTCCTTATTTGCTTCCGCATGCCTTGCTCTAATAAGAAGTCGATAAAACTCCTCTGTATATTCCTGGACTAATTTTCCTACTTGCTTTAACCCATGCATCTTCTTAAACAAATCAAGCTCATAGTCAACAGGAATGAACTGCTTCTTCAATTTTTCCACCATGTGATCCCACCTTGTGATCTTATCCTTTCCTCTTCTATTTATTTCCAATTGAACCTCTTGCCACCAAATTTTGGCATGGCCTTTCAGTTTGGCCTTTGCAAACTTAACCCTATCTAGATCCCTAATATCCTCATACTCAAAGTACTCTTCCAGTTCACTGATCCAATCGATCAACTCATCTGGTTTCAAATTTCCTAAAAATACACCCACATCAATTGTAGGTCTTTTCCCAAACTTAGTAATGGCCCTAAAAAGCCTTTCCTCTGCTTGACTCAAAACTTTCCCATAAAATTCCCCTTCTAGTCCAATTTCTTCTTCTTCATTGTCATCCTCACTTTCGTCACCTGTAGTAACATTTGTTCCTCTACAGAGCTCCTCCTGCAACGCTTGTACCTACCTTTGGAGGGCTCTAACCTTCTGAGGATTAATGGCTCTGGCCCTTCCACCATGCTCTCTTTGTGGAGGCATCTTCTTACTTCAAACGCACAACCACACAGTCCTGGTGCAAACTGCCTCACATTTGGCACTCTGTCTACACACTCAGAAAAACCAGCTCTAATACCACTTGATGGGGACACAACCCAAGCACAGAATGGACACAACAGGAAAGGAAAAATTTTATTAACTGTAAAAATATGCTAGTACACTTAGTGCAGAGAAATAGACTCCAAAACATGCCCTATGGGCTTACAATAGCATAAATCTGGAGATAAATTCTTCTCCCAGTACCTTCTCTCAAACTCCACTCCTAACTACCTTTTACAATGCCAGAAATGTTCTTAAATAGACCCTGGAGGGTTAAAGATTAGGAATACATTCTAGAAAGTGGTAGTAGGCATCCACCGACCAAATGGAAAGCTCTAGAAGTCGCATTAGAAGTCGGTGCAAAATTAGAAGAATCCACAAATGGTAATCGAACTTTCGGGAGGCATAACTTTTGAACCGTAGCTCCAATTGACGAACCATTTACATTTTTGAAAAGCTCTAGAAGTGCTCTATAATCCTATGGACCAAATTTTCTCATCCCCCCATTTTTGGCTCTGTTCAAGGTCATTTAATGCCCCTAACCTGACTTTGAAGCATTCTTAGGATGTCTCTAGAAACTGAAAAACTGCAATAACTTTCAAACTGTGGGGCCTTTTGAACTGATTCCTTTTCTGAATGCTCTAAATTACAATGAAAATCTTCTGACCAATTTACACCTTCTAGTTCACCAAAATGATGGCTCAATTACATACTCCTATTTTTTCGGCATTTACATGTATCCCAAGGTGATTAAAAACTCTAACCCATAACACTAATAGTGGAACTATGAGAGTTGGAACCTTTATTTGACCCAAATGGGTATCCAAAAATGAAAACACATGAAATAGAAACTAAGTCTAAGTTCATTTTTTTGGATGACACAAGATTGCCCTTATACCTCTGGATGTTCCTGCATCAGATGGTTTACTTTCACAATTGTGACGACGTGAAGATGAATTCTTGCTCTTGCCTTCTTCCAATTTAAAATATCTTTATCCATCACAATTGTGATTGACACCCTTTTTGTCACAATTTGTGACAACAAAAGTCTGACACCTATCTGATAGGAGCCAATTCGTGGTATCGTTGCTTGGGCAATGGGTTAATAAAATACTAAGTTAGCTCATGAAAATGCTTGTATATTTCTTGTTGTTAAGTCAAGCGATAGGTGATCAGGCATCCAAGTTGCACATTTGAAATCCTTGTTTAAGGTAATTAATGCCAGTATTGCCACTATGATCATTAGAGGTCAGAGTGTTGAAAATTGTGATATAATATGATTGGGAAGTATCCACGGCCTTGTCAATTGACTATTGACACTTTACCACCAAGATTCTCAGTGGCTAGATAAGGTTGTCCCAAGCCAAATCCCAGGGTAGGGAGGGTCTTTCTCATTTTAGATTGTGTGGGATATCAAGGATCCCTAGTTGGGAGGTTAAGCCCATGGAAATGCTTCTTGTCTATTCTAGATGCCAAGGCTTGCACAACTCGGTGTCATCAATCATATATGCTTTAATAACCATTTTCTTGTCTATTTTGCATTTCATTTGATGAGTACATTACTTTCATGTATTGAATATATCTTAAAGAAAGGATATTAGTTTTGTAAATGCAAGAGAAATGGTAGAATATCATGTGAATCGAAGTAGTTAATTGGATGATAGTTTCTACTTATTTGGATTAGTAAATTACAGTTATCTTGTATTTTTCATCATATGAAAGAGTAGAATAAATAATTTAAATGTAACTTCTTTCAACTGAATAATATTGTAATGAATCCTATCATTTAATTTAATGAATTAATTGCAAATTTTTAGTATGTTATAGGAAGGTAGCAGAATTTCAAATGTAGGCACTAAAGAAAACATGGGAAACATTATTGCAACTTGTTGATTCTAAATACACATATATTGTATGTAAATTGTAAGATGAATATGAACTTTTCACTACATTTTTTTTTTGGTCGTGTTTATTAGCACTGATTACCATAAATAAAAGGGGGATAAATACATATATGACAATAATTTAATGATAAGAAGATAAAGTAATGGACTAATAAGTAGATAACAAGATAAAGGATACAAAGGATATCAATGCATACATGTATGGGGGAGTACAGAGTACAAGTAGATATTATACAACATTGAGAAGAATTAAGTTTACAAGATTTTTGTTTTTGTCATCAATGCCAAAGGGGGAGATTGTTGGAGTTAGTTATTTTTTGCCATTGATGTCAAAATGACTAAGGCAAAAATTACTATGGGTATCACTAACACAAGTTACTATGAAGAAGACAAAGAACCACTATTGAAGTGTAAAATACATTATCAGAGAGGTGTATAAGTAAGTAGAAGTGATATTATTGGAAGCTTGAGGAAGAAGTTTTGGAGTTGACCTAACCCTAAGATCTATGATCAAGAGTTACCAAACAAGCAATGATATAAGGGAGTAAGGAAATAATGAGTGAGAGGAATAGGAGGAGCGAACATAGTGAATGACGACAATAAGCATTACAGTGAAAGGATAGAGGAACAAACTAATTTGACAAGATTAAGGAGAAGCACTAGACAAGTCAAGTTATATAATACCTAATCAGTTATTACAAGATTTGTAATGTCTTTTGAAGGACTATTAAGTTCATCTATGAACTTTTGTTAAAACCTCTAACAAGGTGAATGCCTAGTCAGGCAAGATTGAATCTCTTAGTGGACTAGTCTTAGTAGGCTAAAGATACAATTAACATTGTATCAGTCACTTGTGATAGAGTAAGTTTTTTTAGAAGGAAATACTATTTTATGCCTAATAAAATAACCTTTTTGAATGTAGTAAAAAAGTTTTGGGTTCCATCCCCACTATAGTTTTTCCCTCTGACCAAAGGTTTTCTGCAATACCAAAAAAATTTGTATTATGTGTGTGAATTTTCTTTCATGGTATTTTATTTACTTTCATGCATATGAATTATTAATAGTTAAGTGCTTATGTTATTTTGTAGATCTAAACTATCAGAACAATGATGTCACAAACTATCGATTAATTAATAAAAAATGAAATTTTTGCTTAAGTACTAATTCACCTGCCCCCCTTCGTACTTAACCTTTCCTACTTGTATTTAAGACATCCATTATATTGAAGACAAAAGACAAAGTGGACTCTTCATTGCCAAAGAATATTAAAGAAATGAAGAATAAATCTAAAAAACCACCGATGGTAGAAAAAAAGAATTTGGTAGACCAAAATTAAATGGAATACAAAATAAACTTGATAGGCATAAAGCAAGTGGAAGATTAAGAGAATTTGGTAGATTAGAAGCAAGTGGAAAATAATTGTTTTTGGCATGATTAGATGCAAACAAGAGACAAAGATAAGAAAGCGATAATTAGTAGGAGACTTCCTATTATTCATTCTAATTAGTCATATGTTTTTGAATTAGGCCAAAATAGGTTTTGAGGGACCCTAAAATCCTTTGCAATTAAGGAGGGAAAAAATAGTCCCCACAAAGACAAAATACCATGAAAAATAGAACTATTAATGTCTAGCAACCCAAAACCATTTTACAGAGAGAAGAAATGAAAGGATAAATAGCTAAAACAAAAAAATACTACTACCAACCTAGAAATGAGACAAACACAACCCATACTGCCCTTAGGGTTTTGATAACAGGCTCCCACAACTTGAAAAAAAATAACACCAAAGAGACATATTAAGATTTCCCTTTGGCACCCTTCTCATGAGAGGGAAGGGTCATATTAAAAGAAGGCAATAACCTCTTTCAATGTTTACCTTTGACTAAATCCTAACCATCTTTCACCCTTATAGTTACCTCTTTCCAAGCCAACCACTCTCCCACCAACAACCCAACACCCCTCAAAAGACCAACATTGTGAGAAGTCCTAGTAGAAATAGGGATAGATTAAGGCCCAGAGAAAACATATGCCAACACAGAGTCAGTTGACAAGTCAACAAGAGAACTAACACCCACTAAAGAATGAATAAAAAGAGTGAGACTAGCAGAATTTATCGACACTAGAACTATGCCAACCAACATACCAACAATAGCATTAACACCCTCCAGAGAAGGAGAAACATGAATAGATCTAGCAGATCCATTCAAAGCTAGACCAAAAATACCAACAAAAGTAGGAGAAAAAAAATCAAAACAAATAGAAAAACTAACAACTACCACTATATCCACCTAATTGTCCATCCTAGGGTCTACAAGATCAGAACCAACATCATCTCTAACATCCATCTGAGATCCATTAATAGGAATATCCTTCTCATCCTCTCGGAGGAGGCCTTAACTACTACATAATGATGGGAAGTGACCCCAAGCCTTCAAGATTATGGCTTCTTCGACTTAACTTTTTGCATCTCACATTTAGCACAAAATGGCTACTTTTGAAGCATTTTCTACATTTGAAAGGGATTCCATTATAGTCTAGAGAATAGATCAAGAAAACCTTAGGTGTCATAATCCTAGTTGCCTCAGTTAACTGCTTGGAAGTATCTATATCTACCAAAATATGAGCATAGGTGGAATGGTGAATATTAGAAGACTCGGAGTCCACTGTCATGTCCCCTTTTCAAATAATTAAAAAATAATAATCTTTGCTAAGGCAGGCAGGCCCAAGAAAGTGAAGTTTCGAAAAAAGGGGGTTAATCTTTGGAAACCGTTGGACTAATAAATGAAAATTATTATTAAAATATGTTTCATTAACCTCTCTTGGACATGAGTTACGGTTATGCCCTCTTTTAAGGGGGTTGGAGGCATTTTGGGCTGATTGCAGAGCTTGATTTTTGCTCATTCTTTGTTATTCTTCAGAGGCTGCCAAACCTGTGGAGAAGGAGACCCAAGAATGGGAGTTTGCAGGTTTCCAGGGAGACCCAAGAACGGGAGTTTGCAGCTTTCCAAGAAGGCTAAGGATGATAGTTTGAAGCCATTCCATGTGCATGCTCATACAGAGTTTTCCTTTGTGCTGAACAGTGCAGATTTGTGGGTTTTTGGGTGTGTTTTTTGTATGAGTTTGGTGTTTTCAGTTGAGTATTTCATATCAGTTTGGGTTGTTTTTGTATTTCATACTTTAAGATGTTAAAATAGAGCTGAATATATGTATTGGGACGTGATTAAACTTTTGAGATAGATTATTAGTGTTTTTGTGGTGTTTCCGGGCATTTTTGTGTTAATTTTGGGAGCCCGATGAGCATAGTTTTTGTCCTACATTTGTGAACTGTTGTGTAAAGGCTATACAGATCTGGAAATGTCATTTTGTAGGCTGTTATGCTGCTAAAATTTCTGTAAAAATGTCCATTTTCATATTTATTAATAATTTGTGAAGTTGTGAAGCTTTTGGCACTATTTCGGTCATACCCGATTTGGGGATTCTTGAGAAAATTGGTGGATCTTTGTAAGATTGGTTGTTTGATTTTAAAGATTTGATTTGAGGCTTGAAATATCATGTAAAATCAAAAAAGGGACATTTCATCCACTATAAGAGTCTCCAAGTGCATCTCCCACTTCATCAAGAATTGAATCCAACTATAGATGAAGTAGCAAATATGGGAGTCTAACCCAAATATGCATTTTAAAGAAGGATACAGAAGAAGATTGAAATCCTCATCTCAAGGTTTAATCATCAAGGGGAAGCAATTTTCCTAAGTGAAATAATGCTCACACAAGATGGTATTTCTATTTGCTTCATTCTCAAACTTAGTAATGAAGAAACTCTTTCCATAGGAAAGATCAAAGCCGAGTCTAAAATGATAAGCTCCCATTGCTTAGAAATCCAAGAATGGAGGCTAGGAAGATTGGACCAACTCCCCCAAACCTGTAGATAATTGCATTACAAGAGAGATCAAATGCACACTGATCAATCTCAACAATCATATCATCATCCAAGTTGACAATGATTGGTCAAAAAATAAGAAAAGGCTCAAAAAATTTAGGTCCCAAGCCCACACCCTTATCCAGATGGTCAATATAGGATCCCCTAGAAACCCCAACAGTCACAGATGAATCACCCCCAACAATAAGCTAAGAATAATTGACAAGGAAGGAAGAGGATTAGGCAAGACCTGTAGGGATTATCCAACATCTGCCCCAGAAATGATAGCATCCACACATTGGTGACTCGAGAAAAATATATCATCAACACCAGCCACAAGGTCCCTTAACATGGTAGAGTCACTCACGGTCTTCAAATGATACATCAAATGCCTAGACAATGGTACTAGATTCAATTGGGTTTTAGACCAAGCTCCAAGTGTTGGTCATCTAGATCCAAGTTCACATGCATGAAAATCCCTCAACAACAACGATATGGGAAAAAAGTTTCACCATAATCAGGAGTCACCAAGTAGTCATATGTTAATAGAACTTATTTTTCTTATGATAAAGTAGAAAATAGAGAAAATGAATCTAGAACTCAAAAAAGGAGTTATGTTTTCAAAGAAGTTATCATTATAATAAGTTTTAACCTAAGGTAGTTCAATGTGGAAGTAGAATAAACATGAATAGAAATGTTAAGAACTTTAATGGATATTGCTATAGAAACAATGACTAGAGACACAAAAAGGTTTAAAGTAGAATAAACATCAATACAAAAAATAATGTAATTGCAAAAATGAAAAACTATGACATGACAAGACATATTGCAAGTTTTTGCAAGAATTTAAATAATTGTCTATTGCTTGTAGAATACTTAGAAGAAAACAACGATACATTTGATGGAAAGAAAAAAAGATGCTTCTAAAGGTGTTCTAGCATCCATTTTGAGTGTTGTTTCCTCTTTTATTGAATGACTCTAACTGCATGGTTTTAGGGGAAGTTTTTGTTGACACAAAATTCTACACCCATGATCGACATGTTATCCCCAAGTGACCTCATATAACATGGAAACAATTTCCAAGTGTGGAACTCATGCTCTACGATTGAATCTTTGGTGAAGGTTGACTTCCTTACAATCATGATGCACCTAAAATACAACTTTGAAGAAAAAGGGAGAAGGAATGCATGGAATAAAATGTTGAAAGGGAAATGGAGTGATGCACCAAATTGAAAATGGTTACTACATATGCCTATAAATGCACAAAACATGAATAAAGAACCCAAATTCACAAATCTTGACTCTAATATACTCTTTTAGTATTCACATGAAGTTAAAACTAATGAAACATTAAAAGGAAACAAGTTCACAATACAACATTCAACAGCATGGTAAACACAACATACAAATTTTAAAAAATAGAGAAGGAATAATCCATACAAGGCAATAAAATGCACAAAATATTAGACTAACAAGATAAGGCAAAAACTAAGCTTTCTATTCATGAAAGATAGGAAGGTAGAAAGGTAATACAGTTGCAGATCTTAAATGTACTACAAGAGATACAAAGAAAAAATTATAATATTTACAAAGGATTTCGTTTTGAAGAGTTCAGGCATACTTCATATTTTTACATGAAGTTCAACCCCAACCACTATGGAGTTAAATTGTAGAGGAAAGAAATAAATAAATATCAAAATGAAATATGATCTTATGTGCAACTTGCTATTGGAAGTGGCACGAAAGAGCCAAAAAAAAATGCATAGAGAAAATGCAAAGATAAACTTGACAAATCTTATCCATGTAAGCAATAAATAGGTATGGAGTGCATTTGTGTCATAATAGCAAGGCCAAAAAAGTCACTCAACATTAAAGAATTGGCTTTGGAAATGTGTTATGGTCACAATAAAATCAAATCATGTTGTCAAAAGATATCGAGATGGGATAACATGAAGTGTTAACTAGCCTGCACACCTATAGATTTAACTCATTGACCTTTGTCAATTTGTAAGAAAAACTCTATTGTGAAAATGCGAGAGAAAACTAAATGTTGATCATAAAAAATATGCACATTGTAAAAGATTGAGAAACATAACATTGGCATGATCCTACAATACCTATTGGTAGGGAAAGAAACCCAAAAATCCAATAGGTTGACATAGTTCCCCATAAAAACTAGCAGAAGAAAACATAGGGAGGGATACCAAGAAATGTTAACAAGTTCCACATAAAAACTAGCAGAAGAAAACATAGGGCGGGATACCAAGAAATATTAACACCCTACCACATGGTACAATTCTAGGCCTTTAACCCCTGAAAAACATCGCATTACCACTACTCATCAAAATGGAGACATGTGGTAAAAGAAAATGCAGGAACACAAAATGTTAACATCTTGGTATGTGACACAATTTTGTTAACCACTAAAACATGCATGACATAAAACTTGGGACAAATGGAAACAACGCAAGACTTTATCCCTAAACCAACATGACATTACCACTACTTGAACAAAATAGAGACGCGTGGAAACAATGCAGGAAGGGATAACACAAAATGTTAACCACAGATTTGATGTGTTAATCAAATGTGACAAATTATAGTCCATTGCAAAGTTCTCAGATCAGTTATCTATGATGGGTTAAATGGGGGGGAAATAGCCATCATTTCTTGTGACTTAGAGCGGACACTTTCCTACTAAGAATAATACTATCTTGTGGCCTTAAGCAATCCATTTGGCATATAGTCACTAGCAGAGAATGACGTATTAGCCAAACTATGAATTCACAAAAAATTTGCAACCTCCGCAACCAACCAAAACTACAAAATTTGGTATTTTTAGGAGGGAATAGTTGTGCACATGCACTTCTTGGAAAGTTTTAAACCTACTATACTATATATAAGTATTTACAACAAAATAAATTAAGCAAAGTCATTAACTAGCTTGTTGAAAAAGCTTCCCTTTCTTACTAATTTATTGTTCCTTCCATGTGTATGGGTAGTGAAACAAATCAACAAGCATGACAAACATAATACTACACTTTTTAAAACCTTCCTAGTGCTGACAAAAATGAAGCTCTCTTGTACTAAGATATTATATTTTTAAGCAAGACATACTTGTTCCTTCTTGTGATCTTCACCCTAATGCTCTACAATGAGCATGAATGTGGACAACTTGCTTTGTTACAAATTTAGATGCTTTATTGGGCACCCTCTTGATGGTATTGGGTCCAAGGAATCATCCATAACCATGTTGTGCTCTGAAACCTCTAAATCCTTTTGGCCAACATGGGTTGGTTCTAATGGTGTGGCTGGTAACATGTGTGTCTCCATTTGTTGTTGCTACAACACAAATTCCTCCTGAATTAATAGCTTTGCATGTGTTTCCCTTTGCAAAAGGGGAGGATTATTTTGGCTAAAGCTAGAAAATTTTCACTTTGGAGGCTCTTACACTTTAGTTGCTTGCACTTGAGAAAGATTAAGCATCATCTCTTCATTCGCAATAGCCAATCCTCTTGCAAGGGACTCCTCAAATGGGGCCTTTCTCACATGAAAGAGAGAAAAATAATCTAGCTCATGTTGTTGAAGAGAGGCCTCATAGGTGTTTTCTTTCTCATAATATGAGGGGAAGTAATAGGCATCTCTATGAAGTGGGTCCATGTTAAAGCATTTAAACAAAAAACTTCATTGAAATCCTAAAGAAACATAAAAGATCAAATAGATCTTTGCACACACTAGCACTGTAACTACTTGAAACCAGTAGACTTTGCACTTAGGGTCGCCATAGTGTTTAATTGAATGCCTCCAAAGGATAATGACACTTAGAAAACACCCAAATTCTCAATGAATAAAGACTAAATTGGCTACCAACAAACTTATGAAGCTGAAACTATGTCCCACCAAGCATGCCAAAAATAGTTGACACAAAATTATACACCCGTGCATGACGTGTTATCCCTATGTGACCTCGTGTAACATGGAAACAACCTCCAAGTGTGGTACTTGTGCTTTGAAGTTGAATTTCCAAAGAAGCCTAACATGTTAGGATTAACCATGGACAAAAAAAAAATTTACATGCAACTATAACCAATATTAGAAAATAATAAATCGCATAGAAGAGAACACCACAGACAAAGATTTAACTTGGTTCACCCAATCCCTGGGCTATGTCCACCAACAAGTCCAATATTATTATTATCTAATGATTACAATCTGCAATACCTTACAACACAATACCACCGCAAGAAGCTATAATATCATCATACATTATGAAATCCTTAACCCTAATTCATTTTATACAAGCTTTTGTCGCTTACAAAATTAGTGCTAGAATATGTCCTCCAATAGAAAACTAATAGACGTCTTTACAATAGTCGATTCATTTTTTGTGCTGGGGGAGTTGCCCCTAAAAATCCCCACAAGGGTGTTTCCCCTCAACCTCACCATGTACTGTGACAAGGAGCGCACCTGGGACACTACCCTAGGATCCTACAAGGGGCACTGCCCCCAAACCCCCGTAGTAATAATCTAGGGGGGAAATAGCATCAAAAAAAAAAAGAGGAAATTTAACCTCAAAGTTTGATTAGGCTCCACATCACAGCAATCTCCTACATAGAGACTGATCAGAATCCATACTAATAACCTCCCACTTGGAGACTAACCATAGCATTGTTAAACCTGTTGCTCCCACTGGAATATCAAACCACCCTAGACTCTATTTTTCTTCTATCTTGTTTAATCTAGAAGACCAACCGAAGTAGAAGAGGATTTCAACTTCTCTCTTGTCATTGCCTTGGTAAACATATCTGTCAGATTATCATCTATATGTATCTTCTTTAGCTTTAATTGTCCATCAACCAAAACTGAACGAATGAAATGATACCACAATTGTATGTATTTTATCTTTGAATGTAGAGCAAAATTCTTGGCAAGATGGATGGTACTTTGGCTATCTATAAATAAATTATTGTCCATCTGTGGGTGCCCCAACTCTCCCATGAATGATTAAAGTCATATCATCTCCTTGGTTGCTTCTAAGTAGCAATATACTCTTCCTCAATAGTGGATAAAGTATTAACCTTTTGCAACCGATAAATCCAACTCATTGTTGTCCCACCAATAGTAAATACATAACCTATACTACTCCACCTAGTATCAAAATCCCTTGCCAAATCTAAGTCAACATAGCCCTGTAAATTAGTACTAGAGCCCCAAGAATGTAAACGCTTACCAGATGTTCCTCTCAAATATCTGAGAATCCATTTGACTACATTCAAATGCTCAATCCCTGAATGACTCATATACCTACTAACAAGTCTCATTACATGTACAATATCTAACCTAGTACATACCATAACATACATTAAACTTCCTACAACTAAAGCATAAGGTACCTTGGACAATTTAGCCTCTTGTGTTTTTGGACACATCTTCTTGGTCAATTTTAAATGACAAAGTAAAGGTGTGTTGCTAGCTTTAGCATTCTCCATAAAGAAATGTTGCAACACATTAATATAATCAACTTGAGATGATGTCAATTTTCTATTCGTTCTATCTCTGCAAATTTTCATACCAAGGATTTTTTTGGCTGCCCCCAAATCCTTCATAGCAAATAAATGTGCTAACTGTCTTGTCAACCCCTTCATGTGATCCATGTTAGACCAAGCTACAAGCATATCATCAACATATAAACATAATTTAGTTATCATCTAACATCTTAAAATAAACACAATGGTTAGAAAGACACTGAATATAACCATGCACATTCATAAACTATCAAATTTAAGATATCATTACCGAGGTGTTTGCTTCAAGCCCTATAAACTTTCTTCAATCTACACACTAGATTCTCCTTACTGTTGACCTCAAATCCCTATGGTTGTACCATATATATTTATTCATCCAAATCACCATGAAGAAAATGTGTTTTAACATCAAACTGCTCCAAATGCAAATCTTCAGTAGCCACAATACTTAAAACAATGCGAATAGAAGTTATTTTAACAAAAAGAGAAAATATCTCATCAAAATCAATGTTATTTTTCTGTACAAATCTATTTACAACTAATCTGGCTTTAAATCTTTTCTTACCTCCATCCTCTTCTTTCAACCTATAAACCCATTTATTTTGTAAAGCCCTTTTACCAACAGGCAACTTGCATAAAACTCATGTTTGATTTTTTAGCAAGAAGTCAATTTTTTCTTTCATTGTAGACTCCCACTGAATCTTTGTATCAACATGCACAACTTCATCATAACATTCAGGTTCACCAGCATCTGTTAATAAAATAAAATACAAAGATGTTGAAAATCTTTCCTAAGGTCTACTTAGCTTGTGAACTATCTAATATTCACTGGGGTGTGGTATTTTTCATTGCGATTGCTACAAAGCATGACGGATTGTTGGACATCATCTTTTGGAGTATCATCTAGCACTACATAATCATTTTCTTTCTTCTCAGGTTGTTGCAACATATCTTTTTACAACACTTTCTTATTGAATATGACATCCCTACTTCTTACAATTTTAAGATTTTTAAAATTGTGAAGCCTATGACCAAATTCATCAAATGCCATATCTAACAAATATACATTTTTTAGATTTAGCTTCTATCTTGGTTCTATTTTTAGAATCTATATGTGCAAATGCTTCACAGCCAAAGGTTCTCAGAAAAGAATAACTCACCTTCTTACCATTCAATGCTTCCTCTAGAATACCATAGCCCAAAGGAGTACAGTGGCCTCTATTGATCAAATATACATCAATATTAGCAACCTCAGTGCACATGTTTAAGGGAAGCCCTGCATGCAACCTCATGGTCCTTACATGCTCCACTATTGTCTTGTTCATGCGTTCAACCACTTTATTTTCTTGTGGAGTCCTTGGAACAATTTTCTATCTACAAATACTATTAGTACAAAAATAATCAAAAAATTATTTTCTACAATACTCACCACTATTATCAAATCTGAGACATTTTAGCTTTTTACCAATCTCATTCTCAACCAAGCATTTCCATTTTTTTAAAAATTGAAATATATCATATTTTTGTATAAGGAAATAAACTCATGTTTTTCTAGTTGCATCATCAATAAATGTAACATAATAATGAGATCCACCAAGGGAAGATACCTAAGCTAGTACCCGTACATTTGTATGCACAAGCTCTAATTTTTCGTCTTTCTTTTCCTTCCCACTCTTCACAAAACTAACTCTATTTTGTTTTCCATACACACAACTTTCACAACAATCTATATTGACACATTTCAGACCTAGTAAAAAAATTTTTGAATGAAGTAATTTCATACATTTCTCACTAATGTGCCAAATTCTTTTATTTCATAGCATTATATTAGAATCTATAGCAATTGTTTGTTCTCCCTGCTCAATTCTAGTCATTGTTCCTGAACATTCATTCTCTTTGAAATAATTACAATAGAAGGAATAATATGACATGTACAAAGATATAAGGTGCCTACTTTCACATCATTTTCTACTACAAGGGAACCTTTTGAAACCTTCCAATTTTTTTCATTAAAAGTAACTATGCAATCCTCATCACCCAATTGCCCTACTAAATTAAATTCCTACTCAGCCTTGGAACATGTCTTACCTCTTGTAGTAGCCAATGATTCTCATTCTACAACTTAATCTTAATTTTTCCCTTTCCAAAAATTTGACAAGGTTCATCATCCCCCAAATAAACAAGCCCAAAATCCCCTTGGACATAATCAAGAAAATAACATCTATGTGGAGTAGCATGAAATGAAGCCCTGGAATCTAAAACTCATGAATCATAAACACTTTCTAAAGAAACAAGCAAAGCATCCTCTTCGAATTTATTACTTACTGTATCCGTCTCCTTCCCTTCTTGTTTGTCTCCTTCATCATTCTTTTGAGTCCAACAATCTTTCTTCTTATGCCCTGGTTTTCCACAATACCAACAATCTATTATCCCTCTAGATTGAGACCTTTTTCCCTTTGACTTTCCTGTTGATTTCCCACAATTTTTAGAATTATTTCCTCTTTAAGGCGTTATGTCTTTGTTTTGTGAATAAAAACACTTCTTGGTGTAGATCCACCTGAGTATTTCCTACTAGTTTTCTCTCTCGGAATAACACCAATCACATCATCAAATTTTTAGGTATTAGATCAAGAAATAGAATTACTCACAACCATTACCAAGATATTTCAGCTTTCTAACAAAGAACACAAAGTCAAGAGAGCCCTAATTTCTTCATCAAAATTAACATTTACAAAAGATAATTGATTGTTAACTGTATTAAACTCATTTAAATGATCAGTAAAAAATTCTACCTTCTGCCATCTTCATATTAAATAAATGCTTCACGAGAAATATCGTGTTTGAAGTGGAGGGCTTTTCATACAGTTTTGTTAGGGTTTGCATCAACTCTTATGTTGTCTTAGCTTTTGTAATATTAAATGGCACCGATTGTGCCAAGAATAAATGAATACTTCCAAATGTCTTTCGATCCAGGATTTCTCAGTCCTCATCTATCATAGCAGTCATTTTTTTGGTTTTTCCTTGAAATTCCTACCATAAATCTTTCTTTTAAAGATAGTCATCCATTTGCATCTTCCATAATTAAGATTTCTACCCATTAAACCCTTTAGACCTAAATTTTTGTTGTCCCCAATAGGTTCCAAGACGAACATTATGCCTTATGTGAGCAGATGCTCACCATCAGTCACCTCAAGGAATTCATCTTTTCCATGGTGGATGACAAGGCTCCTGGTGTGATGGGCTCCCTTGTGAATTTTCTAAGGCCTTTTGGGAATTCATTGGTCTTGATTTGCATAAATTTTATCTGGAAGCTTTTTGTTCTAATACACTGGGAAATATTATTAAAAAAGGGAGTATTAAATTCATACCTAAGGATAGAGATCCTGAAGATATTTGTAGCTAGAGACCCATCACGTTGTTGAATGTCTCCTACAAAATTATTACCAAGGCTCTAACCCTCAAAATTCGCCACATCCTACCTTTGATTATGCATCTTGAGAAGACTGGCTTCATTCAATCCAGATACATCTTGGATAATGTCATTGTTGTATGGGAGGGTATAAAGTGGGCTAAGCATTCCAAGCAACCAACTCTCTTCCTCAAAATTGATTTTGCCAAATCCTATAATCAGATTGAGTGGTCCTTCATTCTCGCAAGGCTTAAAGCTCTTGGATTTGGGCAAGTTTTTCTCCAATCTATTCAAATTCTTTTTGGGGATGCCTCATCCTGCATCACCACTAAATATAGACAATCTTCTACTTTTGATCTTTTCAGATCCATTTGGCAAGGTTGTCCTCTTACGTCAACCCTCTATGTCCTGGTGGTTGAGGCTTTTGGGTACTTGCTTACTAATGACATCTTGTCTAGTTTGGTTTGTGGCATCTCCCTACTAGATTCTTCCTCGCAATTGCTTTATGGAAATTTTGCTAACAACTCCTTTGTCGCCCTCATTGAGGATGAAGAAAATGTTGCCAATGCTCTTCAGTCTCTAGACACATTCTGTCTTGCTTCTGGCTCAACTATCCAATAGCATAAAACCCGCTGTTACAAGCAATCTTTTCTTCTAGCTCCTTCCTAGTTTGACCAGTATGAGTGGAAGAAAATTCAACATGGTGATATTTTCTACTTCTTAGGTATTCCTTTTGCTTTCCAAGCTTCCCCTATTGAGCTTTGGAATGCAATGCTAGCCAAAATTGAGAAAAAGATGGAAATTGGATAACCAAGCCTATTTCACTAGCTAGTAAGTTCCAGATTTGTTCCAAAAGTTTGGGTACTACCCATGTCTACTATTCTTCATGTTGGGTTCCCTCTTCCTATTTAAAGTTAGAACACTTTTTAAGGGATTTCATTTGGGCCACAAAATCTATGCATCATGGCTTTCACAAAGTGGCTTGAGAGTTTTGTCTCCCTAAGGAGTCTGACAGCCTTAAACTCATGCCTACCCAAAAGTAGGTAATTTCTCTATGTGCGAAATGGGTCATCCATGCTCTCACTGAAAATGAGGCATGGAATATTTTGCGCAAACATTGTACCTTTTCAAGGTATTTAGTCCATATACTGGCCTAGAAGGGGATTGGATTTCAAACCCTTCTAATTACCTCAGAACCTATGCAAATCATTGGCACATTTATGTTGAAAAGCATTTGGAAAGCCTGGAAATCCCTCAAGCCTTAGCTTTGTTGGGTTGGTGATGGCTTCAAGGATGGGCTTTTTATGAACCAATACAACATTTTGGTGGTCCCCCTTGTTTATTGTTGAAAGAATCTTGTTGGCTAAGGTTCATGGAGCAAGTGCTCTTCATATTTTCAAATGTGGCATTAGGACTCCTAAGGACCTTTTTTCTAGAGCCACCATGAGTATTCTCTCTTGGGAGGACCTGCAAGTCCGGTTTCAGCTTGGTTGTCCAGATCCCTAGACTTTTGATCTTCTAGTTTTTGTGATGCTTCCTCATATGCTTCACAAACTGGGCGTTCAGTCTATTAAACCATGGTGGAAGGATTAGAACTTGGAAGTGGTACCCTGGCACTCCTATGACCAACTATAGACCCAAGTTGGGTTATCATTGGTTGGTCCTTCACCTGTCTATGGTTGATGTACTCAATCAATGGCGGCATTTTTAGTCTTCTCACAAGAATTGGAGCCACAAATTTACCACCATTTGGAGGGCTATAATAGAGCTGAAGATTTCTCACTTTTCTTGGTGTATTATTTTCTAGGGCTTGCCTTTGGGTCCTTGGCTCAAATATTTGGGAGTCCTAGACCCCAGGTATCCTTTTTGTGGCCAGCCTAAAACCTTCCTTCCTATCTTCTAGTTTTGTCGAAGGGCCCAACATTATTGGCTTTGGATTCAAAATTTCTTCAAACCCTTTCACCCAAAGCCTTTCTCCTAGCATATGATCTTGTTGGGGGGTTCTCTTGGAATGCCCTTCAAGTATACCCAGATTTGGCATGCTTTTAGAGTGGAGATATTATTTACTTTGTGGAAAGATAGACATGTTGTTTTGTACACTCATAGCTTCCTAGATATCAAAATCTCTATGTACACTAAGGCTTGTATTTGTAATAATGTCATGATGAAAATTAAACTACAAACAAACAAAGTTGCATTCAAGGTGGCCCACCTTCAGGAATCGCTCAACCACTGGGGGAACATACCTTGTACAATTGTCAAAGTGCCACTGGATGTTGTTTCCACAGAACACATGTTGCCCCCGTGGTTGCAGCTCTTCCACTCTCCACTTGCAGATGTCACGTTCACATGCCCCCCATCACTCACCCAGTGGTGGGTTTGCTGATTGGTGTCATCGCTCTGCTTCTTCGCAATGGGACTTTAATTGGTCCTTGATTGTTCCTCTTGCTTCTCATACTGATGTTGGTTAGTCATCCTCTAGTCAAGACCCTGAGTAGTCATTCCCCCACCTGGACCTGGTTATTTCACCTCCTAGGATAGAGGGACAAGATAAAGATAAGAATGTTGGTGCTGATGACATGTGGGCTCCTCCTAAGTCACCCACTAACCTCGTTGATGTTTGGGTTTTGATGATCACCACAATTCTTACACTTTTTTTTTTGTATGAATAGTTATTTTTCTTTCTGGCCTTAGGCCGTGTAAACTCTCGTGGAGTGATCTTGTATCCCTCAACCCTTTTTTTGTGAATATGTAACTTTTATATTTATATTAATAGAGACGAGACCTATTCATCAAAAAAATAGTTCAACTTGATGGTTATGCTTCATATTTTCAATTGTCGTTTAAGCTTAAACTTAAACACTTTACTTAGTACCTATATCACATAAGGTGTCCCCACCCTTCAAGCCCCCTTCCCTATCACAAGTAACAATGAAGTCATAAAAACAATGGAATGATGTGAGAGCTCAACAACCACTACATAAACATAATAATTAGTTCATTGTCATTTACGATGCATACAGGGCATGTAAGAGTTTGTGGTCCTTTACAATCTAATAAAAAGGATTAAAAAATATTATGTATACTTTAAATGATTGAAAAAAATCCTTTGTCATGACAAATTTATGGGCATCCCAATGCATTTTAGGGTTGTTTGAGAAATCCTCAATTTCCTCAAGGTCACCTAGACATTCCTTTAACATTTTTAGATGTCCTTGATTTGTGAAAACAATTCTAAGACATTTTTTATATTCGGAAGATGAGGAGGGATGACAAGGTGATATTTATTCTTGTATTGTTTACCGCAAAATGGCTATAAAAACGATGATGGGTGTGTGAGGACTGGCGATATGTCCCTAGGTAACAAAAAAAAATGGATGATGGAGATACCAAATTATGTCAAAACATTTCGTGAAAGTATCAATTAGTTTTTCATTCAAATAAAAGATGGGGAATAAATAATATTATATTCAAAACAACAACGTAAAATGACAAATCTTAAGGTTTGGATTGATTTCGTGCACCAAAAATGTATGGATCAAACACCCCATAAATAAATATATAGGTTGGTAAATTAATTAAAGTGGTTGAATAAAAAATTAACCTACATAGGGGAGTTAAGTCTAAACACTTACCAAGATTGAGTGCAACTTGAAGTTAGAAGGAGGGAAACCAATTTGACAATAATAGAAAACAAATACTTAGAATTTCAAATAGAATCTAGGAAGAATAGGTTGTTATGGATGTGCTTTTTGAAAATTGGAGTTGTGTAAGGAACTCAGAGCAACATTGCAAATATCGTTTTCATCCCCCTAAATGAGCCTTAACATTTTCTTAGGAGGCCTTGACCTTTTTGTGATTCTTTTTATCTTTGATTATTAAAATCTCCAGAACATACAAAAGTTTATTTTTGTCTATACCTACAAAGAAAGATTGGTGGTGTGGAGAAGCAATGTTGAAGGTTGCTATGTCAGTGAGGAATGCTTAACCATTTCTAAATTTCATTATAAACTCACTAATAAATCCAATGGTTTGGTAATAAGTTGAAAAAGTTATCAAGAAAGGTATTCAATAGATCAAAATACGTTATTTTGTATATTAATCTTACATTTTGGGAGATTACATGTTCACATTAAAGGAGAGAGTTTAACTCTACTTTGGGAGAAAGTGGAGTGAAAAGTTTTATTTATTTATTTTTTTTTGGAGTTGTAGAGTTCTAGAAAAGAAAGGATGGTCAGTAAATGGAAAAGGTCGGGAGGGCAGCAAAAACTAAATAAGAGAGTGAAGGGAAGAATGTGGGAGGGGAGAACCACGACCAACCTTTGCCACATATAAAATGTTGCCTCCATTACGTTGTTCAAGGTTAGAAAAGTTTCTAAAACTTTTACTCTGTAAAATTGTGCTATGGAAGTACTCATCCTTGAGATAATGGCAATAGAAATCATAATAAGAAGAACAAGAACCTCAAATAGAGGAAAAAGAAGAAGAAGAATTTCACTAAAACATATGATAGGCAATAAAACTCAATTGGTAGGCCAAAATATCTATAAGATGGACCTCTATTTGTGAAATCATAACATTTTGAGCTCGTAAGCCCAACTTACTAAAAATAGTAAGTTTCCAAAAACAACTCTGCACTGAAACAAACCTTATTGAAAAGATAGAAATAGAATATTTTTGGGTGATCCAAGATTGCCCTTACGCCCAGGATGCTCCTGCATTAGACACCCAGGGTAATTTTAGAAGTGGTCATGTCACGTCTCAAGTGTTCAAAGGAAACCAAGATGGTTAACCTCCTCCCTTGTTAGTCATGATGAATCTTCTACGATTTCTACTTTCCATTTGACCAGATATTCTTCATATGTCTTGTTGCTTGTGTTTATGCTAACACGTATGTCAAGTATATCCCCAATCTCCTTTGTAGCTAAAGTAGTTGTCAAAATACACCACTACAAAAATAATGACCTCATCTTCAACACCTCCTTCAGATAAAAAATGCTAAATATTGGTGAAACATTCAGTTCAATAGACAACTCTACATCATAGGCATTTACTAAATCATGCTTCTTCAATATCATACATAGTCCAAACTTCTTCATTTTCCATTTGTTATATGTACCTTCTAAAAATCACTCATTCCTCAAATGAACCATGACTTCATCCCTAATCTCAAATTTCTTATGCCTCTTCTCATCTACCTTAGCCTTGTATTGTGCATTCATCTTTATAATGTGCTTCCTCGCCTCCTTATGGATGTCCTTCAATTGTTCTGCAAAATCCTCAGCTTCATCACTACTTATCTCCCCTTTATCCAACTTCCTCAATTTAGAAGCATTTCTAAGACTACTTCCATATACAATCTAGAATGGTGATTTACCAACATTTCTATTGACAAAATTAATGTATACAAATCATATATGTGGTAAAATCAAATCGAATCCCATTAGATTATCTCCGACAAAACATCTCAGCAAATTCCCCAAGCTCCTATTTATCACCTTTTTATGTCCATCAATGTGGGTGATATGACGAGTTGAACTTCAAATCTATCTTTAACTTCTTCCACAATGTGCGCCAAAAATATCCAAAAAAAACTTAGTATCTCAATTTGAAACTATGCTCTTTGGTAGACCATGTAGTCTCACCACTTCTACGAAAAACAAATCTACCACATGAACATCATTAGTCTTCTTGTAGAGAATAAAATGCGTCATCTTTGAAAACCTGTCAACCACTACAAAAATTGAATCATATCCTCATTGAGTCCTTGGTAAACCAAGAACAAAGTCCATATTGATATCCTCCCACAAGTTCTCAAGTACATTTAGTGGTCGATTCAACCCTGTATTCTTCTTTTCTCATTTTTACATCTAACATACTCTACAACTCTGTAAAAACTTTCTGACATCTTAGTGCAACTATGGCTAGTAATAATTCTAACTAATTGGAGAATTGATTTCATCTCAACCAAAATGCCTAGTCAATCATCTATTATGCTTCTCCTTGATGAGATTCTCTCTCATAGAACTCCTTGGAATGCACAAATAACTCCCTCTGAATAGCATACCATCTTGGATGATGAAATCCAACCACTTGGTTTTGTCTAGATTAATTGGTTTTTACAATATTTCCGAACTTGTCCAAAATCAAGATCCTTAGGACACAAACTCTTGAGTTCCTTGAACAACGACCTCAATCTACATCTCTGCCAACAAAAAATTGTCTCCTACTAAGAGCATCTACAACCTTGTTAGAGTTCTAGCTTCTATGTTTCAAAATAAATGCATAACTTTGCAAAAACGCAACCAATTTCAACTACCCCTGATTTAATTTTCCTTGACTATCCAAATATTGCAATGCTTGATGATTAGTATACAAAACAATCTCCTTAGGAAGAAGATAGTGTATCCACTTCTTTAATGCTTGAACTATAGCATAAAATGTCTTATCATAAACAAAATATTTGCTCTTGGCATCATCAAATAAGGAACATATCTAACTTCTTGGCTCAAAACAGATCCTATTGTAGTACCACTAGCATCGCAATCCACTTGAAACACCTTAAAATCAAGAAATGCTAAAATAGGTTTCTTGTAACTTTCTTTTTTAACAATGCAAAACTCTTATTTGCTTCTGTAGTCCACTTAAACTATTTTCTATCTCCTCTCATTGTTTTAGTCAAGGGTCCGTGGACATTGCTAAAACTCCTAATAATTTTTTTGTAAAAGCTAGCCAAACCATGAAAAATATTACCTTAGTAAAACTCCTTGGAGTAGGCAACACAAGGATAGCCTTCACCTTCTCTAGGTCCATTTTTGAGCTTCTATTGAAACTACAAATCCCAAATACGCTAACTCCTTCACAAAGATACTCTTCAAATTAATCAATGATTTATTTTCCCTTAACTTCTCAAACACCCTACGATTATGCATTATATACTCTAATGTCTAATTGAAGATCAAAATGTCATCTAGGTAAAAAATGACAAACTTACCAAGAAATTCTTTTAGTACCTCATTTATGAGCCCCGTGAAAGTGCTCGATGCATTCGTTAGCCCAAAAGGCACGACTAACCACTCATATAATCCTCATTTTGTTTTGAGGGAAATCTTCCATTCATCTCCTTCTCTAATCCAAATATGGTGATATCCACTCTATAAATCTATCTTTGTGAAATACACCACTCTACTCAAACAATCCATAATATCATCCATCTGTGACAATGGAAATTTGTGCTTGACTGTTATTTTATCTACAACCTTAGAATTTGTACACGTTGTCCATTCTCCATTCTTCTTTAGTGCTAATATTGTTGGTACAATAAATGGACTCAAACTCCCTCAAATCAACCCCTTCTACAACAACTCATGTACTAATTTGTTCAACTCTTCACTTTCTGTTGGTGTCATTTTGTGTGTTGTCATATTTGGCAACTTGGCTCCCATAATCAAGTCTATTTGATGTCAAATCTTCCTTACTGGTGGTAATCTATCAGACATATTATCAAATACAATATCCTGGAAGTCATCCAACAAATTTGTAACTTTTGCAAGTACTGTAATGAGCCATGTTGGCTCTCAAACCATATGTGCTAAAGAATTGATTTATTTTTTTGTTTTTGAGGTTTTGCGAATTTTGATACAACAATATAGCAGAAAAGAAAGAAGATATCGCAATAACAATTTTAACTCAAATATTTGTATATTACATAACGAATATACAGCTAAAAATTCTAAATTTTATTACCAATTTAGATAATGAGTATTTTCACAAAATACCAACAACCTTGTTAATAAAATATCCCCTTTATCTAAATCAACAATACCCAAAAAAATTAGAAGTTACAATCCATGAACTTACAAGTAAGGCATGCCTTGAAACCCTCTAAAATGAAGACGAGCAGCAACAAAAGAATTCTTCAATAAATAAATGCAACTGCAAATATGGAAAATGTTGCTCCCAAAATGCAGATAAAAAATAACACCTAGTAGAAAATATAAATGAGTGCTCAACCAACTCCAAATTAACAAGCACACAACTGCTTCTCATTAAAAGTAATAACAGTATGAGAAGACGCCAAAATCCAAATTCCCAACACCATGGTATCTCCCAACCACAACGTATACAACACTGGAGGTAAAGAACAATCATCAAAAAACTAATCACAATACCTCAATTGTGAATTACTATGAACTTCTCAGGAACAAACCCTTATACTTCAGCAAGGGCGCAAAATTTAAGAACTTCAAGACTGTCACAAAGACAACAAAAGAAAAATAGCATTCAATCAGATGCTTTTCTCATCAAAGGGCTTATATTTATAATCTTCAAATGGCAAAAGTTTCCCAAATGAACTCCGCTTAAGAAGCTTCCAACACACAACATTAAAATATAATAAAGTGTCATTATAATATAATTTATTAATTGTTTTTTACTCCAAAAATGACCTTTCCACCATAACATAATATTCTGACACACAAGGCCACTTTTCTTATGCCCACGACTTATAACTTTTCAACCCAATTCCAACGAGCTATGATACTGATGTGACCAACATACAACACCAACAAAAGTAGCAACCTCAGCATAGTTAGATGAATAATAATATTAATTCACCCATCTTGTGAAAACAATTGAAGAAGCATCAGAATCGAAATGTGACAACACTAGAGTGATAATGATGAAGAAAGATGATGATTGAACCTGATGAGGTGACTTACTATAAATAGAAACTCACTCCAAAATTCTTGGAGGTCGAAATAAAAGCTGAGACCACTCAATTCTTCTAATTCAACTGAGCTCATCGAAACCAACAATTTGACTTACTATAAATACTAAGTCCCTTGAATGGAGCCAAAACACACCATAGGCTACTGGAAAGCCTATGACCCCATAACTAAGACCCTCAAATTCCATTGTCAACTCAGGAGGGTCAGGATGGTGAACTGACCAAGTCAATCATAGGAACCTGCTAAAAATGAGGACATTATAGGTACATCTTCAACTTCTTCTTTACAAACTTTTTGAATCATAGCAAAATGCATATTCTCATACCTCATACCTTCTAGGAACTTCCTTTCATCAACAAAACATATTCTTGCATTACTACATACCTTTTCTTATATGTCCTTCAATGACTTTAGCTTGTGTCGCACTCCATCCACTATCAGTCAATAGGCATCCACACGGCCATCATCTACAACATGCATGTCAAACTTACACGACCTACCTGACAACATATGACATGCATCCATAGGCATGATATCACAGTACCTCATCATGGTAGCCCCCAATCTTAAACTCCACTAGGCACTAATCATTGACCATGCCATCCTGCACCCCGGAAATCAAGTATGCATGTGGGTATTCCTACCTCTTGAACTTTAACTCTGTGACCATCTCCTCTAACATCAAATTGCTAGTGCTTCCTGTAGACACCTAAAAACCTTTAGAAAATAAAGTATTTTTATTTTCTAAAAAATTCCTGATGACATCATCATTTATTAATTAATTAATTTGTTTTTATGCCATTAAATCCCTTTATCTTAATTAAAAATATTTAATTAAGGAATCCCTCCCAAAAATGTTTAAATCTTATTTAAACATTATTTCCTTATTTATTAATTATTTAATTAATAAATTGACCAAAAAATCCAAAATAAATTTAAAAATTTATTTTTTGCCCAAAACTTGGCCAATTTCCTTAAGACCACTAACCTCTTCCAAAATCTTCTAATCCTTCTTTAATTTTGATTAAAGGCTAATCCCATCATTTCCTACCCCTAATCCTAACTCAAAATATTTAATTAAGATTAAATATTAATCCTCATGTTTATTAAAAAAGTTTTAATAAATATCTCTTCAACCCAAACCCTTGAAATAAATTTATTTCCTAAAAATCTAATTTATCCTCATCCTAAAAAGTTCTAGACTCTTCTAGAAAGTCTTCATCCTCATCCTAGGAAATTCTAGACTATTCTAGAAAGTCTTTATCCTCATCCAAAGTCTAGACTCTTCTAGAAGATGTCTTTAAACCTAATCCTAATCCCCTCCTAACCTTGCCACATTCCCTAAACATGGGTTAAAACTTACTAACCCAAGCCAAAGTTAACAAATATCTCCTCCTTCACCCACCCTCATTAAATGCCATCCACTTGCCTATCCCTAAGCTAATCCTAAACCATCCTAATCCATCCTCTAATCATTTGCACAAGCCTAAGCAAACTTAAAACCCTCCTAATCAAGCCCAAGTCGAAATTGCTCTCATCTCCCTCAAAATATCTCAACCATAAAACTTTATGAAGCCCACTAGGCCATAAATGACTCTTCCAAGCCCTTTTATTGCTCTTACAAGCCATTATGAGGGTCTTTATGAAGATTTTATCCCTTGAGCCTCCTTTGTTGACTCATCCTTCCCCTTTCCTCCATCCTCTCACCCTGTGACATGTGTCACTCCCTGATTGGATGTAAGGAAGCACAATCCATGTGCTCTCCTCTCATGCAATCTGAGCCCTCCATGAGCTTTTTCCCATCCTTGCATCTTAGCCCTCAATCCCTCAAGCCTCTTGCCTATAAATTGGATCCTTCCCCTTCGAAAAATAACACAATCTATGAAGTAAAGTCATAATGCCATTTTAAGAAGCCATTTTACATCAAAACCATACACTCACACCCAAATTCCAACTCCATTTGAAGCCTTTTTTGAAGCATAAGCTTGAGCATACATCCTATCTATTTAGAAAAAGCCACTCAACAAGAGAGTTTCTCATTGAGAGAGTCCATTAATGGCTCATATTCTCAATTGAGAGTTCATCTTAGTCTATCTTGAAGTTTATGAATTTTGTTTAGTTTGTAGAAGCTTTATTTAAATTTGGTTTCTATTCGCATACTAGCATTGCTCATATACACTTCCAGTGTAAATAATCACATCACGACACTTACACTTGCACCTAGTGCAAAACAAGCTCCTCCTTTGTTTAGGTTTGTTCTCACCACTTAGCAGGACTCTTCTGTTAACAAGGACTTCTCTCCTTTCAACACCTTCAAAATGTGATGATTTGGCATCTTCATCCACATATGCAACTCTGGTCTAACCTCCAGCTCTCCTATCCATCCTTCCTTGAAGTTGAGAGCATTAATAAGCCCTATGGTTTTCTTCTCTGTAGTGAAAACGTGTTCCATGAAAGCCTCCTCTCCATGATCCTTATCTTCTTCCTCTTCCCCTTCTCTTCCTCTTCATCTTCCTCTTTGATCTTTATTATTCTGATCATAGAAACAATTGAAATTATTTTTTCTCTGATTCTAAGTGCCTTTGGCCTTGTCCTTGTTTTTCTAATCTTCATTCCAGGTTCCATCATATCATTCGCTGGAACTTCCACTACGACCTCTTATGTTTTGTCTACTCTCAAGCTTCTTGCTCAACATTTCCTCTTCTCTTAGGAGAAATTACTATGCCTCTTCAATATTGTTCATGTGGACCATACTCAACTCCTCCTAAATGCTTAACCTTGGTCCATTTAGATAATAGACAACTTTCTCTTTCTCAACTTCTGCATGGCTTGTTCTAACAAGGACTTGATAGAACTTCTCTTTATACCATTGAAAAAATCTTCATGTGTGCTTCAAACCTTGCATTTTCTTGAGCAAATCAAACTCGTAATCAACAAGAATAAATTCTCGCTTCAATTTATCCACCATTCGATGTCATTTTGTGATTTTCTCATTTCCTCTTCTATGTCACTCTAATTGACTCTACTACCACCAAATCATTACATGACCCTTCAGTTTGGCTTTCACATACATGACCTTATGAGGATCTTTGATTTCTTCATACTCAAAATATTCTTCTAACTCATTGATCTAGTTGATCAATTCCTTAGGGTTATGATTTCTTGAAAATATGGGGACAACAATCTTAGATCTCTTCCTAATCTTGGAAATGACCACGAAAAGTCTTTCTTCCTCTTGGTTCATAACTTCAAATTCTGCTTCCTAAATGACATTTCCATATTTGAATTCCTTCTCACTTCCATCTCTTATTGCAAGATTCATTCCTCTATTAATCTCTTTTTGAAATGCTAGCACTACACTTGCCTCTGTCAGGCTCTAACCTTAGGTGCCACACCTCTAACTCTTCCGCCAAGTTCCCTTCGTGGAGGCATTTTTGTGTTTATCGCTAAAACCCTAAACCATGATCCTAGTGCAAACTGTCTCATAGTCGGTGATTTGTTTACACACTCAAGAACCTTTGCTCTAATACCCACTTGATGAAGGGTACTCCCCTTAATACCACAAACACATTATAGGAAAAGAAACGACAACAATTTTCAAGAACCAGAAAATGGACTTCTTATTATCTCGAAAGGTTTGAAACTAGATATTTCATAAATGCAATATGCAAAGCCACATGAACATTTTCCTTACAATATTGTGTAAGACATAGCCATACACCACCCATAACTACCCTAGACAACCCTACGAGCCTTCCTTATATAGGAAATTTTCCACCACTTGGTAAGGTTGTAAATATTTAACCCTAACCCTTGAGGCCGACCAATCCTAAAATTATATTATTTTTCACATTTTATTACATAGAATCCGCTCAAGACAAATACAATTTATATTTTTTGATAGCCGAACTTCCTGAGGCAATAACTTCTTAACCATAGACTTAATTGGCTATTATAAGCACTTTTTGGTAAAAGACAGAGCTTATTCTGCACTAGTATACTCACACAAGCCTCAATTAGTCAAGGTTTGATCCCTTTTTCAGAGCCTCTAAAGCCTTCAAAATCGAGCTCAAAGTCTTTTTACAAAAAATTTACATTGAAAATCCTGAATAACTTCACCAAAACATATTGTATGACAATAAAACTCAACTAGCATGCTAAAAGATCTAAGATGAACCTCCACCAGTGAAATTAGAACATTCTGAGCTCATGTGACCAACTTACTAAAAATAGTAAATTTTCACAAACAACTTTGCATTGAAACAACCTTTACTGAAAAGACAAACAAAAATATTTTTTGGGTGATGCAAGATTGCCCTTATACCCAAGATGCTCTTGTATCAATAATTACAATGGGATGATAGTACATAGGAGATCCCTTTGTTACATAGCCAACTACAAAGGAGTGAATGATACAATGACAACTGACATTGTCTACTTACATGATAATCAAGACATGACTTATCACCCACCCAAAGTGGAGTCAAATGTCCATTAGAAGCGGATTATCCTCCAATATGTAATAAAAGTTGTGCAACATGTGCAATTAAGGTGGAGACTGATAAAGAGATTAGTGCACCAAAAGTTAACATAAAGTGGAATGTGACAACACTACCTAAAGTGGAAATGCTCCAACTATTCCCACGCAATTACATAAGCAAGCATAAGTAATGTGTAATTAGGACCTGGGTGAAAATTAACTAAGGTAAAATATCTTAATTAAATCAACAAGCTCCAATGAATGTTTACAAAACCACATGGAAATATCACACAAGCCTTGCCCTTATCATGCAATGATGCTTCACAAAAAAGACACCAAACTTCAATTGTGGTTCTAAACCACTAAAAAGTCTTGACATGCACCCAAAGACTCGATCCATTTTCATTTTTTGAAAGTTATAAAACCTATCAATGTCGAACAAGATTAGGAAAGCCTTGTTGGGAGCCCACAAAGGTTTAAGAACCTCTTGGACCATTGATGACAAAGTCACATGCTTTTCTTTTGAAAACACAAAAAGTTAGGAAAAGCAACATTAAGCCCCAACAAAGTGGTGAAACCCTTGTCAACTCTCAACAGTAATTTTAGAATCCCTTTTGTGTATAAGAAATTATTCAAAATCAAGAATTCCTCACCTTTCAACGATCTAACCAATTTTAATAACTTGGGTTGATTTGTCAACTACAAAAAGTTATCAAGAAAGATACAAGTTTTTTTTAGCTTTTCCACTTCTAAATCCAAGGCTAAAGGTTACAAACAAAGGAACAAGGCCAAAAAAAAAAGCATTCTCCCCAAATCAAATAATGACCAAAGAACAAATGGGCCTCAAAAAGAAAAGATTTTACATATTTTTACAAAACCCTTTATTACCTTTTATGTGACAAAACTTATTATGGAGCAACCAAACTAGGTCAATGGGACATTAAAACAACGACTGTTAAACAAGTTGGATAACCCACCACAAAAGCCCTATCATCTTTGGTATGTCAAATTATGCTTCACTAAGTGTTGGGGACAGAGACATTTTAGGGGCATGGACGTGTTTTAAGTATGGGTACTATCTAGGGCCAAACTTTAGGGTACAAGGGATAATTGTTAAAAAAATAAGAAAGTGTTTATATGTGTCTATGGAGAGAGAGAGAGATTTCAAATATATGCATATCATGACATTGATAAACCATTCACCATAGACATTTTAGAAGCTCAATAGATAGCATTTTTTTATTTTTTTAAAGGCTTTCATTGTAAGAATATGGTGTGCATATAGCAAAAATGCCCAAAGGCTCCAAGTTTCATTCATGAAAAGAATTATATATTTAAATCTAAACAATAGACATCCTATTATAAGTCTAACTAAAATATTAAACAATACCAATAACATAGAAGTCAAATTCCATAATCAAATGTCCATAATAATATTATAATGTAAACACTAAAATTAAACTACTAAATAGTAAACACAGACATTCACAATGATATATAGTTGTCCATAGTCAACGATGGTATGTCTAGGAGTCTAAATCAAGTAAATTTGATGCCATAACCTCATCTTTCAATTATTGTTTACTTCTTGACTAGTTGCTACTCTTTCCTTCGTGAATGTGAAAATTAATTTTTTTCTTCTTTTTGTGTTGCTTCATGCTTAGATTAGGTTTTGGTATTGTTACTATGGTTTGGATGTCCTTGAGGGCCAACTAGTATGTTTTCCAAATTTAAAAATCTCTCTTTTTAACATACACAGTCCAAAAATGGCTTGAGCAATAGAGGATGGCTAGAAGTCCCCAAGACGGGAAGGGGATTCCTAGCTATCCTCTAGTCGTCTTGAAACTTCTAGCCATATGCCCATACGCTGTTACTCTCAAAGTGTCATTTCCAAAACATCCTGTTTTGGGGGGAAAAAGAAATGAATTAGTATCCTTCAGAAAGATGTGGGGGAAAGTTGGCAGGGGACATGTCCTTGTGGAGCATAGATGTCAACCTAATTGTTATCAACATTCCTCACAACTCAATGGAGCATTAGCAAGCCAAGCACATGGAGATTCATATGCACATTTTTTTAGACAATTATCTGAAGATCACATAACTAACCAACAATATCACTATACAAAAGATCATGTTGCCAATGTCACAACAAAGTCACTAGCAAAAACAAAGAATGTTCAATTTAATTATGTGATAGGCAAAAAAAAGTTTTCACCCAAGTTTCTAAAATGGGAAATGTTAATGTTTAACTATATATATCTACAAGTAGTCTTGATATTCAATATTTTCCTGAAATTGGCACTTTATTTATTTAAACAAATGTTATAAATGTAAATTTCAATGAATATTCCATACTAGACTATAGTCAGTCTTAGTTGAGTTCAAGCTCAACTTTCATCCTATTTGAACATCTTGTTAGGTAATATAGTTCACTAATTTTATTTAGGTGAACCTTTTTTAGTTGTGAGATATACGATTAATACTCCCAATTCTACATCTATCTCATCGTGGTTATATGGAGGATGGATATGATCTTCATTTAACATTGTGAAGATATCCAATAAACTTATTTGCATTTTATGCATATCTGTTAGTTTTCTGTTTGTGAATGTGAGTGGAAATTTCTTTGAGCATACAGGTGATCCAGTGACTAACTGCAGTGACAACTCATTAAGTTTAGAAACCGGAAAGCCACAATGCAATCTACCATAGAATTGAAATATTCGCAGATGTTATTGTCACAAATACAAGGTAATATCTCAAGGGTACTACATAATACACTAACATTCTCTATTGTTGGTCAGGTTGTGATATTACAGCAAATCGAGAAGAATTTACCCGACATCCCAGGTTCAATAATCTAGGCCACCTGTAGGCTTGGTATTCCCTCTGCGATACCATCTCAGTTGTTAGGCGCTCTAAGACCAAGAAAAAAAAGTTCAACAAACAAAACAAAAAAGTCGAACAGAGTCATTGAACTTCTTAGTTTTAGTGCAACCTGACAAACAAAAAACAGTTATCAAATTTAAAATAATGAATTGGTTCTTATTTTGTTCCATCTGAAATAGTTGACTGAAATTCAAATAGAGATTCATTCCAATGACACAGCCAAATGCAAGCAACAAAACAGTAGCAAACTTGAGAAATGAGTTTTCTGTAAGATGGGAGAATAAAATTATCAATATTGCTAAGCCTCTGTGAGCAGCTTGAAGGAAACAAGCTCGAATATGCAAATCTTTGTTCCTATGGATACATCAGGATTGACAAGAATTTGAAACTCAAATGGACTATTTTCATCCTTTCGTAGAAGAGTTCGAAGTAAAATTAAAAATACCTTTACAAAATCTATCACATTAGAACTTTGATTTCCCTCTATCCGTTGATTAACCCCTTTTGATGCTTGTTTATCTTCTCGGTAGAGATCTTCAGTAGGAATGCCTTTATCATCTCTTTTGATATAAGCCACATTTGTAGTACAGCAATGAGAATCTTCCCTCTCTTGGCGAGAATTGGTGTCACTAGTTGTCACTTTAGTTTTCTTATCTATATTGGGAGAACTAGAGGCTTCAAGGCTTTGAAAAATAGACTCGGCAGAAATATTTGCAAAAAGTTGTTTTGCTGCTAGATTCTTTACAAGAACTGGAATATTTGCTGATTGATCCCACATATGGAGCTGTTGCATTGATATTATAGTCATCCATGAGGAGCTGAAAATGTAATTGCTAAAAAAAATTGGGCATAAATTAAAGAACTTAGGAGGTGAGAGCTTCCTATATACTAACCAGGAAAGGTCTATAAATCCAGCAAATACAATGAATCTGGTTAACATTGTTGCCGCAGTATGGTGGTAATGTTGCTTGATTAGTATCATACGAGCTGGCACAAAAGTAAGAAATCACACAAAAGTTAATGCCTGCTGATGATAGGTGGAAAAATATATGCCCAAACTTCAATGAAAACAAAGAAGGATCAAGCCATCACTGATTATTCTAACATCCAAACAATTTGGAATTTCAAATAAAAAGTGAAAAAATATAATGCATGGCAGTGGTAACTTCAAAAGAAATCCAAAACCATAAAGACTCCAAGTGGATTGTTTATCACCAAACTGCTTTCATAGAAACCAATTTCACCAGCTACAGAGGGATAAAAAAGCTAAATGCAAGAAATATTTTGAGCTCCCAATTTTGCATGACAGAATTATCAAGTCATAGGCACAGTTTTAGATTTTTCCTTCTTACTTCCCTAAGAGTTGTTACTTTTATTTATATTAATTAGTTATTTTGTTTGGATTGTGTCTTATCTATGCTTTGAGTAATTTCTTTATATTTGGCTCTAGTAACTTCCTTCTTTTTCTTCTTTTTTCTCATTCTACATATTCATATTTTTTCCTTTCTTTTTTGTTTATTATGTTGTCTTCTTTTCTATTGATTGATCTAGTTCAGTTTTTTCAGTCTTATGATTTTTACTGTCTTGCTGATTCTTAAGAACTATTGACCATCCTGGTCTCTCAGTCCTCATGTTTCACTTCTCTCATTCTTCCTCATCTCTTATTTATTCTAGGGTCTGCAACTTTACATCTTACTTGATTCCACTGGCTCTTTTCATCCTGATGATGGATAAGTTGATGCTAAAATCCACACTATTGAATCTAGAAACAGCATTCTCTTTATATGACGGACCGAGGAAATCTCTTCGTACAATAAATTGATTTGCTCTAAATATAATTGTGAGATGAGAAATCATATAAGAAGCCTAAAACAAGTCATCTAATTTGTTATCCATTTTATATTTAGTATTTTGTTTCTTGTATCTAAGGTTATATAGCCCTCTAATTTGAACTCTCTTAAATGAAATTTTGAAATCTGAATTTGACTTTTGCTTCTCAATTTGTATCTCAAAACCCTGTGAGTATGTTGCTAGAAAGGAAAATTCTTATGGTTTCTCGCTACTGCTAAAACTCTTCTGTCCCTGTGAAGAGAAAAATAGATTTTGGTATGAAGTGGCATTGATTTCATTTGGTTCTCTTTGCCTGAGAATGACTTAAAAAGTTTTACCAACATAATAAGATGTGAAGATCCATGTGAAGGGAACTGAATGTTATTGCTACAAATATTATAACTGTTTTTGGGTGTTAAATAGACTGTAGACTACTGTGGCTTTGAACAAAGAGCAACATTTGTCTGCGTTGCATTTTATTTCTGAAAACTGGCATTGAGCTTGTTATCTGATGCTGGGTGCTGAAAAATGTGTTTAACTTGTTCGTGGATGTTGGAAACTACAATTTATTTTTTAAATTATTAGAAGGCAACAAAAAAGGTGATAAAAATAAATCAAAAGCAACCGGAAATAAATCAAATGACAAGGCATCTAATTGGAGTGAGAAGCTGCTATTGCAGAAGTTATTTTCTATTTCGGAAAAAAATTAATTGTATAAAATATAAGATATTTATTAATTTGAGCTAAAATTACACACAACCACAGAGATATATATTTGCATTTTTCATCAGGTTGTCGTCATTTCTCTTCTCATTTCTCGTTTCTGGTAAACATAGCTTGGGAGAGAACTTAATTGCAAGAGGCTGCAAGAAAATGGAGCCTTGACCATGTACATATCACCACTCATCAGCATTCATCCTATATTGATCATGAAGAGAGGTAGTGTCATGATATTTGGAAGATGCAAATCAACCTTAGTTGCCGATTCATGAAACAAATCCAATTCAGGTACGTGAATCTGATCCGTGGGTTTAGGATTTTTTTTTCCCAATTAAGATTCATGGAGGATTCATGTCTATATATATATATATATATATACACACACACACTAAAAAAGAAGACAAATATACAAAAGTCTAGAACTAAATCATTTCATAGTAAAAATCTATGATTCTAGTATGGATCTATGAATCTAGTATACTTGATAATTGATCTATTTTCATGGTTATAAAGAAAATCAACACATTAACTTTGAATTACTTATTACAAAATGACATTATGATCCTTGAGGATCCGGGCAGGATCCTTGAGTCTACCTAGTGATCCGTCAGGATCCATGGGCTCCACAAGCAAAATCAAGGATCCTGCCTGGATTGGGCAGGACCCAAGCCTGAATCCGGATTTGGATTGGATCTGAATCCGGATCTACGTTGTGTAGGAGGAATCCAGCAGCTAAGAAATCAACCAAACTCAATCAAGAAAATATTACGATTTTCATTATCATCGAATATCTTTCTAAATGTTGCCTAAAGCCAAAAACAACCTTTGCATCTCCACCCTCCTTGGCAGTGCAAGCATCTCTTGGCTACAAAACCATGGCGACAAAACATATGTTAAAAGGTGTAAAGAGGTGGTCATCTTTTTCTAATAGTCAATGATAATTCATTCCACAACATTAAAAACTGCACACATATGTTCTTTAGCCTCTATGATTGTTCATATGTTCTTCGCTATGGTGTCCATGCCATCATAAATTTCACCCAAACATGGACAATTAGTATCAAAATAACTAATCATGCTCATGATATGCTTGACAAAACTCAAAACGATCCCACCACTCATCATCAAGGACCAATGCTTTTCCTTTTTGGGCTCTTTTTGTGTTTAATTGCCTCCATACACTCCGCAAGATGCTCATGACCATAGCACTCAAAACCTCTTTCACTTTCAAAAGCTATCTTAAAATGATTGGGTGTGATACAAATCATGTTTTGGCAACCTAAAATGGCATTAAATAATACATGTCATATATCAGCTATGAAAATTTAAAACTACAATGTTTAAAAAAATTAAATTAAATTACCTTCAAGAACTTCAATCTGAAGGTGGTCCTAAATATGGCTTGTGACATTTATTGACTAGTCCCAAACATTTGAATCTCCTCAACTTTTTTGTAAACTTGTTTGACCCATTCAATTTCTATGCCAATCTTCTACAAGATTAAATCGAGTGAGTGGATTGTACATGGTGTCCAAAAATGTGATTACGTGGCCTTCACTATAGACCCAATTGCCCTACAATTTTTACCATTGTTCCTTATGACTTGGACAACATCTGTAGGCCCCACCATCTCAATTGATTTTATGAGGATACAAGCAATGAGACTTGCATCTTTCACTTCCTCACAATCCATTGTCTTCAAGAACATCACCCCTTTAGCAGGCAGTGCTATAGTACTGATCAATAGCCTATTTTTGTAGTCTTTCCGCCATCAAACATGGACACACATGTTACCATCTATGTATCTCTGATCACTCTCAATTGTATCTATATTGCAGCATCTTTTACCAAATTAGGTGGTTCACACCTTTCCATAACTAGGATTAACATAATGAGGTGTATTACAAGGGGTACTCACCATCTCTTGCCAAGAAAGGCGTTAGGAAAATGTTGAAAGGAAGCTCATTTGCATTAATGCTATGAGCAACACTCTAATTTGCAACCTCCTTGATTTTATGTTTTTTGTCCCTATCCCATAGGCCTCTTTCTTGTGTACAACAAATTTTGGTTTAGAAAGGTGGTGACATTAGCTTAAAAGGATGTAGGCCAGCCTAATTTCTCAAGCCACTAGGAAGCCTATTCAATCTTGTGTTGGCAAGGGAATAATTAGTCTTCGATTTGTTTCTTCTCACATCAACTTCCTCTTGTTCTATAATATATTGCAAGATTAGACTCATTGGCAACCTTTTCTTATTTGGCCCTTGACAAACTTACAATCCTTTTGCAGGAATGGCATAGAAATGAGCTTTCATTCAAGTGTATGAGCTTAGATACTCAATGTTGCAATGGTTACACCATAGAAGATAACCACCAACACTAGGCATTTTCTCAATCATTGTTACACAAAGTCGAAGTGGTGAAGTTGAATCAATTTTAAAACGATTCTCCCAAGCAATTGAACTACAACTTCCAATTCCAACCATTGTGTTTGAATAATGAACCTAAAATGGAAACTAAAACTTAAAACATTATTAAAAATAAGTGAAAAAAAACTCACCACTATAGCCCCTAAATATGTATACAAAGTAGTAAAATGTACTCAAAACTTCATTAAAGGAATTTTAGAAACTTGAACATTTTTTAGTCTTCCTTCATCTTGTAAAAACTCATTGAATACTTGAAAGAAAATGGAGATTCACTCACCTTTGCACAATAAATCCTCCTCCAACAATTTGATAAGGGTACTCCTCCTATTAACATAATTGAATAGAGAAGTAACAACAAATTGCAAGAACAAAAAAATGTCTTCTGATTATCTCCATTAAAATGGAACTACAATGTTTAGCAAAATGACATGCAAAGCCACATGGGCAATTTCCTTACAGTATTCTACAAGTTAGAGCCACACATATATATCCCCAGAATTGTCTTAGACAACCCTACGCAAATTCATTATATAGGCAATTTTTAACTGCCCTAGAAGGCTCTATAAGTTTTAACCATGAAGCTAACCAACGTTAAAATATTATTGCTCACATTTTATTACACCAGAGTAGCCCCCAACAAAATATCATGCACGCGTTTGACAAAAGAATTTGTCCCAAGTCAAAACCCTTTGGGAATTTAAACCACTTGAAGTGCCTTAATGTCTTATCTAAAGTATTATGTTTTACAATGTCTCACTGTCAAGTATAAATGTCTCACCGATAAAAAGTGCCTAATTGGATAATAGATGCCTCACTGGCTATATATATATATATATATATATCACTTTCCAAATTACTATTTTGAGTCATATTTTGAAACTCAAAAGAAATTTTGAAAGAATTTCATATTCGTCTATTTAAGGTAGTGCAACTTTTCGAAATCATAACTTATCGCTAGTTGCTCCAATTGGCTATTTTAACCCCATTTCGAAAATGGGACCATAATGTTTTACCCCGGTATTGAAATGTTTTATAATGTCTCACCAAAAAAAGGTGCCTAATTGGATAATAGATGCCTCACTGGCATATCACTTTCCAAATTACTATTTTGAGACATTTCGAAACTTACAAGAAATTTTGAAGGAATTTCATATTTGTCTATTTAAGGTAGTCGAACTTTTGGAAACCATAATTTATCGCCAGTTGCTTAAATTGGCTATTATGACATCATTCGAGAATGCCACAACCTATTCTACAATGTGCGATTAGCACAAGCTCTAGTTAACTGAGGTTTGACCCCTTTTTGGAGCCTCTAAAGCCTTCAAAACTGAGTTCAAAGTTTTTGAACCTTGTTGCAAATACAAAAAAAATCAATATCTTCAAAAATAGACTTGATCTTAAACTGAAACTTTACTAGTAGGTTAATACATCCAAAGTGAACCTAAATAGAAGAAATTAGAACATTATGATCTCCAATGAACAACTTACTAAAAATAGTAAGCTTTCAGAAACAATTATGCACTAAGATAGCCTTTATTGAAAAGGAAACTAGATAATATTTTTGGATGATGCAATATTGCCCTTACACCCGGATGCTCTTGCATCACAGTTCCTAAGCCTTTTGTGGGTGTCTCAATCCTTGGTAGTTTTACTAACTACCTTCAAACCAAGCTTGAGAAAGAATAGTGGAAAATACATGAAAGATGAATGGAATGATCAAAGTAGAGGTAATATGCTCAAAATTAGGTTCGCAAGGAATTTCTTTAAGGTTTAAAATGTTGTTTTCTAGCAAGTGGGGTCCAGTTTTTGGTGCTCACAGTCGTGTGTTCCCCCAGGTGTGGTTGGGTTCATCCCAATTTCAGCACAAATGTCCCAAGAAAACCCACATCATGTAGGGTAGACATTTTAGAACCAACAACTTGTGAAAATTCAATCGCAAAATAGGATGAACAACCACAGTGTGTGAGATAAAGTCTCTCCTACCTCGCAAGGAAGGCTCCCCTTCTTACTGTTCCTTAGATCAACTAAAGGTAAGCAAGAAGTTAGAGGTACTTTGAAGGGTGTTACTAATATTCTTTCCTCTTGTTTTAGGAAACAATCCACTTACTCGTAGAGTAGGTAATGGGAAAGAAGAACCTCTACACTACGCTTCTATCTAGAAATTGGAAACAATGATACCAATAAACCAACACTAACTCAAAAGCTGATTGAAAGTGTACCAGCTTGATCTAAGTCCAGTTGTTCTACACTATAAAAGTAAGTCACTACTATTGTGGTGCAAAGACTTCCAGAAGTAGATGATTTCTAGGCTATAATCCTATAAGTTATTTCAGTTCTAAGACATGAAAGTAACTTACACCTAACAAAGTGCGTGAAAATCGGATAGTAATATTACCTACAGTCCTATATTACCAAAATTGCTCCCAATCAAAGCTTCGTCTCCAATTGTTTCTTTTACTCACTTGCTCTAATAAACATATGTAATAGTAACATGAATCAAAGACACTTGACCCAAATCACAGTCAAAGCTTCTAATTTGCTCTATCACAATTGTTTCTAGTCAAACCTTTGAATCCAATTGCTTCTTTGTATTCACTTTGCTTCCAAATTGGTACTACACAATCAAAGTTATGCTTGCACAAGTTTGGCAGACCTCTCTTGCATAAAATAAAAGATGATTTTTACAATAGGGGGTCACTCCTTTATATAGGAAAAAGGAGTGAGAGAAAAGTGGAGAAAAACGTAGGAGGAACTCAACCACCTTGACTAGGTCAAAAAAGGAAAAACAAAAAATATTGGATTACATGACCGAAGGTTCCTGTAATCGGATTACACATAATCTATCTTCTGCAACTACAAAACTAAAAATGTTCTTGAAGAAAAAGTTGAAACTGCTGATTCTAAATAAATCAATCTTGTAGATTGTCGGTAAAGGCCTTGTACTTGATGATGCAATTGCGGATGATTGCCGAATTGGAAATTCTTGTATTTCGCATCACCGGATTCTTGTTGATGAATCACCAGTTGCCATTTGAAAACTTGATATAATCAAACTTTTCCTCGTTCTACATTTGTGAGTTCTTCTTTGTCAAATTCACACTTTCTGGAGTTTCTAACACTTTGAAAACCTTCTCAATGATGTCCAAATGCAAACTCAGAACAACTGTCCCATCAGCATCTTTAATTGATCTCTCTCTCTCTCTCTCTCTCTCTCTCTCTCTCTCTCTCTCTCTCTCTCTCTCTAAGTGCTTTGGCGCATTCCCACACAAATTCAAGTTCTAGGGCCACCATTTTTTAAGTGGAGACCAAATGAATATTGCTTCTTCTAATTCTAAGCATTTCTTCTTGATAGGATGTCTCAATTCTTTGAAGAAATTATGACATGTCTTGACTTGAAGAGTTTGCTGCAACGTGAAGATTCCAAATAATGCAAACATGATCTAACGCGATTGGATCCATTAAAGCTTAAAGCTCCGAACAATAATGGAAGATCCATGGAAGAACAAGTGTTCAAAGTATGGAATAGATACTTATTTAATGCTTTTCAAGGCTGGAAATGAATGGAACAACATGTATTTGGGCAAAAATGACCAAAATTAAGGTTTGGATGGTGGTTACATACAAGCAAAATGGGGCTTTTTCTTTGAATGGCTTAGAATGCAAGTGAGAAGCATATGGATGTGTGTAGGATGAGAGTTTTTATGTTTAAAAATATGAGTTTTGATCAAAATTGGATTTGGAAGATGCAATTACATGTGGTACAAACTCATCATTTTACTTCATGAAAATATGTAATCGGGTTTTGGAATTGAGAATACATGTTAGGGAATCAAGAGTTTGGATGTATTTGGATAAAGGATGAAAATGGAAGGTGAAAACATGGAAATGTACTTACATTCTTGAGGGAAGATCTCCAACTTTTCTCCAAAAACAAACCAAAACAAGCAACAAAACATATACAACAACTAAAAAGAAAAAGAAAAACATACCTCTTGCTTTGACTCAAACTTTGACAAACTCCAAACCTTCAGTTTGCATGCAGTTTCTTTTTTGACATGGAAAAGCTTTTGCATTTGTTAAGAATGAAAGTTTCAAACTTATTTAGTAACTTGAAGCAAAAATATAGGGCTGCATTTGAACAAATAGATGATAAAGTGCTGAAGAACGCAACAAATTAGCAAAAGTGTTAGCCGCAACTGATAATGTTGTTAATGTATGTGAAAGAGTCATATCAGGTGTTATTTGTCATTGATGTTAGGCTTTAATTGGTTAGACATTATGCTAATTCAGTAGAGTATCATACCATTTGATTGATGAAGAGGATTTGAAGAAAGTATGGTATTCAATGGGTACTTGAATGAGTTGGACTGTGGCAGTATAATGTTGGTTTGATTGTTTTACAATAATGTAATGTTGTGATTAAGTGATGAAGATCATGTATATGCATGCCAAGTTTCACCAACATAACTACAAGGTAAATTAAGGAATACAGTATTAACTGAGCTACTATAGTTTTCACCAAGCGCTTGGCAAAGAAGAGTTGAAGTTTAGTATTAAACGAGTAATTTCAGTGTTACCTGAGTGATGTATTGCCTAAGTAAAGTTGTTATGTTCACCGAGCTTGAACAAAAAGAACAAGTTAAGAAAAGATTTTATTTGAGGACGACATTTGATGAAAATAAGAATGTTCAAGAAGTTCAAAGGATAAACTCAAAGTTACTTATGAGATCTACGACTGGAAAAATGTAATAAAGATCTAATGAAGGAGATTTAACAAAATGAAGATGAGCACAAAGTTCAAGGAGAAGATGTATACATCGAGTGTCTAAATTCACTGTATCTGAGAGCTACAATCGTGATTAAGTGGGAAAATCTGAAAGATTTTGGAAAGGAAAAGTTACCTATTTATGTGGATGATCAAGATTGTTTCTGCTTCCTGATTGTTGCTGATATTGGTGTTGTTGATTGAGTGATTAAAGTTAAAGGAAGATAGAAGGCAAACTGAGCAGAGCAGAAGTGAAAAGATCAAGCAAAGGAAGTGCTAAGTGACGATAAAGTGTGTAAATCAGCTAAAAAGAGATCAAAAGGAAGAGACAAAGCAAAGCAAAGATCTGAACAAGCAAGGTAGTGCTAAAACTAATTGATCACTTGAATTTACCTTCTTACGATTTTAGCAGATAAAATCTCTTAATCGAGTGGACAGAACAAGTCTTTGAAATCCTATATGGTAGCATCCATTAGTGATGTTTGTAATTCCTTTAGAGCAGACCACTATTTAGAAATGTCAATGAGTGATAAGGTCTAGCTGATCTTTGGTTAAAATCATATAACCCAATTACACTAAAAATGTGCATGTAACCTCTACTAAGGTTGGCTCCCAATAGAGCTCACTTTAGAAGAGTGGAATAATTTGGGTTGTCGATTCCCAGGTGATTTTTCCCTTTATAGGGTTTCTACATCAAATGTGTGACTGTTATTGTGTTGCAAGTTTATTTTCATGTTAATTACGTAATGCTACAACTCGGTATATACCAAGTGATTTCTGTAATACTTGGTATAAGTAAGAAACAATGAGATAACAATTTGAAGTAAAGTTGTTATGAGTCTAATTTGATATGTTGAATGTGGTTAATGAGTTATTGATTTGAAAGTGTATGAAGGTTGATTTCGTACTTAAGTGTTTTAAAGGCCTGTAGGATAATTGGATATAACTGATTGACCTCCCCCTCTCAGATATCTAACAAAAAAATGAAGATATACAAGCAAAACCAGATTCTTACAATTATTTGGAGAGCAAAGAGCAATTTTTGGAAGAAAATTGGATGAACTTGTTTTGTCCAAAATTAGGTTCTCCAAGTGTATTTGCATGTGATGAACCAAGTCTTCGATAAATTCAAACATTGGCTTCAAATCGGGTTTAGAAGATGCAAATACATGTGCAAGATGTTGCCAATAAACTTGCAAATGCAATCCTAAGTGCAGATCACACTTCTTGGAAGGATTTCCATGTTTGAAAAAAATCTATAAGGCAAAGCGTGGTCTCCAAGCGCAAATGCATGTGCATGTATTTGATGCAAATGCCTTGAAAATCCCTTTCCCTCCAATGTTTTATGCAAAATCGGGTTTAGGAAGCCCTATTACATGAACGTTTTTGCCTTTGATTAGGTAAATTGTGGTCTTGGAGCCTCTTTGCATAGAACGCCTCCTTGAGGAATGAAATCAAGGTCTCTAACTCCAAACACATGAAGAGAAAATGCAAGGCAAATGCATGTTACTTGCATTACAACCCAAATCACACTCTCTAAGAGGCATTACACGCGACGTTTTTGGCGAAAATGCATGCCTTCAATGTAACTCAAGTTTTTAGAAGACTTTAGCATGTTTTAAATACACATTTCCTTTGCACAAGTTCAAACGTTTTCCGTTCAAGGAGAAAAATTGAACTCTTGGAGACCAAATGCATGTCATGCATTTGCATGTAGAGCAAAAGTGGGTTCTACAAATGCATTTACATGAAGTGTTTTTTAGTGCAAGAGTAAAATAGGACTCTTGAAGAGCATTTACATGTTTTAAATATGCAAAGGAAAGTGTTTAAACTCCAAGAGGAAAAACGTGGTCCCCAAGTTGTTTAGCATGTGATACAAGCCAAAATCGCACCCTCCAAGAGCAAATGCATGAAGGAAATGGTCAACACAAATGCATGTAAATGTAGAATCGGGTATAGAATCCTCAAATGCAAGTTTAAAATGTGCAAGGAAAATGCATATAACTCATATATAGACTAAAATTGGGTTTAGAAGAGCCCATTGCATGTCATGTTTTCTTGCCTTGCATTTACATGTTATGCACTTACATGTATTCTGACCAAAACTCCACCTCCAAGCCAACATTGCACTCTCTAGGAGTGATTGCATGTTTTAAATATGTAATGCATTTACGTATCCAAGCCAAAATCAGGTTCTCTAGATACATTTATATGTAACTCATTTCAAAAAAGAACATGTAATGAAGTTGCATCACTTAAGTTTTCTATTTAGCACCTATCTAATTGATTTATTAAGCATCACTTAAAGGGGTCAAATATCATATTTACACAGTATATTTTACATATTATGTGCAAATATGTTCAAAAAGTAACATTTCACTTAAATGTTTTAAAATAAAACATTAAAGTAAATCTCAACAGTAAATTAGACTATAAAGTGCAGAAAGTCACTTCTTCAAAACACCAAGGGAGACCTTCATCTCCCAGTCCTGCAAACCCTTCTCTTTACCTGATGAGACCTCATGCCACTAGCGTTGCTCACTCTCTTGTCCACCAGGCTCAAGTTCCTCATAATACCATAATCTCCAGGATTAATATTTTCAAATATATCGCACTCAGCATAGATAGTCTCCTGATAAGATATGATAAAGAAAATCCTACGATTTTGTTCTCGCCAAAGATTCCATATTATGAAAATAGGCACAATATCCCAAGCCACTTGAGGGAAAGTAGTTCTAGTAGGAGGCCTACCCAAGCTTTCCCACAATTCAACTAAGGAGGTAGCATGGATGCATCCATGGTGCCACACTTGCCACCACCTATGCCATATTTCTATAGAAAAAGAGCAGAGGAAAAACAAGTGGGAGACACACTCTTCATTATTCATACAAAGGAGGCATAGAGAGGGCTCTTGAAGTCCTCTCTTTTGAAGATTCTCCTATGTTAGGCATTTCTTTTGAGAAATCAGCCATGAAAAGAAATTGCATTTAGCCCAAGAAAAATTATTCCAAACCTTCTTCCACCAAGGCACTTCAGCTATTCCATGCCATTGTCTATCTATCAAAAGCATATTGCTGTGTAATTCACCATTTTGCTCAAACTAAAAAAACAAATTATCGTATCAAAGATAAAATAAAAAAACCTTTGTAATATCAATGTTATAAATAACTCGATAACTACAATATAAATAGAAAAATAGATTTATATGTATCTATGCATTACGAAGAAGTTGTTATCCACTAAAGAGGCATGTAAAAAACATCAAAGTAAATCTCAACATTAAATTAGACTATTAAGTGCATAAAGTCACTTAAGTGATAAATCTAAAGTTATAAAGTAACATAAAAACATAACATAAAGTCATTTTAAGTTATATATTTCAAAAAGTGCAACTCAACATTAAAATATAAAGTCAATGTTTTAAATATACAATTGGACTTGGAGAACCCACTTTTTAAGCACTTAAGCCTTGATATCTTTTGACTAACAACTCTCGTTAAGCCCCAAGAGATATCAAATCAAAGGGAAAACCAAAAGCAATAGATTGAAGGAAACAAAAAGATTAAACCAATCTAAACACTCAAAAACACAAAAGGGACTTTGAAGGCCTCAAAAATCGAGTATAGGCTAACAAATTGCAAAAAAAAAAAAAAGAATTTATGATAGCCTTCAATAAAAGGATTCATTATATGAATTGGGAACGATCAGTTGATCAAACTTTACCAATCAAATAGGTTATCTCTTAATTCGAAAAGATTCGTACTGTTACCTACATTTTGTTACATTTTGTAGTGACAAAATGCTGGACAACACATTGCACCTAGATCATAAGGTCACCATGGCTACTAGTCTCATAGAAAAGGCATCAATAAGCTCTTTGCACATCATAAGAAAACTACTTACAACATCTAAATAGGTGCCTTGCAGCACTACAATCATGAGATTGTTGCCACCAATCATCTCGTTGACCTCATCCCTAAACCCCACCATCCATCACCTAAAATTCCTTATCAAGATCAACAAAGACATGCATGATGTCTTATTCTAAAAATGATGAGAACTTTACTAAACTCATGGGATGCCAACATAATATCTCATTATGGGACCATATCATCAACTTTGCAAATGATTTGGATACAAGCAGATAAAGCAATGTAATACAAGGATGTATTGCCCCCCACCCAAACCCCCATAGGGACAAGGTGTTCCCCCACCACCACCCTGCTGCCACCATTGCACTATCAGGATGCCACTAGAATGACACAATGTCCTTAGAACGGATGTGGGGACACCCAAGCATCTCTCAACCGTATTGGAGATGCATGTATGTCCCCCATAAGTAAAGAACCATAAAGTGATTTTTTTTTTTTTAAATGTATATTTTTAAATTTTGTTCATACACTTCAATTTGGGGGAAAAATGCGTCAAATATGAATAATCCAAAGGCCACAAAATAGGGAAAATATGTTTGGCGGCGGAAGCACTACCCCTCCTTATATTACAAGGAGCATACAAGGGGTGTTGCCTCTTGACCCAACTAGGGGTTGCCACTTCCAAACCCCAGCTTTCGAAGTTAAAAACAAAAGAAGAAATTGATGAGGAAATTGAATGAAATCAACTTGATGTTTTTATACCCTCTTTACTAGATTCCAATGATGAGGAGTTTTCGTCGAGGGATGATTAGAGGCCTTCCTTTACTACACTTTGACATTTTATCATAGAAACACAGGGACACGTCCCCCTCTTTTTGCCCCACGTCCCGAAGACGTGGATGCATAGGGGACTTGGGGACTCCATTCTCCTGTCCCTAGTAGCACCACCATATTCCACCACCTCCATCGAGGATGGGGGGACCTCCCAGTGTTGACTATTTTTTGATTTGACTATTTATGTTCAATGTTTGATGTTACAATTCAATGCAATATTCAAGTAGTCACTCTTTTACATCTTTATATATTATATTGTAATACATCTTTTCATAACTAGTATTTTAAGTACTATATGTATAGTGTATACCGTCCCTAAATTATGGCCCCTTTGTCACCTAATCCTAGCAACTTGTCCCCCCGTTCCGTCGTCCCTCTATCCCCCAAGGCATTGTAACTATGCATTTTATACATGTTATGATATCATGCCACTCATTGTAATCATCTTTAAGACTTTATGATTTTATTTTTATTATAGAAATCTTCTATTCACCAATTCGACAATTTTATTTAATATTGTAATTTTTAATTAGTAATTTGACATTTTCAATATTCCAATGTTCATTGTTCAATGTTCAAGAATTAGTATTCGGCATTTGCAATTTTGTTACTTCACTTATTGTATCGTTCCATCTTTTCATAACTAGTATTTCAAGTTACATTGCTCCCCACCCCCGCCACCCCAAATTGAGGCCCTCCCCCTGGCCCTTGTCCTCTAGATCTGAGATAACACTAATATTAAACAAAGAAAAGACAAAACTTTACGGCTCATCATGTCACAACATGTCAACATGTAATACTATCGAAATCCATATCTCCAAATGCCAACCCCACCTCCAAATACAAAAATCCATGTTCCCCAACACAATCTTGTATTCTTATGCAAAATAGTCCTTGGAGATCAAGAACCCTATCAATGTTATCCACAATTTCACCTCCAAATACAAAAAAACATATCTAAAGTGAGGCATGTTATTCCTATGCAACATAGTCCTTGGAGATCAAATCCTGAAACCCCTCCAACAACCCTCAGTCCCTCATATCTTACATGTCTATACCATAAAAAGTTGCTTCTTGTGATACATTGTATAACCACGCATCCCTCACACATCCATCCTAAACACGTCCTACCACCCTCCCACTCTCTAAGCAATCTCTCCATCATTTTATCCTTGTCTTGTGATGTGGTTTTCCCTTGTTATTGGTCCCATGGGAATGGCTATCCAAACATAGTCCAATGCCACCAAGCCCCCATAACCTCACAGCAATCCTATTCCATGGGAATCTCGCCAAGTGATCTAACACATCTTCCAAAGAATCTCTCAGTTTTACAAGCCGTGATCCACTACACTCAAATAATTGTTGTTGCCACATATCCTTCCCAAATCTCTTGTTGTTCCCATAATCAACACCATTATCATCAAGAACAACAACAAATATTGGTATTTAACTAAGCTAGAGGCAAATCTTTTTGTCTTTGTATTCCTTGTGCATGCTTGCATTCTTGCATATTTGCATTATCACTCATTTGCATCTATTGCAATCCTTGCCACATATTACCACAATGACATCATGATTTTCAATATCATAAGGTCATATGACATACGCTTGCTTGCATGTAATCTCCCCTTTATGGCTAAATTGGAAAGCCGGGATAATCATCCAATTCCAACTTCTTACTTTATCAAATGAATGCAATTAGAACCAGTTAAGATGTTACACAAGATATCAATTCCTATTTCTTATATGTTTGTGTGTGCATACAAAAATGTTATTGCATGGATAGCAATGTCTGATATCCAATTACTAAATATGCTATGAATGATATTGCTTTATCATTTATAGTGATAAAGTAATGACGCCATGCCTGACATACGATATGTTTATGCAATCAAAAATACATTGCTTGTAGAAACGGACTGCAATGTATGATATGTAGATTTGATTATACAATGTATGGATATTGCCAACTGCGATATGTTTCTGTTTCAGGTCAATAGTTGTATGCTTGCGACTTCAATGATGGATGCTATTTCTGATTTACAGCTTATAAGCATGCAATGTCTCCAATTAAAGCTTATAGAGATGATATTGCTGTGCCTGATCTGCACTTTATGAATGTGCAATGTTCTGGCTGTTTCTGATTACAATCCTTTGAATATATGCCACTGATTATGCCAAGTGGTAATTGCTCTAATAGAGCCAATCCAATACTGGATTAAAAAAGAGGTAACATTCCAATGATACTTTCAATAACCATGAGAATACATTTTTTTGTCTTTTTACAAACAAAGAGATGCAATGAATGACACGTCTCTTCCCTCATGCCCCTTTGCTAACTGCAACTTTCCATAATAAGACTAATTTGCTGCATAACTAACACAGATTGGTTTGTGCAGATGATCATTGACTAACTCCCAGGTTAACACTAATCAATCTCATGTTTCTTTATGAAGGTAATCCTTCCATAATCAATAGTTAACATCTCTTAGCTAACTATATTAGTTTGGTTTAACTATCATTAGTGTTTAATCAACTTATATTAATTGGTGTCTTAGCCAAAACTGTTATGATTATATCTGATTGATATCTTTCCCTTGATAATTGTCTAGTGATGAAGTTTGATCTATGTATTTGTTAGAGTAAATAATTATTATTTACGCTTTTACTTAAGTTTACTCAGGTTAAATGCATTTATTTAATTGTTATAGTTTAGGAGTTGTTGACAACACGGGAGTTTGTTCCTATCTAAGTCATACTTATCTCCTCACCTTGATCGAGGACATTCCACCTTTTGCGGACGTATGTTTAGTTGTCATTCTTATCTCCTGGCATCTTCTAGCTTGTTCTAGAAGTCTCTTTGAGGCCTTTATATTCGGGCTCTCTCATTGTATTTCTCAACTCATTTTCAAGGCATATTGTATAGCAATACATTTTTTTTTGTTTGCAATATCTTCTCTCTCAGTCCGTTTAGTTTTTCCAAGCTCCACCTCTTCCTTCTTTGGTTTCCCTTCAGCAGGTTATTTGCATGCAGGTGATCTTGGCAAGCTGTGAAGTTGGCTTTCATCAACTTCTACATGGTATCAGAGCCACCCTGTTGCTTCCTCGCTAAAGGATTTTTTGAAGCCGCGATTCGGAGACACAAACCTTAGTTTGTTTGTGATTTTTTTCTCCAATCAGGAGGAAGAGCATTTTCTCGGAGCACTTTGGGCCTAAACGGATGCTGCCATTGAGTTCAGAAGGTCCGTTAAAGTCAGGATCCATATAAAATTTGTCCATTTTGGACACAGTTGATTCAGGAGGCAAAAAAAATTATTTGGAGGTTGTACAAACGATTTTTTAGCATTTATTGCAAAAAAAAGTTAAAATTTTGCAGGGCCGCCCAACGGCCAACGCCACGCCACAGTGGCCACACCACCGCGCAACCGACGCTCAGCCTGGGTGCAACCACAACGCGGCCTAAACTCGACAGCTGCCCCGGTGGCTGGCCCACCGCCCTTCTCAATGGCGCCACCTCAGTCTACATCCGCCCTATTCTGTGGCTCCACTGCCGCCTCCGCCCTGTTCTTCAGCCGCCACCGGGTTTCACCGCCTCCACGCTGCTCTGTGGCCACCGGTGTTTCTAGCCCACATGGCGTTTTTTGCAACGACCAGTTGGCAGCATACAGCATGTGCCACGTTGGCACCTACCACGTAGCCCGTGCCATGTCATCGCCAGGACAGCTCACTTGCCACGTGGATGCCACGTGGCACTTTTTTGCTGCGATGGCCATCTAGCCGTCAATTTTGAGATGGTGAAATGCTGATGTCAGCACTATATCAGCATCTTGCAAGCACTCCAGGGTAATTTTTGACCTACTCACGGTTTTTTGGCCATAACTTGAGCAAACGGAGGTATTTTTCCGATCCGAAAGCGTCGGAATGCTGGTTCCGAGACAGAGACATTGGTGCAAGTATTTTGTGATTTTGATGCAGTTTTGTTGCCTGTTTTTGCAGTCAAAGTCGAACATTCTGTTTTTCACTCCAACAAGCATATCTTATGCGTCTCATCTCCATTTTTTGAAAATGTTATATTTTTCGAAAGTTGGTTTTGTCATGTTTTCAAAAATGTTGTCATTTCCTTCAGATTCTGCCCCATGCTCTTTCTATCATGTTTTTGGCATTTTTGCTCTATGGCGGATATCTTGGGTGTTCCAGTTCCAAGGATCATTTTCATGGCATGGGATCTTTTGTTTTGGGCTATACTATCTTTTGTATTAGCATTTTTCTCTTTCTGATCATTGTTGATATCATTTGTAAGCATCTTTATGCAAACGCACTAAGATAAAGTGCCACTCTTGCATTTTGGGTTCATGAACATTGTTTTGAGACAATTGTACTCGCATTGTTTTATAAAGCACCATGGGGGGTTAGTTGTTGCCATTTTTGTGCCCTCTCCTTTGTCAAGTGAGTGTCCCTTTCACGACATTAGCCCCATAATGTGTCGGTGACACGTGCCTTTATAGGTGTTTGTACCTCTTCATCTCTCTCGTTACTCTTGGTTCTTTCTACAAAGGATTTTGGCCCACTTTTTTAGTTGCCTATCACCTCACCCAATCTGCATTAAGGGGGGGTTATTCTGTTGTTCTAATGCTTCCTTGGTTCGATGGTTCGATAGTGTGAGCTATGTATTCAGTATTTGATCCTATATACTAGGCGATTGCAATGGCTGGCTACTTATGCATTTCGGTGAGATGGATCATCTACCATATAGATACTCTTGGTTCGTGCCTTCTATTTCCGTGGAGGCTCTTCAGATCAATAGTTTCTTTTTGACAAAGTTTGCGGCTTCTTCATGCTTCAATGATACTATTCATGATCTTCTCTTTGTTCCTATTTTTTGGGACATTTCACTAGTTGGAGGCTTCTTCAGTCCTTCACTAGGTTTTCTACCTCTTTTTGGGGGAGGGTTTTTCTCATGTGGTTTTCTCTCTTTCCCCCTTTTCAGAGATTGCATTTCTCGTTGCTGGAACTGATGCAGGAGCATCCAGAGGTATAAGGGCAATCCTGTGTCACCCAAAAAAATGTACTTAGACTTAGTTTCTGTTTCATGTCTTTACATTTTTGGATACCCATTTGGCTCAAATAAAGGTTCCAACTCTCATAGTTCAACTATCAGTGCATTTGAAAATCCCGAAAAAATAGGAGCATGTATTTGGGCCATCATTTCGGTAAACTAGAAGGTGTGAATTGGCCAGATGAATGTAATCATGATTTAGAGCATTCCAAAAAAAGAATCAGGTCAATAGGCCCCACGGTTTGAAAGTTATTGCAGTTTTTCGGGTTTTGGAGACCTCCTAAGAATGCTTCAAAGTCAGAGTTTGGGGCATTAAATGACTTCGAAAAGGGTCAAAAAATGGGGGACGAGTGAAGCTTGTCCATAGGGCTATAGAGCGCTTCGAGAGCTTTCCGAAAATGTAAACGGTTCATCAATCGGAGCTACGGTTCAAAAGTTGTGCCTCCCAGAAGTTCGGTTACCGTTTCTGGATTTTTCTAGATTTGCACCGACTTCTAACGCAGCTTCCGGAACCTTCTATTTCGTCGGTGGATGTCTACTAGCACTTTCTAGAATGTACTCCTAGTCCTTAACCCTCCGGGGTCTATTTAAGGAGATTTTTGGCATTGTAAAAGGCAGTTCGGAGTGGAGTTTGAGAGGAGGTGCTAAAAGGAGAAATATTCTCCTGATTTATGCTATTGTAAGCCCTTAGGGCATGTTCTGAAGTTTATTTTCTTTGTACTATTTGTACTAGCTTATTTTCTCAGTTAATATAATTTCCCTTTTCTGTTGTGTCCATTCTGTTCTTGGGTTGTGTCCATTCTGTTCATGCTTCAATGATACTCTTCATGATCTTCTCTTTGTTCCTATTTTTTGGGACATTCCACTAGTTGGAGGCTTCTTCAGTCCTTCACTAGGTTTTCTACCTCTTTTTGGGGAGGGTTTTTCTCATGTGGTTTTCTCTCTTTCCCCCTTTTCAGAGATTGCATTTCTCGTTGCTGGGACCCATTCTGCATTTCATCTTAGCTGTTGTGAGCTTAAGTGCATTCCCCTAAGTTGCACTTAAGGGGGGGTGTTAGAGTAAATAATTATTATTTACACTTTTACTTAAGTTTACTTAGGTTAAATGCATTTATTTAATTGTTGTAGTTTAGGAGTTGTTGACAACACGAGAGTTTGTTCCTATCTAAGTCATACTTATCTCCTCACCTTGATTGAGGACATTCCACCTTTTGTGGACGTATGCTTAGTTGTCATTCTTATCTCCTAGCATCTTCTAACTTGTTCTAGAAATCTCCTTCAGGCCTTTATATTCAAGCTCTCTCATTGTATTTCTCAACTCCTTTTCAAGGCATATTGTATAGCAATACATTTTTCTTTGTTTGCAATATCTTCTCTCTCAGTTCATTTAGTTTTTCCAAGCTCCACCTCTTCCTTCTTTAATTTCCCTTCAGCAGGTTATTTGTATGCAGGTGATCTTGGCGAGTTGTGAAGTTGGCTTTCAACAACTTCTACAGTATTGACTTCCATTCCTGATATACTGTACTCACTACTGATCTCTCATTCATCAATAGCTTGTGATTACAACATGGATATACTCACTAATGCAATATGTGGTTTGTCTCAAACAATCTATAATCTTTCAATCCTTTGGTCAATATCCTCCTAGATAATGTCTATCGATATTTGAATTTGATCTAGTTGTTGTTAATGTCAAGAAAACATTGGAAGACTTATTTCAAAATCATAGTTGACAGTTCAGTCTGTTTTGGTCTTCATATTTGATATTGCTTTATCAAGTATGCGATTATCTAACCTTCTATAGTGAATGATTATTAACAATATGTGAATGGTTATCTTTATTGACACATCTTCTAATCCATATGGAAACCTACTAATCGTTGACCAATATATAAGTATGACCACTTATCTTGGACTTCCTCTTCCTCTCATGATGTGAAATGCTTATGTTTGTTTCAGGCTAATCTCTTGGCCTACTCCTCATCATGATAGATAATTGATTGTGCCTAATAACAGTTCTATGTCCCTCTCTTAATGCTCTATCGATTGATCGGTATAAGTTAACACGCTTGAGGATCCTTTGACATTAGATCTTGTGACTGGTATGCTTGATCATCACCTGCAATGATATGACATTCACGTAATCAGCATTCAGATGTCGTTTTGTCTTGGTTGACTGTGTTGATCTTCTAATTACCTCTCCTTGATATATAAGAAGTTGCTCCTCACTGCGTCATTCATTAATCTCCTTAGTCTACTGCATCTCATAGGATGATGGATATCTCCAAGTTGTTCACCATATCTTTAACAATATCCTGGCTTGGTTTAGCCAATCCCTTATTATGATGGAGATACTTAGTATTCTTACTGGAGATAATCATTACTTGAATAAACCCTTATTTATCTTGGGAAACTATCTTATTTATAAGACTTCACTGTTTCCTCATCTCTTCCCTTACTAACATCTAAATATAGTTACTTCCAACTAATTATACAACTCCTATGCACTATTAGTGTCCAAGGACTGGCACTCCTTATCCACAAATGCATTTTACTGCTTACATAAGATTTCTTCAAGAATGGGGACACTACATTACCAACTTTTCTTTTAGGTAAGTCATTCATACACTTGGAACATTGTCAACCTAGTTGTTTGGTGCATAACATGTGTTAGATCAAAATAAAAGATTGCTCAAACAACCAAACATAATTATTGCCCCAACCCACAACATCCATTCACATGTACCTCCCCTCCATCAATCTTCTCATCCTAAACTATCCATCAATTTAGCTCAGTCTATTAGCAATTGGAGCAACAATTGTTGTTAAAAAGGGATTCACACAATGAAAAAGAATCATGGGTCCATCATACCCCACATAGATGTCACATGGAAAGCATTCATATGTTGTTAGTATGGGGCACATGTAGATAATAGAGATTGGGCACACCCCAACCTTGGAGGCAACACATGGAAAGCAACCATGTGTTATCAATTCCAATCTAAAACATGTTTATCCTACTTGAAGGAACAGATGCTAGCAAAAGAAATAATTGAGCTAGATGACACTGACACAAAAAGCATGGCACCATGACATTAGACCGCACAACATATTATGCAGAGCCATTTAGCCACATATGGACATGTGAACCAGTAGAAACACACAACACTATAGTCAAACACCGCCTACATTGTTAATGGACTAGCTACACTGAGGAGGATAAATGGAGATTGATTAGCCAAAGCTCAAAAAGGGAAATGAACTTGTGTGCTAGGATTTTGCCAACTATACACTAAGGTAGGGACATGAGTGTGGCAAAAGGAAAGCTATAGTGATGGGTACACAATCAAAAACATAAGCAATGGGCTAGCAAGAGTGTAGAGTTGACCATAGGCAAAAAATACAAGTGAAGGCAAGAGGCCTAGCAATTGGGACAAGATATAAAGAAAGTGGTACAAGGAACAATGAGTCATGACCACGAGGCTAGCAGATCAACAAGCATGACTAAAGCAAGGGGATAGGTCGATCCAATTGGCTGATAACATAATGGTAATTGACAGGAGTAATAGGGAACTCAACACATGTTTTTATTGCTTCATAACTTGTTAGAGAATTGCTAGGCATTTGAAATAGTGGCACCATAAACAATATGAACTAAAGCGTTACAAGGCCTCAAGATTTAGGGTTTAGGGTTTAGGATATTAACACATGCAAATCACCATTGAAGGAGTTTTAATATAGAACCAAGGAAATAACCAAGGCACTACATGTACACCATGACAAAGGCCAAATGGATGCTATGGACAACCCATCAAGGTAGAACAAAACCCTAAACCACTATGACCAATCCAAAGATGCTATTGGTTGGCCATAGCTAGGGCAATCAATATAAAAACACCAAAGAAATATCCTAATATACAAATAATACATGTATCCATAGAGTAACATGTCCCTAACAGCAATGTGCATAGGGCTATATGGGCAAGGGAGACAAATGTTTAAAGAACTTTAAGGGGTGCAATAACCATCCGTATATAATTAAATTGCTATCAAAAACTTTTCTCAGTAGCATCTAGTTCATATTCACAAAAGATCAAATTGCAGTTTGCATAATGCAATATGACACATTTTTTAATTTTACTGGGTATTGAATAGGAAAATAGATCAGTTACAAATAAAACAAATGAATAAATGGTTGAGTAATATCAATAATCAAGCTTCAACAAAATCTTGTGATACAAAGTGTCTCGTGTCAAAAATGAAAAAAAATGGATATGCATCTTTCCAGTGGTCTGTATATGGAAAAATAACATAATAATACCACTACCCTAACCATTTCAGCATATATTGTAGCTAACATTAATTCCTAATAATTCAAAGTCCCACAACTCACCATTGAAATAAGGACCTACAAAAGCTAATGTCATTCTAGTTTAGCAACTTTTCATTTAAACAAAAATGTTGGGACAATTGAAGGCACCAATGTAACAATAACCACTAAAAGATGAATGTTTTTAATTGTTTTAACGCTGTAATTGTGTGCTGCATATATACAGAAAGAAAAAACAATATCAAGAAGCAAAGACTGATCAGATTATCCAACTACAAAGTTCATTTCACCACCACAAAACCAAGGTATTGCTTCTCCAAAAGGATGACATTGTGAGGAAAATTTAAAAGAATTTATGCTAAATAGAATTCAAACTACCGAGAAAAGGAAAATGTAATGATTTCAACTGGACAACAGAAATTAAATGGAACATCAATGACGTAATATGATTATATTCAGTAACCAAATGAGGTCAATATAGCTATAAAAAAATCAAAGGCAAATTTTGTCCAATGGGATGCCAAACTGCTACACTACCAATAAAAGCTGAAATACAAAGTGAAGAGCAAGATCAAATCATTTTAAGTAACAATAGAAATTGGAAGGTGGATAACTTTATGAAGTAAGATGATGTCGGACGTAGAAAAATAAAATAATTCACATCATTCAAAGTAATAAACACATTTGAAAATGACATTCATCAATACCATTCCTTAAACATAACAAGAAACATGTGCAGGAGATAGTCCCAACCTTCTATAGTCCTCTTCCACAGGGGAGCCACAGTTCTTGCAACCTTTACAGATAAAAGCTTTTGCAATGCTATTGTCCGTCAACCCCTGGAAAGTCTTACTAATAAATAGCCAATCATCTACCAATAAGATTGTATCTAACTTCCTTGCGTTGTGTGGTAAACAAATCTCTCCAATCTTTCCAAATAATCTCACAAGGGACAATTCTTTGAGCAAAACAACTTCTCCAATAGATGAGCAATGTATCAACTCTTTTTTCCCACTGCATAACCAGTTTTTGTACGATATTTGACTTGCATCTCCATTATGTAGTTTACTCTGATCATGATGAGAGTTCAGACCAGTTTAAATTACAGAGGTCAACAAAAAGATGCTACAAATTTCTACAACTACAATAACAAAAACAGACAGATATTGCAAAAATATATAAAATTATTATTCCGAACTTATAATACCAACCAGCTAAGCACAGTGGTCACCACATGATACTATAAAGCTACTAGATAAATTCACTTATATGAAATATTGGAAGGCGCCAAATGAAGGATCTCATAGAAACCAAAACCTGGTTCAACTCAAAGAAGGAAACAAACCACGAGGTTGGTGCGTGAGTGCACTTGATTGCCAAACATAAGAGAAAAAACTGAGAATTCAATCTAAATATGTATGAGCAAGAGAGACATTGGCATCATTCTGTCTTAATTAGGGAAATGTCTATGGTGCCCCATTTGGCAGTTCTTTTATATGACCCACATCAATGCTTATTTAATCATGTAGCTCTGTTTTGACCAGTAGGACTATGCTTTTTTGTTAATTTATTAGTGTTGAGCTAGTACAAATTTAAACTTACCAGTCTACAGTAACCAAGGCAAGATGCTAATTATGCTTGATACTGTTTTATGCTTTTCAAGCTATATAATATCATCATATATAAAATCAGCTTCATATTTGGCTATGGTCTTGCACATGTGTCCAAGAAAATTATATCTACAAGAAAACATAAAAGAAACACCTCAAACAAGTCCAACAGAAATATCCAGATCATATACCATGGGTCATTATCAAAAATGAAAAAGCATCAATATGCAATCAAGAACCAAGGGTGATTTTCGAATTTATGCAAATGATATCCAAAAAGAGCTTGAGCTAAGACTATTACTACAAAATCTAAGGACTCTAGAAATATTAGTATGAGCAATTGAAACTCTAATCTTAATAACCTCTGGCTTTTTCATCATGCTTTCATGCAGGGTTCAATACTTTGACATAATGTAAGTTAAAAATTATAGAGAAGGGTTAGTGTAAATAATGGGATAGGAGTGCAAGGTGAAGGTGGTATAGTTGAAGCAGATAATTGTCATTATTTCTATTTTTATTTTTCTCTTTGTATATTTTGCTATTTACTCAAGAAATAGTAACGAGGCATAAGAAACTTACAAAAAATTGCAATTTTGAGAAGGGGTCCTTTATTGTAATGATATAAGGACAGCCTACCATCTCCAAGATGATCGAGAGACACCTAAACATCCTTGGACCACTCCATAAATAGAAGGGAATCTTCAGCCACCCCTTGCAAATAGAAACTGATTACAAATGGAAATAAATTTGTGACATTGTTTATCCTTGCAATCTACAAAAGCTGAAAGTCGTGGACGCTCGGGTCTCATTCTAATGATCACATCTCTATTTCTTCTTAGCATTGAGGACTTCCTAACAACCCACTCTTCTTTCACAGTGCAAAGCTTGGGGTAAGCTCATATTGCTAATTTCTTCTCTATTACTAACAATTCTTTGATTTTGTGTGGTAGTTGAGGTTCTATGTAGAACTCTGATAAGGCCCTCTTCACCCTAGACTTTACTTAATAAGCATTCTTAGACTCTAAATGCCACATCCCTAAACATTGACACCTAAGGCTTGTAGTTACTCACCTCAATTATCTTAATCTAATCATCACATTATAGGTTGATTTCACTCATACTTCTTGTACTAGTTTTAGGGTTACCCTTTTTACATTAACCACTTTTTTCTCTATTTCTTTGTTTTTCCAGCCTTTCTTAATTAATTATACTTGCATTGAGTCAAGCAACCCTTTTTCCCTAGTTTTTTTCTATTTTACTTGATGAATGTCACACTCCCCTTAACCCATTCCCAATCATTTGTGGACATTGATGTAATTTTTTTCATTTGTTTTCTTTCTTTATTTAATGGAACCTGTTGATGTGAGTTTTATGTCACTACAACACGCAGAATAGAAAACTTGATATTCCAAAATGAAACGTCAACTTTCCAACTCTCTTGAACAAAGACATCATGTATACTAAAGATTGCAAGAAAAGATCATCGGGAGAACTCCATGATCCATTCAAATGTCAGACTTAATTGTAATGATATAATATGTTGGCATCGCAAGGGGGCTTGTGCTTGCTCACTAAGGTGCATCAACTTAACTTGCAAATGATATGGCTTCACAATGTGGAATAAAAATATAAAGACTTCCAACTTGCAATGACCTTAAACTTTGGAATCTAAATTACTCATATTTCTATGCTAGGATGCAAGAACTTTTGAATATCTTTAAGACTTAGTTAACTCCACCAACTTAGTGTAATCTTCTAATGTATGCTTGAAAGATGGTCAAATCACGTAATGTCCCCTTGCTTGAATATGATTTAATAACAGATAAATACTTAAGTAATTTAGTTTGTTTAATAAATATAATAAAGAAGAATTTAATAGATAAATAACACTATTAAATATAAAGACAATTAAATGAATAATATAGCGTGATACAATATAATTAGTTTAAAGTTAAATCAATAATATTAAGAATATTAAAGTAAAATAAATTAGTTAATTAAATTTACTATTAATAATTATTAATTAAAAAATTAATAATGATATTAAATAATTATTAATTAAAAAATTAATAATGATATTAAATAATACAAAGGGGATCATCTTGTGGTGCAGTAGTGACTTGGTTGCACTATTATTGGTGCAACCAAGGTTCAAATCCCCGCTTGCCCAAAAGAGTGTTAATGCTGGTTGGGCCCACCTTGGTTTTGTACGTGGTGGTGGATAGGTGCACATATATGGCAAACTTATGATGGAGATCACAGGGTTGAGGCCGCTCGCCAATGGAGATGGAGAAAACAACAATCAACTCTCAAGATCATTGCTGGCCTAAGAGTGCTCACGGACCCTATATGGGACCCACATCAAGTATGTTGGATGTGCCCCTCGGGCTTGGCGTCCCTGCTGGGCTTCTGTGCTCACAAGTCTTGATTGTTGTTTTCACGGATGAGGTCCCCCATATTTTTGGCCTCACTAGTTCGTAGCTCCAGTCAAAAGAAAAATGTTACTGATCAAAAAAAATATTAAATAATACAAAAGGAATAAAAATAAAATATTTATTTATATAAAAGAAAAAATTGGAATATAACATAATTAAACTAAGTTAATGAAGGGTCAAGGGGCATGAAAGGAAAAGTTGCAACTCCCTTAAACGCGAGATATAAAAAGGGAGAACTTCATTTGGAAGGGAGGGAGAAAAAGGAAGGAAAAAGAGTATATGAATCAATAAAGAATATTAAATCTGAAAGGTTGTGACTCTTCTAAAGGGGCAATGACAATGAAAAAATATGAATCTTTGAAGGGCAATAATGATGAAAGGTTGTGACTTTTGTAAAGGGTGGTAATTATAAAAGATTGTGACTCTTCTAAGCAGCAACAATACTGAATTTTTGTGACTCTTCGAAGGACTAGTAACTGTAAAAGGGTCATGACCATTGCAAAGGTAAGACATGTTGAAGAGGTGTAACTCTTCTCCACCTTTTGGAAGATATAAAAGAAGAATCTTTGGTTTGTGAGATATGGAAGGGAGAGAAATTGCAGGAGTAATATATTACTCAAAAAGGCAATAATAAAAAGTGGTGACTCAATTGTAATGGAGGAAAGATTTTTTTTTTTGTTTGGCATGCAACAATAAAAGATTATTAATCAGATTTTGAGAGCAAAACCAAAGTAAACAGTGATCCTGAAAGGGGACGTTACAAATCACTACTATTTCATTAATTCCATCTAGGAACGCAAATCAATGAACAAATACTAATTGAATTAATCTTATGATCATTTCATTCAACCCTGCAAGGTGTACTTACAAGCAGCGAGCAGCTAGTGGTTTGGTCTAAACGAGTTCAATCAAACAAGCCTCCACAATAACTCTTGTCCAATATTAACTACTTGAATCAAATTCTAACAATAAAAACTTGGAAACAAATTATATTCTAAGTGAGGAAAGAGTCATGCAATACTCCAAAATGATCACAAGCATCCACCATACAAACACAACAATGAAGAGAGCAATTCTAGTAGTATCTTGACAATAATTGTCCAAAATAACTCCCCTACAAATGAAGAGAGCAAGCCCTTATATGGGGAGCTCTACCACAATGAATTGTCATGATTAAATCAGAATCAATGGCCAAGATTAATCCATCAAATCCCTAATTAAGGTTTCCATAACCAACACGAACAAATATTAAATGCTCACCTAATTACAAAAGAGCACTGCCATGTGGCACAGTAAGAAAGCTATAATGCTTTGATACGCCAATGAGAAAAAAGGTTAGATATAAACTTGTAGAAGGCACCAATTTGCAAGCCAATGGTAAAATGCCACATACACTTACAACAAGTCTTCTTTAACCAAATATTTCTTTGACTTTTCATCCTTTTGCAAGTTAAATGAAGCTAGACATTATTATTGAGCTCTCCTACTTGGACACTTGGCATGATACAAATAGTTGAAGAAATGGGCGCCACATCAGCATGTTTATCTTATAGGCTTATAATATTTCAACGTTATCAAGCCCTAAGTTGTGATAGAGCATATTCTTGAATTTTTTAATCTTCATGTTGACTTCTCTACCCTTGGAAATCTTCTCATTGCATTTGCTTGAACTTGCACTTATACTTTAACTCTTGATGTGTTCATGATGTCCTAATCCTGAAATTTCCTCATTCACATGCTTTCAAACTTGTACTTGACCTCGCACTTGTAGAAGTGTTGTGTGGTACAGATTTTGATCTTTCAATTGAATTTGGTTTTCCAAAGGAAATTCAAGTTTGCACCAATCTCCCACCGTGATGCCTTGGGCTTAATCTTTGACTTGAAAGCACCTTGCTTGCTTGGTGATCACCTTACATTTGCACTCTGACTTGAAAAATCCTTGTGAACCTTATTTGGATGTCAAACTCAAACCTCGCCTTTCATGCTTAGCTTTTATCTTCAGCTCCTGTAACTTTTACCCTAAAATACAATATCATGCATTAGATTTTGAATTGACTTCTTGAACTTGCCACCTAACTGAAGGTAACATCAAATCTTAGTTCTAAACTAAATAAGCTTTAATGATGAGTGAGAACAAACTCTAAAAACCTAGTTAGGAACTAAATGACAATGATATCAGACTGTTAGTTGCAAGAATAAGATCTTTCAAACTCATCTCCAACCTTGAGTTGATAGCATGAAAACTTAGTTACCGATTCATGAAACGAATCCAATTTGGGCACGTGAATCAGATCTGTGGATTTGTGAATTTTTTTTTCCCATTTATGATTCGTGAAGGATTTGTGCATATATATACACATATATACATACATATAATACATATATATGTATTATATGTATTATATGTATTATATGTCCGTATATATATGTACATATATGTATATATATGCATTATGTATATATATGTATATGTATGTATATATATGTATATATGCATTGTATATACTAAAAAATAAGAGAAATATCCATACTTCTAAAACTAAATCATTTCATAGTACGAATCTATTATTCTAGTATGCATCTATGAATCTAGTATACTTGATAATTGATCTATTTTCATAATTATAAAGAAAATCAACACATTCACATTTAATTACTTAAAGTGAAAGTTTGTAACATTCAAAATATAGATCATTAAACTTAAAGTTTGAACATGATTTACTCATCAAAGAGTCAAGAGTCAAGAGTCAAGACTAAAGTTTTTGATTTAATCATCAAATGGATTTTCAAGAAAATTCACATCAGAGGGGTACTGATGAGCTGCAAGTGCTATATTTGTATCACTAGAGGAACCCAAAGCCCTCCACTACTAGTAGAGAGGATTGTGAACTCATAATCATCGTCCTCATCATCCACATCAAGAAAAGTGGATCTAGCAAGATCCCGCATCGTCATATCTAAATCAGGAGTCTCGGGTGCTACATCCCAAAGCTTCTCAGGCCCCTTCTTGTACATAGGATCCTTCCGTGAAAACAAGTGTAAATTGTTGTAAATGAACACAAGGTCTTCTTTTTTTGCAGCCAACCGGTTGTGTTTGATTCAGTGCATAAAGGAGTAAGTACTCCAATTCCACTCTACTGCAGAAGAGTTGGCAACCTAAAGAGAAATTAAAAAATATCAATACAACAATCAAGATAAATTCAAGGAATTGAGAGTGTTAACTTTAAGCTTAAGAAATCAACTTTAGGTGCTAAATTTTACAAACTTACTTGGGATAGGACCTTTATGGCAAGACGTTGGAGGTACGTGAAGGCTTGCCCATGAAAGTACCACCATTTAATGGCATCCATCCTGCTTTGGCCTGCTATAGCAATAGGCTGGAAATTATCTCTTGAGATGAAGACAACAAATTGATTCCTCATAATTACCCCAATTTCTAGATCTTGGAATATTTTAGCTAGTACCCTCTTATACCCATTTCCAACCTCTGCATCTCTATATGGTGGCACTCTACTTGGAAGGTGAAGCATATATACACTATACTACCTAGGGATAACGAAAGAAAATTGAATGCTATCAAATATCAATAGCACAAACATTGAATAACATAAGCACAAGCATTTGATAAGCACTACAGTACCTCAAGGATAGAGCATATGCAAGGAGGTGCAAAGGTGTGGTCATCTTGTTCCATTGATGATGAACAATTGCTTCCACTGTGTTGTAAAAGGTGTCCTGAGGATCATTCTCCCTCCTCTATATGACCTAGGATATGAGATATGAATAATAATTATAATTAGTGATTTTGTCAATTTAATCTTTAGAATCTAGATCTCTCAAATAAACAACTGTCGTAAAAGAGTATAGAACTTACCATTTTAATCTTTTCCAACATAGTGTCCATGTCATCACAAATATCCCCAAGGCATGGCTCATCACTGTCTACAAAGCGAAGCATTGCCATTATTGGATCGATGACTTCCAACACATAAGTCACAAGACCCCACCAATCCTCATCTACTATCATTCTTCTCTAATTTAAGGCCCTTGTTGTATTGGAATTCTTCCAAATGCCCATTTGGGGGCTAATGACCATATGTTTCAAAGCTTCCTTTACCTTCACAAGTCGTCTCAAGACAATTGTGTGAGGAGCAAAGCGGGTTTTAGCAACCTAAGAACATGTTAAACTCAAGTTAGTAATACATATAAAAATTAAAACATGTTAATGTAAACAACAAAAATATTATGTAATCCAATAATATATAATTGAATATTAAATATACAAATTTACCTTCAATAATTCCAAGTCCAAGAAACTCCTGAAAATTGCTTGTGACATGTGGTGATTTGTCACAAACATTTGAATCTCTTCAGCTTCCTCATAGTCTTTTTGACCCAATCTATTTCGGTGCCAATTGATTTCATCACCAAATTGAGAGAGTGGACGGTGCATGGTGTCCAAAAGATATGATCGTATCTAGACTATACAATTATCCCTATAGCCCTGCAAACTTTTGCATTGTCCGTGACCACTTGAAGAACATTATCAAGACCCATTGACTCTAACGCATCAATGAGAATGTGTGAAATAAATTTTGAATCTTTTACTTGCCCTTCGCAATCAAATGCCTTCAAGGCATATAGCAATAACATTGACGAATAGACAGCTTCTACAATCTTTCCACCTATCCGAAATAATATACACTCCCGATTGAACCCAAAAATCTCTTATTGGTTGACGTTTAGCCTCTACAAATTTCCTCTCATCATGTAATATGGTAGAGCGCAACTTTTCATAACTAGGTGGTATGTAACCATGGGGTGCTTCATTTATTGCTTGCACCATCTCCCTAAAATAAGGTGATCTCATAAAATTAAATGAAACACCATTTGCAATTAAACAACGTCCAATTTTGTGATCAACAATGTCTCTCAATTCATTTTGGAATGCCCTATCTAGTGGGCCTTTCTTGCGAGTGAGTGGAGATGGGTTTGCATATTCATCATTTGTAGTTGGCATAGGCAAAAATGAATGTGTTCTTGTGCTTGTTTGATTGGATGATGTTGTTGGTGTATTTGTTCTTTTGAAAGCACCACATTTCACTTTTGCAACTGCTCTATCAACATCTTCTTGCTCTTTTGCTAACATTGTTATTTGTACAGTTGGTAATCCCTTCTTATCTGGCCCACTACCCTCACCTTCACCCGCAAGGCCCAAAAAATGTAGTTTCGCACGGGAATAGGAGCTTCTATGTTATTCATTGCAATAATTACATTTCCATATGTGTGCCTGACCCCCAGGGCATTGTGTGATTCTTGTGTGTCTCCATAAAGGAGACCCCTTATCAATTTTGAATCTTGGTGATCCAATCCCACCCATTGAGCCTTGACTACTCATTGCTCTATTCTTGCAATCTAGAAAAAAAATGAAAGAAAACCATGCTTAACACTTACAAAAACTTGAAAATTTTGAAAACTAGAAATAAATCAATAATCTATGAAAGAACTAAAGAATATGGTTGAAATGCATACCTTAAACACTTCTTGCAAGGTATGTGGAGCTCCACAACTGATCTCCTTCGAATCCAAGCACTTTACTTCAAGCTAGCAACAATGAGAGAGCAAAATAAAGAGCTAATGTGAGTGTAAATAAACTTGCATAATGACTTAAAGGGTCATTTTTAGGGTTTGCACAAGAAAAACATATTTAAAAACTTAATTGGGCCCACTTTATTTTTTTTTTTGCCTACCTTTAACAGGGATCCAATCTAGATTGTGGATCCATCAAGATTCACAACCCGAATCCTCATGGATCCAAATGTGGATCCAGATCCAGATCGTACCCGAATTCAGATCTGGTGTCCAACACGTGAATCCGATAACTAAGCATGAAACATTATGCAAACCTCCCCAAGATGTCTTAACCTTGGTGTGATGAGAAACCATCTTTGATGAGCTCATAAGTGTCTGATATGTGCTCAAATCGATACCATCGTAATGTATCAGCACTAACAAAAGGATGCAATTCGAAATAATTGGTGGATCTGGGTACATTACATCTCTGGAATGTGCTTGAGATAGTTAAAATCTATATGACTGTAGCTGAGAATTCCTGCAATTAGTTTACTTTCCATGTACTTTCCATGAAAATTGATGAAAAACTTCTTTTTTCAGCCTTCTTGGCAATCAGATTCCCTACAACAGCTTGTAAACTTGCTCTTTGAAATTATTTTAATTTTGTTCAAACGTTGAACAACACCCAAACTTATATACTTTTGTTCTCCAGATCATTTTTTTTCTCGAGGCCAGCTTAGTTTCACAAACTTGAATTCAAACACTCAAAATTTTAATTCCACCTTTGGCCAATTCAATTCGAATTCAACAGTTGGCAATCAATATTAAGCTTCTGTCATTAAATTTGATGCATGAGGCTGTTCGAATTTTTAATTATAACCCCTATGCTTTTATTGAAATCCACTTGGGGCTGATATTTAATAAATTTTAGACTCTTCATAGCCAGATTTGAAAGCATTGGAGATGGATCAAGGCTATATGTTTAATATAAGAGACTACACACTTGGTTTATAAAGGCAAACGTGCACATTTAGGGTCATTTGGGGCCTAGCCATTAAATTCCAGTCCCTTTGTTGAAGACATGAGGCCACACATTTGAGGTTGAGGTCATATGTTTGAATTATATGCCTACACTATTGAGCTTTAGGCTTGCACACTAGGATTTAGGTCCATGCATTTGAATTGGAGAAACAAAAAATCAGATTTAGGGCCACAAGTTAGATATTAAGCCCCATACTTACTAACGTAAGCCCACATGCTAGAGATACGAAGCCAGAGTTACTACATTGGAGCATTCAACCATATTTAAGGCCACACATTAGACATTAAGGCCCATACGCTACGAATTAAGGTCCCATCATTGAGCTTTAGACCTACACATTGGAGATTAAGGCCTACACAATTATACTTTGGGACCTTACACTTGGACTTTGAGACCATGCGCTAATATTTGGAGCCTAGTTTTGGAATTAAGGGCCACTCGCTTGGTGTTGAGGCCCATATGTTTGGAATCAAGCCTATATGCTTGGGGTTTGATGCCATACATTCAGATTTAGGGCCCTACATTCAAAAAATTTGGGCTATGCATTTAAGGGTTATGGCCCATGTTTATGGAAATGAGGCAACACACTATAAATAAAGGTCGTACATTTGAGCTTTAAGGCCTTACATTTGATTTGAGGCCTATCCCTTTAATCAACCCAAGCAATGCCTCAATGCAAGGTTAAAGTCGATGTTATTGGTACTTAATTGGTGCTTACCTCACATCAAATGCTGGTCCCTTTTGACTAATTTAATCCACTTCTCTAACTATGCAAATTGCGTCAAGTATAGCCCCATTTATAATTTCGACGAAAGTTGGGCTTGATTTGTGGTTAAAATCTTGAAGTGGAAACCACTATCTACTTAGGCAAAACCATCATACACCAAGTGGAAACCACTAGTAGGTTACACAAAGGTTACGATCCCAAAAGTGGAAACCACTACAAAGTTGGGCAAAACCATTAATCAACAAGTAGAAACCACTACCAACTTAGGCAAAACGTTTATGCATCAACTGAAAACCACTAATGACTTAAGCAAAACGTTTATGCATCAAGTGAAAACCACTAATAACTTAGGCAAAACTTGATCTTTGAGTGGAAATGCAAGGCTACTTTGGCAAAACATGCAATTCTCTAGTGCAAACGTACATCGACTTAGACAAGGTGCTGAAAATGTGAAGTGGAAAACATCACCCACGTAGGAAAAGTTGAAAATCAAAAGTGGAAATGCGGGGTGACTTAGGCAAGTGCTTCTAATGTGGAGTAGAAATCAACATGGACTTGGAAAAATACATACAAAGTATAGTAGAAAATGACCCAGACTTAGGCAAGTGCATGTTATGTGCGGTGGAAATCACCACTAAGTTAGGCGAAGTCGATGCACCTAGTGAAAATTCATATCAAATTAGACAAACCCCATTTCAGCTGAATATCAAGTGATTTAGATTTGATTTTTTCATCTTTTAATGCTGACATGGATTTGCACCCTAGCCCATCTCCTCGCAAAGACATTTTATATCCATTCATTAGTTGCCACCATTTTTTTACATTTCCACTAAATAGCAAATCCACATGATCAAAATACTACCAAGTCAGACTACACCTTACTAAGTCCGATTTGCAAAGTCTGGTTTTTTCCAAGTCTAACTTCCTTGTTTGTGATGACTAATTCTTTGTCGCACTCTTACTCGCCAAAGCTCAGATTCTGAAAATGTCCCCAATCTACTCAAACACTAACAACCACAAAAAACTAAACCAAAGCCTACAATGAAAATAAGGGGCCCCCATGTTTCATTAGGCGATGGTGTGAAAACCTCACAACAGAGCCCAAAAGAGGCTCTTCACAAGTTCTGAAGCAAGTAAAAAGAAAAAATGAAATAAAAGTTTTTTATAATTCTTTATCCCTTTATCCTAGGGTTTCATAGTTTAGGAATATAGATGGGAAACATTTCCCCTCCCCATTAACCTTTTATGTTTTTAATTTTGCAGGAAAATCTCTATTAAACAGGCCCAGATGTAGGCAAAAGCCTGAGTCATTTTAAGGAAGCTTCTGTAAAGATAAACCATTGTCCTAAATGTTTACAAGTGTTTTGGAAACTTGGGAAACTCTCCTAAAACTTTAAATTAGGTTCTCCAACTGCTTAAACCATGTTCAGATAACATTACTCTGAATAATAAGAGATGATTGGCACCAATTGTTGACATTTTGGTTTTCATTAAGTGAATGTCCCATCTCGATTTTATATTTCCTAGTCATTAATAGATAGTATAAAATTTCTTTACATGGTTAATAATAAATATGCATAATGTTCTTTGGATTAATTTGATTTATCATTCCATGCTTTTGAATTATCAAAATATAAATTAATTTATATTATTTATAACTACATTTATGTTTGTCTCAGATGGGTTTCTAACCTTATCTGCAAATTCCACTATTTTGAAAAATGTGTGTGAAACAATTGTTGTGTTTTTCAATCACTATATTGCTGAAAAGGAAAAAAATACTTTTTTTCATTTCCTATTTTGAAATATATATATATATACACACACATTTAAGGTTAATTAAAATACTATAATTAATACACATTGATGAAATAATAATAAAAGAAAATATTTATTAAAAATATGTATAAATTTTTATGTTAATTAGAGGAAATTAAAACTTAAAAGCACCAACGAGAAATCTAAGGAAAATAGAAAAACAAAAGCATACTTCTATACAAAACATTTCTTTACACCAATGTTATGAGGAAGTAAGGAAATATTCTAAGATTCTTTCACTTACGTAGTATGGGAGAATAAAATAGTTTTTGACACAAATTGTGTGTGTGTACATATATACCTTAAGTTAGGATTAGAGTAGTCAAGGAGTAGGAGTGAAGAACTACATCATGAATACAGGTCCCAATAATTTTAATTCTGTTTTTTATTGTTTTCAAGAAATACATAGCGTATAGAGATTATTAAACTTGACATTCCAGTAGTTATAACATTTTTGAAAATCAATGCTTCTAATTACAGGATTCAACTCTTTTCCTACTGTTGTTTTGTTAATTTATTTTCCTGAAAAAAATTACTTATTCTTTTACATATGACTAAAGAATTCAAAAATGTATTTTTTACTAATTATTTTCTTGTTTTTATTGATCTTTTGAGTAACTATGAATGAATCTCATAAAATTGGCAAAAAAAAATTTATTTTAGTATATGATTTTAAACATTGAATTTTAGATCAGATTTTCATTTAATAGTTTATTCTTTTCCATAGCTATGAGAGTAGTTTCTATTTATTTTGCTAAGCATTTTTTAACTAGTAGATTTTATGGTTATTACTATTACAACGAGAATCAATATAGTCATTGGTATTTAGACTTTGGAAAATATGACTCATTTAAAAACTGTCTGATCATTGTTGGGTGTACAATATCAATTTTACAATCTTAAGGAAATAAAAGGATACAAATATAAGAAAAAAAAAAGCTAAATGCATATTAACAGAATTTTATTTGACTTTTATTTATTAAGAAATCAAAGAACTGCATCAGAACATGAACCATTAGTTAAAAGTAAAATATGCTTTAAAGAATTCATAATCAAATAATTACAGAAGACCCACATAACTCTCTCTTTATTCTTTTTTTTTTCTTGATAAATAATGGGCCAAAGCCTAGATTTATTGATATTAGTTGTTGAAATTAATTATCATTATGTGTTAAGTTCACGTAGACTCGAACCCAAGACCTCCCACATAAGAGGCTAACAAGTTACCGTTGTGTTGTAGGCTCTTGCCTATAACTCTCTCTTTATTCTTGTTTCATATTAATTAATTATAAAAGGGACCACCTCATGCAAGAGCTTTCTGGGTGTACGGGCAATCTTACATCACCCAAAAATATTTCTACTTCCAGTTTCCATTTTTCTTTCCAATAAGGGCTATTCCTGTGCAATTGTTATTTGTGGAAGCTTACTAATTTTAGTAAGTTGATATTATATGCTCAGATTGTTCTAATTCATATGGGGGGTTCATCTTTGACATATCAACCTGCCAAATGAGTTTTATTGCCATATCATATGTATTGGTACAGTTATTACAGATTTTCAGTATGAATTTTAACTATCCAAACTTCAGGTCCAGCAATGAAGGCCTAAATGGATCTGAAATGAAGCAAAACCTCATATGATGGACACTTGTGCACCTCACCAATGTAGATCTTTAGCCGATGATTTTGAAATTGGGTAGTAATAGTCCATCAGGTCAACGGTTTGCTAGTTATGGTCTCCGGAAATGGACCCACTCGAAACTGTAGTTTGTGATTTATCTTGAGCAAACCTATGTAATAAAGTGTAATAAAATAATATAATATGAGGTCAATCGGCCTCAAGGGTTAAGGCTTAGTGTCTAGAACCTTCCCACGCAGTGAAAAAATGCCTATACAAGGAAGGCTTGTAGGTTATCTAGGGCAGTTCTAAGTAATAGTCACAACTTTGTCTTGCAGAGTTTTGTAAGAAAGGCACCCATGTGGGTTTGCATATTGTGATTCTGTAATTCTGCATCTGTGACAATAATAAGTTCATATTTTGTTCTCTCAATTTGTGTTGTTTCTTTGTTTCTTTTGTGTGTTGTGATATTAAGGGGACCACCCTTCTTCAAGTGCAGGAGTTCCAAAGTGTGTAAATAGATCGCCAACTGGGAGGCAGTTTGCACAAGAACTATGGTTTGGGCTGAACGTGTGGACAAATCACCGATTTTGAAGCAGTTTGCACTAGGGTTACAACTGAAGCACAAAAATGCCTACACGACGAGAGCATGGTGCTAGAGCTGTTACACCTAAGGTTCAAGCCCTCTAGAAGCAAATGCAAGAATTGTAATAACAAATGCATAGAGGGATGAATCTCGCCATAAGACATGAGAGTGAGGATAAAAGAGAAGGAAATGGACAGATTGATCAGGGAGAAGAGGAAGCTTTGAACCTCGAAGAAAGGCTTTTAGGATCATTTCCAAGCTTGGAAAAAGACCTAAATTAGAGGTTCCCAAATTTTCGAGAAATCTTAACCCGAAGGAATTGATCAATTGGATCAATGAATTAGAAGAATACTTTGAGTATGACGATGTTGAAGATCTAGATAGGGTTAAATTTGCGAAGGCCAAACTGAAGGGTCACGCAAAGATCTGGTAGCAAGAGATCCAATTGGAGCAAAATAGGAGAGGGAAAGATAAAATCACCAAATGCAATCAGATGATAGATAAAGTGAAGCGATAATTCATTCTCGTGGATTATGAGCTTGATCTACTGAAGAAAATGCAAGGGTTAGAGCAAGTGAGAAGATCTGTTCAAGAGTATACCAAACAGTTCTAACGAGTTCTCTTTAGAACCGGCCATGCAGATTTTAATAAGGAGAAAGTTGTTATCCTAATGGGTTGAGGTCAAATATTTAGGACCTGAGTCTAGTTCGAATGACCAATATTGAGGAAGCGTACCAATTTCCCTAAGAGTTTAGGAAAAGTTGAACAAAAAGTTTGATAACAAAAATAGTGGTAGAGGTCATGGTGGAAGATCCGACAGACAATCTTTTGGAGGCCAAAATGATGACCAAAAGAAGGAAGAGGCTAGCAATAGCAATCAGAATCGAAGGGGAAAAAATCATTTCCATGATCAGAATAATAGAGATCAGAGAGGAAAAGGAAGAGGGAAAGGATCTAGTAGAGGAGGCTTTCATGGAACTTGTTTTCACTGTGGAGAAGAAGGGCATAGGGCATTTGAGTGTCCTCGGCGCGAAGGAAGGACTAATAGAAGAATTGAAGGCCAAGCCAGAGTTATGCATGTTGATGAAGATGCCAAATCCTCACATTTTGAAGATATTGAAAGAGGAAAAGTCCTAGTTAACAGAACAGTCTTGTTGAGTGGTGAGAATGAACTTGATCAAAGGAGTTTGTTTCGTACCAGGTGCGAATGTGAAGATAAGTGTTGTGATGTGATCATTGATGGTAGAAGCGCTGACAATCTGGTCTCAGAAAAGATGGTCACGAAATTAAATCTCAAGAGGTACAAACAACCGTGTCCATATTGTATTGCCTAGGTGCACGATGACCACAAGGTCATGGTCAATGAGCAACGCCTAATGAAGTTCAAGATTGGAAGCTACCAAGATGAGATGCTTTGTGATATCATACCTAAGAACATATGCCATATGTTGTTAGGTAGGTCGTGGCAATTGCACAGGCATGTTGTACATGATGGGCGTACAAATACCTATACTCTGACAAAGGATAGACTCAAACATCAGTTGAAGCCATTGAAGGACAAAGAAAAAAAGGTATGTAGTACTGGCAGAATATGTTTTGTTGATGGAAAGCAGTTTCTCAAGGGTATGAGGCATGAGTATATGTGTTTTTTCTCTAATTCCAAAAGATGGTAAAGACGTAGAGGAGGTACCCACACAAGTTGTAGATTCATTAGCAGAGTGTTAGATATTGCATCAAATAATGTATTTGATGGATTACCCCCAGTAAGGAAGATCAGGGACCAAATTGACTTGATTCAAGGACTATTAAATTCCCATCAGAGAAGGAGAAGAGTGAAAGACTGCTTTCAAGACAAGGGAAGGATTGTACGAGTGGTTAGTCATGCATTTTGGGTTGGCCAATGCACTGAGCACATTCATGAAGCTCATGAATGAGGTACTGAAGGAGTTTCTGAGTAAGTTTGTCATTGTTTACCTAGATGATATTTTGATCTTTAGTAAGACATTGGAGGAGCATTTGATGCACATTCTTAACGTGTTTGATAAGTTGAGGGAAGAAAAGATGTTAATAAATTTGAAGAAGTGTAGAATCGATGTACTTGGGATTTGTAGTATCAGTAGAAGGTCTAAAAATAGACCATGAGAAAGTGAAGGCTATCATCAAATGGCCTACTCTAAGGAGTTTAACAGAGGTAAGATCTTTTCATGGACTAGCTAGTTTTGCAAAAAGTTTATTAGGGATTTCGCAGTATTTGTGGACCCTTCACTGAAACAATGAGAGGGGATAAGTAAGAATTTAAGTGGACTGTAGGAGCAAATAAGAGTTTTAATCTGTTGAAACAAAAAGTTACAGAGTAGCCCGTTTGAGCACTTCCAAATTTTAATAAAGTGTTTCAAGTAGACTGTGATGCTAGTGGTATTTCAATACGAATTGTTTTGAACCTAGAAGATAGACTTGTTGCTTATTTCAGCGAGAAATTGAATGATGCCAAAAGAAAGTATTTTGTTTATGATCAGGAATTTTATCCTATAGTTCAGGCATTGAAGAAGTAAAGACACTATCTTCTTCCTAAGGAATTTGTTTTGTATCCTGATCATCAAGCTTTGCAATATTTGAAGAGTCAAGGAAAACTAAACCGAAGACATTTGAAACGGGTTGGGTTTTTGCAAAGTTATCCTTTTGTTTTGAAACACAAAAGTGAGTAGTCTAATAGAGTTGTAGATGCTCTTAGTAGAAGACAACTTTTGCTGACAGAGATGCAGATTGAGATGGTTGGGTTCAAAAATTTGTATTCGCAAGATTGTGATTTTGGTGAAGCTTGGAAAGCTTGTACAAAACCTGTTACAAGGAGAAGATGGTTGTAGTTCATAATCCAAGATGGTATGTTGTTCAAGGAAAGTCAGTTGTGCATTCCCAGAAGTTCTATGAGAGAGAATCTCATCAAAGAGAAGCATAGTAGAGGATTGGTTGGACACTTTGGTAGAGATTAAACCATTGCTTTGGTTGCTGAGAATTATTGTTGGCCACAATTGTAGCAAGACATCAAAAAGTTTATGCGAAGTAGCAGAGTATGTCAGATAGCAAAAGGAGTGAAGTAAAATACAGTGTTATATATTCCATTACTAGTACCTGAGAAGTCATGGGAAGATGTCAGCATGAATTTGGCTCTTGTTTTACCAAGAACACAAGAGCATGATTCAATATTTGCGGTGGCTGACAGATTTTTAAAAATGGCACATTTCATTCCCTACAAGAAGACTAGTGATGTTGTTCATGTGGTTAAGTTGTTTTCCACAACAGTGGTGAGACTATATCGTCTGCCAAAGAGCATAGTTTATAATCGAGATACCAAGTTTGTTGGGTATTTCTGGCATACATTGTGGAAGGAATTGAAGACAGATTTGAAGTTCAATTCATCGCATCATCCACAGACTGATTGAAAAACAAAGGTGATGAACCGGAGTTTGGGGAATTTACTGATATGCTTGGTAGGGAATAAGCCAAAAGGATGGGATCTGATATTACCACAGGCAAAATTTGCATACAATAATTCGATCAATAGGAGTAATGGAAAATCACCATTCCAGGTTGTATATGGGAGCAATCCCAGAAATGCTTTTGAATTGAGGCAGTTGGATAAAGGAGAGATAAATAATGTTGAAGTAGAAGACTTTGTTGAATATTTGAAGAACATCCATGAGGAGATGAGAAAGCACATTACAAGAATGAATACACAATATAAGGATGAGGCAGATGAGAAAATGAGGTACACGGAATTTCATATTGGAGATGAAGTCATGGTTCATTTGAGGAAGGAGAGATTTCCAGTGGGTACACTGTTAAAATAATACCTATTCTACCTTTGCAACTGAACTAAAACTTCAGTTAACTCTACCACGTTTCTACAAGTGCATGCATGATAGACTAAGTCATTTTAAACACATGGACAGGTTGTTAAGTTTAGTGTTAGTTCTATCACATTACACCATCCACATGTAGGCTCTAGACTCTTCTTTTGTAGCTGGAAGTCTTCTATTTATAGAGGCCATGTAATCTAATTTTATGTGTGCAGCCAAATTAATAAAATACTTTTGTTGTCTGCTGTCACCATTTTCTTTCTTAGTTCTATTTTTTAATATGGTATTAAAGCATTTAGATCTTTTTGGGCTGTGACCTTTTTTAAATACTTGCAAACAAAATCATAGCAGACTTATCTGTGTGCATCGCAAGCCTGTGGTTAAAAACACCGGAATGTGGGACAATGTCTACACCTCTGTTCAAGCACTAAGTTATTTGTTGTGAAGAAATTGTTGGAAGATTTATAAGGAGAGCCTCCAACATAGAATTATTGCCACAAGCCAATAAAGACATACTGATTTGGGAATAGCAAGAAGATTGTCACAAAAGTGTGATTGTTGGTTGGAAGAAGAGTTGCAAGATCGTGTAAAGAAGAGTTTCTTTGGAGTTGGCAATAGAGACGCCAAGCATGTCAATAGAAGTTGCAGCAATTTGGATTTGTGATTGAACAATAGAATTTTGGCCAAGAAAAAATGCCTCAAACTATTGAAGATTGTGATATCTATGAGGTAGTTGCAGTCAAAGGAGAACTCAGATGTGACAACTATAGGCTGTGAGATCTATTTATTTACTTTTGGTTTGTGTATCTATGTGATAAATAAGACATATAGTTTTGTGTCAATAAGTTAGTGAGGAGAGAATCTTTAGACCTTGATTCTATTCCTTAGGAGGCACGTAGGCTTGGTTTGGTTTACAAATAAATTATGTGTTTAGTACACAGAGTTTGGATTAGTGGTGCGATGGTATCTTCAGTCCCAAATAACGTGTTCAAAGCCATGAAGATCAAATTAGTGATGGTTCTTAATTTGTAGTAAGAGGTGCTTTATCGGTTGTGCCCGACACCTCAGAATTTTTTTGTATTGGGTTTGACATATTGATGAACCATGTATACGAAAAAAGTTCCTAGAGAACTAGCAAGCACAGTGGTTGGGTACCCATGTGACTTGGTAGATGGATATTTTTTCATATGGACTCAATAATTATTGTGCATGAGAAAAGTTCACAACTGGTTTCCCCAACAATAGAACAATGTTTGTGCAAAGTTTTTTGAAGGGTTTTTGAAGGGTTTGTGGTCAGCCAAAACCACTTGTTTAGGTGAAAAACCTAAGAGTCTCTTTGAAGGGTTTGTGGTAAGCCAAAACCACTTATTTAGATGAAAATACTTGAAAATTTGTTGAAGGGTTTCTGGTAAGCCAAAATCACTTGTTTGGGTGAAAACCCTCAAGCATTTTTTCAAAGAGTTTGTTGTAAGCTAAAACCATTTGTTTGGGTGAAAAACTTAAAGTCTTTGAAGGGTTTGTAGTAAGCCATAACCACTTGTTTGGGTGGAAAACCCTAAAGTGGAGCAATTGCACTAGTTAAGGCAAATCCCAAATGGTTATGGGTCAACGGGTTAAAAACCCACATCAAATGACACAAGGAACAAACTGATAGTGAGAAGGGGAACTAAATATTTTTTATGTTGTAAATGGGTACCTAACAAGGCTGAATGTCGGGACCTATTCTATTTGAATTTCTTATTGTAATTTCTTCCACTTGAAGATTCTTTAGTGGTAGAAATTAAGGAAGGGTTTTGGTATAAGGCCGATTCTACCGTTGCAACTAAATTGAAACTTTAGTTAACTCTGCCACGTTTCTACAAGTGCATGCATGATATACTAAGTCATTTTAAACACATGGACAGGTTATTTAGTGTTAGTTTTGTCACATTACACCATCCACATGTAGGCTCTAGACTCTTCTTTTGTAGTTGGAAGTCTTCTATTTATAGAGGCCATGTAATCTAATTTTATGTGTGTAGCCAGATTAATAAAATACTTTTGTTGTCTATTGTCACCATTTTCATTCTTAGTTCTATTTTTTAATATACATATAATAAGCTGAAAATGAAATAGTTTAGACCATGCAAAATACTGAAAAGGCATTATTCTAGAAATGCCTATGAAGTAGAGTTGCCAACTGAACTAAATATTTCGCCAGTATTCAACATTTCAGATTTGACAAAACATTATGAAGGAGGTTATGGAGATGAAATTGCAAAAGCACAGTGGAGTATTTTGGCATCTACTTCAGCTACAAAGGAGATTGAGGAGATAATAGACAGTTGTGTTGGAAGAAGCACAAGGAACAGAACCTATGAAGAGTATCTGGTCAAATGGAAAGGAAGGCAAGTGGAGGATTCATCATGGTTAGCACATGAGGAGGTTGACCGTCTTGGTTTTCCTCTCAGTACTTGAGACATAACAGAGTCACTTCTCCAATTACCTCGGGTGTCTGACACAAGAGCATCCTGGGTGTAAGGGTAATCTTGCATCACCCAAAACTATTTCCACTTCGAGTTTTCCAGTTTGTGCTCCCAATAAGGGTTATTCTTGTGCAGAGTAGTTATTTGTGGGAGCTTGCTAATTTTAGTAAGTTGCTATTATGTGCTCAGATTGTTCTAATCTCATATGTGAGGGGTTCATCTTGGACATATCAGCCTGCCAGATGAGTTTTATTGTCATAACATATGCATTAGGACAGTTATTGAAGATTTTCGGTATAAATTTTGGCTATCCAAACTTCAAGTCCAGCAATGAAGGTCTAAATGGCTCTGAAACAACGTGAAACTTTGGCTAATAGATGCTTGCGCAATCAATAGTTGTAGATCTTTAGCCAAGGATTCTGAAATGAGATTATAACAGCCCATCGGGTCAACAATTTTCTAGTTATGGTCTCCAGCAGTGGACCAATTCGAAAATGTAGTTTGCAATTTGTCTTGAGCAATCCTATATAATAAAGTGTAATAAAATAATATAATATGAGGTTGGTCAGCCTCAAGGGTTAGGACTTAGTGTCTAGAACTTTCCCGAGTGGTGAAAAATGCCTATATAAATAAGGCCCGTAGATTATCTAGGCAAATATGGGTGATAGTCGCAGCCCTATTTTGCAGACTATTGTAAAGAAGGCGCCCTTGTGGGTTTACATACTGTAATTTTGTAATTCCACATTTGCGGCAATAATAAGATCATATTTTGTTCTCTCAATTTGTGTTGTTTCTCTGTTTCTTTTCTGTGTTGTGGTATTAGGGAAGCACCCTTCATCACCACCTAAATTCTTGTCCACCTTTTAATTTATAAATCACTCTTCTTTTCAAGAAAAGAAAAAAGCAAGAAAATAAACATGCTAAAAATATTAATGAAGAAAAAGAATTTTATTATGACAATTATTATGCAAAATATTAAAAATGATAGAAATCCAATATTATTATTCTAGGAATGAAGTAATTTATACTATAATTTCTTCATTTATAACTAAATTATAATAATTGGGTGTTTTATAATAAATAAATGCATTTCTTTCTTAAAATGGAAATACCTTGATCATAACAAAAAAAACTATTTTGTAGGGGAAAATTTTACTTTTAGTAAAAACAAAATAAACCTAAAAAGAAAATAAGATTTAGCAAAAGTATAGAAAAGTTCACATGATCTATGATATACAAACCATAACTAGTTATGTATTCTATGGAGTAGAATTTCTTCCAATTTTTTAAATAATTGAAATACATAGAATTCGGAGTATTACACCTTTATCCAAATCATTTAATATGGATTGGTAGTTTCTTTACAAAATGAGATTTTAGGTAGATATTTTATAATTAAAAAGTTACTTTTATGGTTCAAGATTAAGAGAATTATTTTACAGTGATTCTGGAAAAGTGTTAAGGTTGTAGCTTCTGTCGGATTGACTTTAACATGAGATACCTTGTTGATGGTGAATCATCTTTAAGATAAATATCTTATATATATAATATATATTATATATGTAATATAATATACATTATATATATTATTATGTAATAAATATATATTATATATTATTATATAATAATATAAATAAAATATTACATATATGGTTAACATATTAATATTACATATATGCTTAAAGATGACTTACATATATGGTTATTTATATTACTATTATATTAATATGTTAATTAGTGATGTTTAACTGTAGAGAGATGTCTCTTCATGAGACATGTCTCCTCCTCTCATATTTAGAAGCCTTCATTTGCATTTGGAACATCATCAATAACAATGGCCATGATTCAACATTTGCAGAAAGGATCCATGTTACTCAACATGGTATGAGAGTCAAGTTGCAAATGAAGAAGTATTTTCTATCGTGACAGTTCGACCTTGATATTTCTCTTATTGTCATGGGTGGATATTCAATTTCATACTGTTGGTTCCCAAAACTGCAAATTGGAAATCCAAGGGCCTGCCACTTCTCCAATACGACTTCTCAATCAATTCTAGCCAACGAACGGGAATACTTTTTGATTCCCCTGCACTTCTCCGCGACACCCAGGCAGGTAGACCTTCACCTTGAACACTAACTACTCAATTCAAGGGTTTTCTATAGAGAATTTAAACTTTGCAAATTCCTCAGCTGGCAAGGTCCCTAAACTCGATCAAAATGAAACTGGATGCTGAATTCTTGATAATTGAATGTTTTGTATAAAGTTTGTTAATAATGAATTTGATGCTTGCAGAAGGAATATTATAGATTTTCTGACTTCATTATTAAAAAGACCAGTGCCTCTGCTCATTTGGGCAATAGAGTTGACTTCAGTGAACTTTCATGTACAACTTCATAATGTTCAATGCACTTATACTGCCAACAATTTTAATAATCTAGATGCAACAAACCAATTATAATGCAATCTTAAATTAGTCCAAATTCAATTTTAACTCCGCTAAAGAGACAAATTGGATACAAATACGGAAATGATATAATGTTTCACAATGTCTGTAATGATCGAATTCAAAATGCTAAATGATCATGTCCACTTATCTAATATCAAAATCATATACAGAATTCTAAAATATAATTACGAAGGACGATTCGCCTATAGTTTAAATCTCCATGCCATTAATGATAAACAAAGAACATTTTTATTTTATTATTAAAATAAAATAATTTTATAATAATAAAATAATGAAATTTCATTATAAAGTCATATTGAGCCCTTATTCCTCCTTACAAAAATATATAAATATAAAAATGCTTCTTCTCAATATCTAAATGGATGTTCGAATATGTTCTTGCTTACAAATACATCTTCTATTTATATTCCTCCTATTCAAATGATATGACATGACTATTAGCCAAACCCTATGTTTCAAAGCTTTGCACTTCTTCAATTATTTAATCGCACCTTTTCTTGATCAAAACCATCTTTAAGTTATTTTAACAAAGTAAGCTGCTTTCAGGAGGCTTCGATTAACTCAAGCACACCATGCTTATTATTAATGTGTGCTATTTCTTTAAATAGAACATTATTCAAACTCACGATGCCAGTATTTCCCAACTGTTCTAACATCGTTTGAGGGCTAAGTGATTATCGGGCCTTTCAAAATAATATTTTTATTTTAAAATATTTTCAATTGCCACTCATGTGTAAGACGAGTCAATCTTTTAATGATTGATGGCAACACTGTTTCATTGAATTATCTTATTCTGTTTGTGTAGCCGTATATTGACTCCTCTGTATCGGATGAACCTTTCTTTAGACATGTTCAATTCTTAACCACATTCGACCCTTTTATATTTTTATTTCCCCTCAAATCAGGTAAAACAAAAGTCATTTGTCTCTGCTGTCTGCAATATACGCTATGCTGTCAAATATGGACTGAATTTGTCTTCTCTTACTTATCGTTGTCTTCAAACAAATCACATATAAATTTGTTTCTTTGCATGATGTGGCGTTTTTAGCCTCTTCTTTATTTCTGTTTATAATCACTTCATAAATTATCGATAGCTGTCTTTTACTGATATTAAATCACAGTAGACACAATTTGTCTTTACCTGATATTTTGTCCTTATTCTAATTTGTCTCATGTGATTTTTTTTCCGATACAAGGTAGTATCTTTTATCACTCATGGGACTTTCCTTTTATGTTCAAATAGGACAAACTAAATTTGTCTTTTCTAATTTTTGTCTTATCCAGGGCTCATATTATTGCTGCAGTCCATTCGATACCTGTATCTTTTGAGTATATGTTTAAGTATTCCTTTGTTTAGTATGCATTGTGCCACTGTCGATGCTTTCCATTAATACTTTGAAGTTACTGTTTGAAAACTCTTTATCATTGAATCCGATTTATATTTTTCTTTTATTGCTTCATGCATCAATGGTTTCATGCTTACATGGCATTGGTTTATCATCATTGCCGGTTATTTTGCTTTTCATCAGGCTTCCCCAAATATTAATGTGTACCTGATCATTGTCTTAGTACTTGAAACACATGCTCCAAGGCCATTGGCTGTTGCCTCCTCGCATGAGGTATCATGTGATTTGGAACTTGATGATTGGTTTTCATATAGATACAATTTGTACTTCTATTCTGCCAGAAACATTGATCACTGGGTCATCAAATGTCTGCATCTTGTGTGCTATATCCTGGGATATCTAATGACTGGTCCATGCCGTACTTCTGTTCTGTTTTTGTGCTTTCCAAATCCAAGCAGGATTCATGTTTCTATATCATTGAAGATGTTGCTTCAAGAAATTCACAAGGCAGCAGACTTATACATATACATGGTATCACAAGTACGTATTCATTAACCTTTTGTTCGAAAGCTTCAGCAGATAACTCGTCCAACATTTCTCAAACTTTGTCAGCTCTCAAATATTCAACACAAGTGATTGGACCAATATGGCATACTAGTTCACTGTCATATATTCCATGAGAAACAAATCATAGTGTGACAGTCCAATCATCAATTTCAATAATTATAGTGTCTCTCACCATTCTCATCATAACTTTTATTGGTTTGAAGCATATTGGTAGTGGGTAAGATTAAAGATTTTCCCTTTGCCATGGTGCTTGGAGCTCTAGAATTTGCCAAAATTTAGAGTCCCATCAGTGGCTCTTTCTGGGGACGTATACTCCCTGTGAGCATAGCGAGATCTCAGTTATCTTTGGAGAGGCAGACCTGCCAAAAGATTAGGAACAATCAGTTCATGAAATAATGCAAACAAAACTTCTAAACAACAAAGTAAAGGAAAAGAGTGAAAATAAAGAAAAGCGGAATTACTTCCCTTTCATGCTTATTGAAAAAATGGCTTGAGGAACTGTCCATGAACTGGGAAATCTTGAACATGACCCTCTATATCCTGCAAAAAATAAGATTGTTCCCCCGCTTTATCAAAAATATTAAATGGTCCGAGCCATAGGGCTTCGAACTTTTCGTGCTTACCTTTGTCCTGATCCTTAGCGTTCCATTTCAAGACCCAATCACCTGCCTTAAAAGATCGCTTAGAAGATTTCTTGTTGTGAAGGAACTTGACCTGTTGCTGTTTATTTATATTTTGCTCCTATGCTAACCTTCTTACTTCATCTAGCTCAATCAAAGCATTTAGCCTACTTTCCATAAAATTGACATCTTCTAATTGCTCTTAAATTTGTAAACAGGTAACAAGTTATTCAATGGAAGTTTGGCCTCTTTGTCGTATACTAAGTTGAAAGGAGAGAAACCTGTTGATTTCTTTACCATGATTCTATCCGCCCATAATGCCAAATTTAGCTTTGAATCCCAGGCGCGTTTGTTATTATCTAGCATTCTTCTAATGCTCTTCAAGATGTTTTTGTTGCTAGATTCTGCTTGTCCATTACCCTGGGGGTGATATGGAGATGAATATGAAACTGCAATGCCATATTTCTATTCATTAGACCTAAAACACATACCATTATCTGCTATGATTTTTTGTGGGACTCCGAATCTAGTCAAGATATTCTCCGTAAGAAACTTAATAACCACTTTACTTGTTGACTGCCGAGTAGGTATAGCTTCCACCCATTTGGTAAAGTAATCAGTCGCTACTAAAATCCAACTATATCCACCACTTGACTTTTCACTGATTTCTCCTATAAAATCAATCCCCTACATTTGGAAAGGTTCTTCCGCTTGCATTGTCCTTAATGGGAGAGCGCCATCATACTTTAACTTACCAGAGAATTTCTGACAAGCTTCGCATTTTCGAATATAGGCATGAAAAGTTGAGGCCAATAATTGCTCGTAATATCTTATGTGTTGTAGTCCTTGCTGAGAAATGACCCCCGCAAACCCCTTCATGCATTTCCTTGAGAATAACCTCTGATTGCGCAATATCTAAACAAAACAATAGAATCCTGTCTTGATTTTTCCAATACAAATCACCCTGAATTAAAACATATTTTGCAACCTGTAACTTAATAGTCCTTTTCTGATTTTCATTCAAATTATCTCTACATTTAGTATGCTGCAAATAATACACTATATCTGAATACCAAGGGCACATCCCGATGCTAACATTTTGATTACCATCAACTTGATTAACTTGTACGGCTTCCAAATTTGACTCTGCCATAAGCTTAGCCAATCCATGCCCTCTAACTAATTTAGTAATCTGAATATCTATATTGAATTCTTGGATTTGATTTATCCAACGACATCGTCTTCCAGTGGTTTCAGATTGTCTAAATATGTCCTTAATGGCAGCATTAGGCACACAAGCAATAATCTCAGCCCCTACTAAGTAAGGTCGAAAGGATTTTACCACTTTAACAAGAGCATAAGCTTGTTTTTCATTTATATCATAATTTAATTCTGCAGCTTGTAAACTCTTGCTAAAAAACGCAATTGGTTGTTCATATCCTTCATTGTTCTTTTGTAGCATAATTGCGGCTATGGTATGATAAGAGGCGAATGAAAATAATTGGAATGGCTTCTTAAAGTCAGGGAATTTCAGACGGGGCTTCCTTTATAGCTTGCTTTATCCTACCGAATGCCCCTACAACCTCACTATCCCAAGCAATTTTAGCACCCTTCTTAAGCATCTTAGCGATAGGTTTAACAATTTCAGCAAAGTTAGAAACGAATCTCCTCAAAAAAATTGATTTGCCCAAAGAAAGATTGGATTCCCTTAGTTGTTTTAGGTATATGAATGTTGTCGATAGTTGCTACCCTTTCGGGATCAATTCTTACCCCCTCCTTAGAGATGATATGACCTAACAATTTTCCTTCAGTTACCTCAAACTGACACTTTTTAGGATTCAAAGAAATTCCAAATTCAAGGGCTCTAATGAAGATTTTCTCAAGATGCTTACAATAATCCTCTACTTTTTTATAGTAAGCGGTAAGGTCATCTTGGTAGACAACCATGATTAAGTCAATTAATGCATCGAAAGCAACATCCATTGCCCTTTGAAAGGTAGCTCCCGCATTAGATAGTCCAAAAGGCATCCTGGCATAGACATAGGTACCCCAAGGTGTGGTAAAAGCAATCTTATATTGTTCGGATTCTTTGACTTTGACTTGATTATAACTTGAGAATCCGTCCATCATAAATAGTAATTCATTACCGGTTACCTTTTGTAATAAAATTTCCATGTTAGGTAATGCATAATTGTCCTAAAGGGAAGATATATTCAAATTTCTGAAATCTATACATAACCGTATATCTCCATTCTTCTTTCTTACTAGGACTAAATTTGAAACCCACATAGAGTGCCTTATAGGTTTTATAATTCCAGCATCTCTTAATTTAATAAGTTCGTCTTTCATCTTCAGAGCTAAGGTAGGATTTATAGGACATTGTCTTTGTCTAAATGGTTTGGCATCAGGTTTCAAAGGTATTTCATGCTGAACTAAATCCCCCCTATACGCTTTAAGCTCATCATAACTCCAAGCGAAAACGTGCCTATATTTTCTTAATAAAGCAATTAGGTTAACCCTTATTTTTTATGACATTTTCTTTCCTATGTAAACCCTTTTGGGATAACTTTCACTTCCCAAATTTATTTCCTCAATTTCATTTTGAATCTCGGTAGAATTGCTATTTTCTGGACTTTCCTTTTCATCAAAAATTTGTTCTAAAGCAACTAGACCTTTTGGTATTTTATTAGTTTTTAATTGCATTATTTCCTTTCCGAACAATGTTTCCTTATCGTCTTTTTCTTCCACGCACCCATTCCAATCAATGAATTGATTTTCATAATCTTCCTAGCAGGTTAGAAATTTTATAATATCCTTATCGTCCTCAAAAACTTGCCAGTTTTGAACATTGTCTAGTATCGAAGGTCTGTTTTTCATTTCAACCTAAACAACTTCATCAAATGGGATATCTATTTGCCTAATAGCTAGGTTAGCCATTATATCAGCCAAGTAATTAGTTGAACTATCGACCCATTTGATTGAAAAGGCATCAAAAAATTCAAGCAAATCCCACACATAATTTCGGTATTGCTTTAACCTTGGGTTCCTAGTTGAAAATTTATGCCTAATTTGTGAAACAATTAAATCCGAATCCCCTAAAACAGCAAGCATTTTAATCCCATACGCTTTTGCAATACCAAGACCAATAATTAACGCCTCGTATTCAGCAATGTTATTAGTACATTCAAAATTCAGTAAGAAAGAAAATTTAAAAGTTTTACTTTATAGTGAAACAAAAACAACGCCAGCCCCATTCCCTTCCTTACTACACGCGCTATCAAAAAACATTTTCCAAATATCATTACAATTTTCTTTTACATAAATTGAAATTGGATCAACAATCTTAGAAGTAGGTTAGGTTATGCTTACCTGGAAGTTGTCCATGTCCGAATGGCAAAAGTTAACCTTGGGATCTAGAATGTAATCTTCAACCAAATAGTATTATTGGGGTTCCCTTTCGATTCGAATTTCCTTGCCTCCCATAGGTATGGTAGCGTAAGACAGATCTAACTGCACATGACCTCCAACCAAATGTGACCATTGCCTAGATAACAACATACCATAACTTGCTGATATTTCAACTACTGTAATGTCAGTTCTGTAAAATATATGTGGAAATGATGGAAAACGAAATTCAACATTTTTAATGATTCCAACTACAGGTACAGATCTATTATCCATGGCATAGCACTTTCCAAAAAGAGTATCAACTTTAAAACATATTTCCTTCATTACATCAGCAGACATAATATTGACTACTGCGCCAAAATCAATCATACAATTTTTTACCAATTTATTGTTTATCAACAGTGTTAAATAGAACAGGTCTACTTGATTTGACCTTTTATTTAATGTTGTTCCTAAATACACAATAGGTGTTTCTTCAATATTTTTAACATCATCCTTATTGTTTATATCTTGCACACTAGACAATATCTTCACAGTCTCATCCCTATAATCAGAAGGTTTCATCATTTCCATTAGCAGCACAACAATTTTTAACTGAGATAAAGCATGACTCATAAAACTATGACAATCAAATGTTTTCTTACCATTAGTTTGCATGATTGGTTGCTTGGTCATTCTATAAGATTGGTTACCTTCCTTTTGTTTGGCTTGGGTTTGATTACCAAGTTTTTTAGATGTTTCAGTCTGTTGCTAATTCCTCGCAAATATACTAGCGGGACTTCCTTGATCAGCATTATTATCTTTATTCCTTCTTTGGTATGTATGCTTAGCGTGCTCAACTTCTGCAATAGTATAGGCTCTTCTTTCTTCTGGTGTTAATCTGTGAAAGGTAGGATTATCTTCCTCATCTGAAAACACTTGTTGAGTATATTGCTGCTGGTTAGAACCCCTATAATAACAATCAGTGTTTTGGTCTTCATCCGTAGAATCGTCTTCATCTCTCCCCCATAATGGTTCAGATGATATTGTGTTGACTATGGGTTTTTCTTCGCTTTCCTGATTTTCTTCTTCAAAAATAGCTTGCGCAACAATACAATGATTAGGGTCGTGGGGCAACCTGCAAGCATCACACCATGGACCATCATCAACGATATTCACTTTCTTCAAAGGATCAGGTGTATCTTTAGCATGAGTCGATCTTTCTGGTCTTCCATCTTTCCAGTTCATGTTGTAAGGCATATCATGCAATCTTACCCTGTCATTTCTATTAAAGGGTGGCCTTTCATTTCTGCTTTGTTTGACTTTTATCTCCTTCAACATGTCTATTATTTCTTTAAGTTCGTCCTTCTTAGGGTTTTTTGGATTATACAATTTTGGATCATCCCTCTTATTAATTCTTCCTGCTGCCATCCTATCATTTTCAATAGTCATGGCAACTTTGAAAGCTTGGGGCAGCGAAGAAGGTCTATGTGATCTTATTTCATAATGAGTTTTACTATCAAAGGCACCTAAGTAAAAATCAATCAAGAATGAATCCACCGACCTCGTTTCCCTTGGAATTCTATTGAGAACTTTATTAAACCTTTTGTTGAACTTTGACACTGATTCATTTGAGTTCTTTTTAATGCTTGTTAGTTCATGTGACGCGAAAGATGTATCAATGTGATCCTCGAATTGCTCAATAAATTGATTTGCGAAATTACACCAACCAAAAATTGATCTATCTAGCAAGCTTCTATACCATTCCGCAGCATCCTCGGTTAACGATTGAACAAACAATTTCATGAACACATCTTCGTGATCTTCTTCAAAGTCTTCAATCACATTTTTTAGGTTAATAACATGTCTTTCAGCTGATTCAGTTCCATTTCCTGAAAACTTTGGGATGGCATTCCTTAAATCATTTGAAATAGGATTCGGATATCCTTGAATCCCATTGAAATCAAGTTGTTTATATCGTTCAATTGCCATAGGTTGCCTCATCAGTTGATTTCTATTCCCTTGATTTTGTGCCACATATCCTTGAATGTTTTGATTATTGTTATTCTGATTTACCCCATAAGGCTGCCTAGTATTCCCACTATTTTGCTGAATTCCTCTATTATTTTGTCCATTGTTCCATGCTCGCTGATTATTATATCTATTAAAATTATTATCTTGATTTCTCTCTTCTGTTCTCATAGAGCGGATTATCATGACTAGTAGCATATTGTGCTTCCAAATTCTTTTTGTGAGGCGGGTTGTACTTAGGCGGAGTATTTTGATCTGATTTTTCTTCCCTCCATCTATCTAATCTTTGCTCATTACAGGCTTTAGGCGGAGAAGTAATAAGGTCTTTTGATATTCCTATTTTTGCTAGGATATCATATGGCTGCATTTTTAATGTTTTTGCCAATATTACGCTATTACCATTCGTAGTTTCAGCCATTTTCTTTATTATCATGTCCCACTGCATTATTTGTTCTTGTTAATCATCATCCTCTATATGGGTTATTTCACATTGAGGCTCTTCATCAATCCTAGGAATATGAAATAATGGATTTTCTTCTTCCTTTTCCGGGCTATTATGACTTGACTCACCTACTTCAGGTTGTTTGTTGGCTCTTTCCTCAAAATTTCTATGCCCTGTGTAAAACATGTTTACCTTTTGATTTTTTCCTTTCTTATTTCTTGGTTTTTTATCAAAAGTTAATCGTTCAAGTCTTTTGGGTCGAGGATTTACTGATCTCCTACCCCACATACACTTCAAAATTAAACAAATGCTGATCAAAATATATTATAGAGTTGCCACTTTCTGTTAAATAGAAAGAAATAAATATTTAGGTTCTTTGTCCAACAAAGCTTATGCCAATAACTTGAAAACAATTTGCTGAAAATAAGAAAAGAAATCTCTCTTTAGTTGTTGTTTAATGTTTATGTGAAATATATACGATTTAGATTCAAGCCAACACTTAAAGATTTGTTGAACACAACTTAAAATTTTAGAAAAGATTTATAAATTTTACCCAACTGCTGTTTAGAAATTTGAATATTGAAATCTGAAAGTTACAAACAGCAAATGGAAATCAAAGCAAACTTTCTAATGTTTGTATTGAAAGAAACAAAATCATAAAACTCACCTCTAGGCTTATGCCTAAATGAAACTCTAAACTGGTCCTGGAGTAAGTAAACCTTACTTGCGACATCCCCAATAGAGTCGCCAATCTGTTGGTTCCCAAAACTGCAAAATGGAAATCCAAGAGCCTGCCACTTCTCCAATACGACTTCTCAATCAGTTCTGGCCAACGAACGGGAATACTTTTTGATTCCCCTGCACTTCGGGCTCCACAACACCCAGGCAGGTAGACCTTCACCTTGAACACTGACTACTCAATTCAAGGGTTTTCTATAGCGAACTTAAACTTTGCGAGTTCCTCGGCTGGCAAGGTCCCTAAACTCAATCAAAATGAAACCGGATGCTGAATTCTTGATAATTGAATGATTTGTATAAAGTTTGTTAATAATGAATTTGATCCTTGTAGAAGGAATATTATAGATTTTCTGACTTCAATAATAAAAAGACCAGTGCCTCTGCTCATTCAGGCAATAGAGTCAACTTCGGTGAACTTTCACGTACAACTTCATAATGTTCAATGCACTTATACTGCCAACAATTTTAATAATCCAGATGCAACAGACCAATTATAATGCAATCTTAAATTAGTCCAGACTGAATTTTAACTCCGCTAAGAAGGAGACAAACTAGATACAAATACGGAAATGATATAATGTTTCACAATGTTTGTAATGATTGAATTCAAAATGCTAAATGATCATGTCCACTTATCTAATATCAAAATCATATACAGAATTCTAAAATATAATTACGAAGGACGATTCGCCTATAGTTTAAATCTCCATGCCATTAATGATAAACAAAGAACATTTTTATTTTATTATTAAAATAAAGTAATTTTATAATAATAAAATAATGAAATTTCATTATAAAGTCATATTGAGCCCTTATTCCTCCTTACAAAAATATATAAATATAAAAATGCTTCTTCTCAATATCTAAATGGATGTTCGAATATGTTCTTGCTTACAAATACATCTATTTATATTCCTCCTATTCAAATGAAATGATGTGACTTTTAGCCAAAACCTATCTGTCAAAGCTTTGCACTTCTTCAATTATTTAATTGCACCTTTTCTTGATCAAAACCATCTTTAAGTTATTTTAACAAAGTAAGCTGCTTTCAGGAGGCTTCGATTAACTCAAGCACACCATGCTTATTATTAATGTGTGTTATTTCTTTACATAGAACATTATTCAAACTCACGATGCCAGTATTTCCAAACTATTCTAACATCGTCTGAGGGCTAAGTGATTATCGGGCCTTTCAAAATAATATTTTTATTTTAAAATATTTTCAATTGTCACTCATGTGTAAGACGAGTCAATCTTTTAATGATTGATGGCAACACTGTTTCATTGAATTATCTTATTTTGTTTGTGTAGCTGTATATTGACTCCTCTGTATCGGACGAACCTTTCTTTAGACATGTTTGATTCTTAACCACATTCGACCCTTTTATATTTTTATTTCCCCTCAAATCAAGTAAGGCAAAAGTCATTTGTCTCTGCTGTCTGCAATATACGCTATGCTGTCAAATATGGACTGAATTTGTCTTCTCTTACTTATCGTTGTCTTCAAACAAATCACATATAAATTTGTTTCTTTGCATGATGTGGCGTTTTTAGCCTCTTCTTTATTTCTGTTTATAATCACTTCATAAATTATCGATAGTTGTCTTTTACTGATATTAAATCACAGTAGACACAATTTGTCTTTACCTGATATTTTGTCCTTATTCTAATTTGTCTCATGTGATTTTTATTTCCGATACAAGGTAGTATCTTTTATCACTCATGGGACTTTCCTTTTATGTTCAAATAGGACAAACTAAATTTGTCTTTTCTAATTTTTGTCTTATCGAGGGCTCATATTATTGCTCCAGTCCATTCGATACCTGTATCTTTTGAGTATATGTTTAAGTATTCCTTTGTTTAGTATGCATTGTGCCACTGTCGATGCTTTCCATTAATACTTTGAAGTTACTGTTTGAAAACTCTTTATCATTGAATCCGATTTATATTTTTCTTTTATTGCTTCATGCATCAATGGCTTCATGCTTACATGGCATTGGTTTATCATCGTTGCCGGTTATTTTGCTTTTCATCAGGCTTCCCCAAATATTAATGTGTACCTGATCATTGTCTTAGTGCTTGAAACACATGCTCCAAGGCCATTGGCTGTTGCCTCCTCGCATGAGGTATCATGTGATTTGGAACTTGATGATTGGTTTTCATATAGATACAATTTGTACTGCTATTCTGCCAGAAACATTGATCACTGGGTCACCAAATGTCTGCATCTTGTGTGCTATATCCTGGGATATCTAATGACTGGTCCATGCCATACTTCTGTTCTGTTTTTGTGCTTTCCAAATCCAAGCAGGATTCATGTTTCTATATCATTGAAGAAGTTGCTTCCAGAAATTCACAAGGCAGCATACTTATACATATACATGGTATCACAAGTACGTATTCATTAACCTTTTGTTCGAAAGCTTTAACAGATAACTCATCCAACATTTCTCACGCTTTTTCAGCTTTCAAATATTCAACACAAGTGATTGGACCAATATGGCATACTAGTTCACCGTCATATATTCCATGAGAAACAAATCATAGTGTGACAGTGCAATCATCAATTTCAATAATTATAGTGTCTCTCACCATTCTCATCATAACTTTTATTGGTTTGAAGCATATTGGTAGTGGGTAAGATTAAAGATTTTCCCTTTGCTATGGTGCTTGGAGCTCTAGATTTGCTAAAATTTAGAGTCCCATCACATACGTATTTAGTGTTAAATCTAAAGCGCAGAAAACCATAAAGATAACCAGCAATAAGAAGACAAAATTGAAACAAGGAACATGAAAAATATCTTGTGAAAACCCTTCTAGAATGAAGGGAAAAACCCAGCCACACAACAAAAAAATATCTTTATTGATAATGAAAGTTCAAGTGTACAATGCCTATCGCTTAATGCGATGTATATATAACAAAAGGAGAGACTCTTCATATTATAACCGAAGGTCTCTTGAGATTCTCATAACTCCTATAATTAAATATGACTTTGAGTATTCATGCCTCAATGCATGAGAATGACACGTCATTTACATTTAATGTTACAAATTAAAGTTAAGTGTCTTTTTCAGCTGAAGATGACAATAACGGTAATAACGTCCAGATTTCAAGAGATAAAGATCTCTATCACAACTACAGACTTTAACACTCCCTCTTAACAAGAGAGAGATCTTTAGCTTAACAGTCACACAAAGCTACAACCAAAAAATGTCAATAATAAATTCTGATCATACGAATTCAAAACATAATTCATGGAGTTACTCAATATGAACACCTGTAACAATGAATCATATTCATGCAATCACTCAACATGAAAACCTGTAACAATCAATCATATTCATGGAATCACTCAACATGAAACCCTATAACAATTACTCATTGTTAATAATCATGGAATTACTCAACGTGACAGCTTTGTAAGACTCATAGCTAAGCCTTTAAACACGGGCTCTCTCAACATGAATTGCCATTGAATCATGACATCTAACTCCCATCACAGAATCTCTCAACATGATGACATCATGGACTCTCTCAACACGATGTTCACTATCGCATAGTGAAAGAGTTATCATAGCTGATCTTACAATCTCATTTATTCACAAAAGAATAGAAATAGGTATAATAAAAATAAGACTTAGTTCCATTGAAGTCTCAAATATTACAAATCCCACAAGTGTCACAACCATATATGAGAATGAAGGGGATTCTATAAGCACTCCCTTTTAATTATGAAGCCTCCCTCTATAGCTAAGATCTCCCTCTAAGGCTCAACATCTCCCTCTAGAGCTATAATCCATATTTTGTTGCATCCTGTAATTAAGAGAGATTATTAAAATCAACTATCAATGTTAAAAATAATCTCTTTCAAGCAATATAATCATAAATACTCATCTCTATGATCTAATGGTCTAATCTCAATGAACGCACACACATAGAGATTCATAATAATGCCTTTACAACTAATGTAAATCTCATAGCATCAATATAATTATAAGAAAATAATATAAACATCATAATAATAATTATCTCTTCAATTCCATGCAATACTTATCTCTACAATCTCATGCAATAGTATTTCACAACAAAGTCTCACTTTGTAGCTGAAGAATGCAATCAAAGTGTCAGTTTGACACAATCTCGCCTGAGACAATCACAAATGTGCACCCACGGTGGCCATGAATAAGGTCAAGCCTGCCTAAATCATCCAACAAATTGCAGATCCTCTTCCAAAAACTAGAGTATGAAAGACTGAATTCTGCCCAAATCCCACTACTAGTGAAAAAAACTCTCAGTGCTAAAACACTAAGTTGTCAATAGCAATTCTTGTTTCTATTACAGAAAAGAATAATCTCTCAAGCTTTCCATCTAGCCACAAATGATTTCATGCACATATATTCCTTGTCATTTTTCAAGAAATACGAATAAACATTTCAGTCATTCATTTGTGTATGAAGCCGTTATGCTTCAAGAAGCTGAAAGGTTGTCTTATTGTGTATGAAGGTAAGCCCAGCACTAGTCTTTGATAGCACAAGACAAAACGGCAGATCTTCCTAGAAAGGTACACGGTAATAAAACTTGAGATAATGCCAATACTAAGTAGAGACGATGCCATGGGAGTCCACGTCGGCAGCAGTTGAGATGAAACTCCCAATGCTAGAACATGACACACTCAACACTGAAGAGACCAAATTTGATATGCGACAACCACATCATAACTCTTGAAGCCGATGAATGAATGAACAATACCAAACTCTTGCATAACATATGATGCCTCGAAATCTGAGAGACGAGAATGAATTATCCTTTGTCTCTGACTGTCGTGTTGCAAACTCTAACGACAACAATAAGGTGAATGGGATGCTAGAACACACACGAATAAAGCAGCTACACCTAACTCATATCCTGTGATGGGGTGAAACATCATGCCATAGAATGACTCAACAATCATGCCCCTTGCCCTTCACACGAGATCGAATCGACCGGAAATAAATCGCCATTCGAAAATAAGACGTAACCCACAGGAATGAGAACAAAAATAATCATACGCTTGGACAATGAACGAACACATGCAGAAGCAAAGAAAACATGAAATGATAAAGAAAGAACGATGAGACACAAGTCATGATCCTTGGTTAAATGCATCACACATAGGCAACCTCATGCGGAAAAATAATATAATAAGTAACGCCTAAAGCCAAAAAAGGAAACCAATAACGACATGAAAAACATAAAGATTGATGTTAATAAAGATGTCGTAAAAGAAAACCGACATTCCTTTCAACCTTATCAAAGTCACTTAATCAAGAAACTCTACAAACATGATATCTTAATCAAGAAAAAAACTTTCAATAAGGATTATTTATCTGCAGTGATTTTTAAAATTGAAGATTTTGCGCCTAAGCAAATAAAAACAATTTCAAATTTAACAAACCCTTTGATAACCCTAACATACAGGTGCAAGCGATCAAAGGTGCCCCACAGACAATGCTCAAATAAAAAAATATAATTTAACTCAGACATGAAGGCTAATAGCAAAAAATGGTGAAACAAAGTCGAGTACATGCAAACATCAAATTATCTCAAAAACTTTCAATAACTTGACAAGAGAGCTAATGCCAGTGAGAGATCACTACCACAACTGAAAACACCAAACAAAAGTAACAAACAAATGCTCATGCAGAGATCATGAGAAATAGAACTGGGACATTCTAGAGGGAAATTAAAGCAAATAGAAAACTTTACAAGTAACAAATAACCATAATAATAAGACTCAGAATAGGTGTGATCATAACCATAGCTCGAACAACTATCATTAGAGGAAGACTCCCTCATGCTGATATCAAACCAAGCTCTAATACCATGTTAAATCTAAAGCCCAGAAAACCATAAAGATAACCAACAATAAGAAGAAAACAAAGTTGAAACAAGGAACACCAAAAATATCCTAGGAAAACCCTTCTAGAATGAAGGAAAAAACCCAGCCACACAACAAAAATATATCTTTATTGATAATGAAATTTCAAGTGTACAGTGCCTATCGTTTAATGTTATGCATATATAACAAAAGGAGAGACTCTTCACATTATAACCGAAGGTCTCTTGAGATTCTCATAACTCCTATAATTAAATATGACTCTTCGAATATTCATGTCTCAATGCATGAGAATGACACATGGCATTTACATTTAATGTTACAAATTAAACTTAAGTGTCTTTTTCAGCTGAAGATGACAATAATGGTAATAACGTTCAGATTTCGAGAGATAAAGATCTCTATCGCAGCTACAAACTTTAACATTTAGCATTGGAAGCAGCTTGTCTTATGTGAAACTAAAGAGTTTCCAGCGGCAGTCTTGTTTCAGCGTCTTTTATTATTCCTGATCTGTCATCCTTTCTGTTTTTGAATTATTCATTATTCACATGTGGATAAGATAAATTGTTTTGGGCACCAAGCCAATCACTCACTATGTGGCATGCTGAATATTTCGGTTAAGTATTCTAGCATTGACAAAGATACAGTAAGACATTTGCATATGAGTAAAAGTAGGACCTTGCTGTGATGACATCCCTGAATGACATTGATTCGAATGCCTCTGAAAGCAGCCACCTTCCTATATTTCTTCTTTTGCTTCGAGCGAACTCCGTGTACAAATGTGAATTCCAAGTTTAATTTCTTCAACGAAAACCTGTTAGCGATCCAACACATTTGTTATCTGGGAACATCATCGAACCCCGCAATTCATATTTCAGGAATACAATCAAATACCCAACCCCAAGGATATCTGCATTTTCCCTACTCTTGTGACTTCAACTAGTGTGTAAAGTTCTTTCCTTGTCAAGAATGAATACTTCACCTTGTGCGAAGGAATTAGCAAGAGTTGCTTGGTGATTGGTGATATGTTATCGCAAAAGAGAAATAGTCTTATTACTTGTTGCGGATGAAGCATTACCTTTAATTCTCTTGTTCGCCATGAACTCATAGAGATCCCGATGAGTCAATATCGCTCTTATTGAGATTTTCTTGATAGTGGAGAGCTATCATGTATCTTCCTGAGTGATAGTTGCCCAGCCACCTGGTCATTTCTTGTGTGGACTGCATGTGAGACTTAGACTACATGTCTTTAAAAGAAGTTTGTATCTTCTGCTGCTGTAAGTATGAGCAGAGAATTTTGAAGAGATTTCAAGGTAAAAGAGAACAAATCCATTGCCATGACTGCAAGGACGTTAATTACTGATGTCAAAGCATCAACGAAAGGAAAGTAAACATTTGACAAAAGCTTGGATATCTGAACCCCATTATATTAGCATTAGAAGTCGACTTAAGTGGGGATGGAAGAGGAATGTTTGTTTCTAAGTACAAATATCCCTGAAATGACTAAGGAGTGCACATGGCCATTAGAACTGTGTACAGACTATAAGACAAGGTCTGCAAAAGGCACAGTGGAAGTGGGCATGGTCATAGCAGTGACCATTTAATATAAACATCAGATTCTCCTACATTAACACGATGGGGTCCACTAAAAGAAAGGAAGGAGCATCGAAAGGAGACCATCCTTCTTACTTGTTTAGATGCCACATCAATAAGATGAGACCCACAATTAGATACGTCTAGAAATGCATTTTGGCCACCGAGTTAAGCAAATGGAGTATTAGTACCAAAGGTATGTTTGTGATTTAATAGGATGGGCGGAACCTTTTGAAAGTACATGTCCCATGAATGATGCATATGAACATCAATGCGAGTAACAACATATTCAGTTCATCCTTAATTTTAATTCAAGAGGTATGTTCATGAATGCTTTCTTATTTAACTTGAATATAATTATGATATGTTAAATAGTCTGAAGTGATTTTATATATATATATATATATTCTTGCATTATTAACATATTATGGTAGATAATTGATAGTGTAAGGAAATGAATTCAAAATGATATTTGATAATTTGATATAATATGGGAGTATGAAAATTTAAGATTGAGTATTATGTTATCTTATTTCTATTATTGGAAATATAAAGAGTTATTTATGTTATTGTTAGTAATAAGCATGAGTTAAATTACTAACATCCTAACTAATGTTAATATTTTTATTAGTATTTCTGTTAATACCATAAGAGCTATGTGCCTTGATCTTTTCCCTGAGAATGTTATTACAAGAAGAGAAAGATTGAAATTCAAAGGAAGACTAATATTTGAGGTAACCTTAAAAGAGAGGAAGCATATAGAGGATATGATTCAGTCAACCTTTGGTGATCTTGGTCATATTAATTCAAAGGGAGTAAACCACGTTGTGATAGATTCATTAATAATATAAATTTGGAATACATAGATTGCGAGATGTGTGTTATATAGGTATAATCAAAAGATCAAACAAATACCTTTGCATGAACAAAGGAAATTTGAATTGTTGTGAGACGTTAATGAAGTTTTTAAGAATTCATTTGAACCATTTATGAGTCTCTCCTTGATGAATGAAACTTGACGTATGAGTTGTAGAGTCATTCATGTGGGACAATCATACTTACTCAAGATAATGGCGTATTGTAGACCAGTTTGATAAAATGGAAGGATATGTTCACTTCTTTTGTTAAACTAAATAAATGTTTGGACCTTCAATGGACGAAAAGACCAAGTTGGAACTTAGAAAGGAGTTGTCATATTTGACACAAAATTGTTCACACAATATAAGAATGAGTGGAAAATTTACACTGTGGTGGGAATAATAGTCAATGTTCAATTCCCACTTGAACCTTATTTAGAGGGGAGATGTGCCATTTTCAAATAATCTAAAAGGATAATTTCTGAATCTTCATGTGTAGATAAGTATTTTTATCTTTTACGTTTATCTACACTTTGTAGTCTCTCTCTTATTTGTAATTCTATACATATTATAAGGGTTATTTGCTTTGATCTTTTTCCTATGTTTGAGGATATTCTAACAAGAAAATAAGGTTGGTACTTTACATATGCTACCAAATATTGTGCAGACCCAATCTAATGATAGTAGCTCCAAAGACCCTGATGATCAAGATGGATGAAGTGAGGGTCTTGAAGCAAACATCTTTGATGATTGAGATTATGAGATTCTTCTACATTAAGAGAGAGTATGACACTTCTTCTAAGGCAACGCAGGAGCTTATAAGATAAATACTCAGAGGGAGTCTAGAAAGACGTGCGTAACTACATGATTTTGATGGGCTCACTCCTATGTATATCCTAAGGAAGTGATGACTTATCACTAGAAAATTAGATATCAAATCCAAAGTGAGTCTAACAAGAATCCTTGGGGAAGAGAGTCTCTAAAGGAGTAACTACTGGACCTGACTTCCAAGGATCATTGTTCAGAGGGAGAATTTTTGAGATGCAATCCTTTTTGAATGATATCTTCTTTATGAGGAGAAGTTCTAAGTGAAACTCCTTGTAATGCATTCTTCTCTGTGAGAGAAAATTAATGTGAAAGCCTTTGTACCACCCTCTAACTGGGCTCATGGTGGTTACTATTTCACATATGATATATAATAAAAGGTGGCAATCTTTCATTGACATATATAAACATAAAATAACCATTATAAGATGACGATCTTATAAATGGTAGACCTGTTATCATGACAAACTTCATTAAATCGTTGTCCCAAAGTGCTCGAAATCATGATAACCAACAAACAAGAGGTAACCATTGTAAGGTGGCGATCTTATAAATGGTAGACCTATTATCGTGGTTCTTTGGGCCGGATTTTGCCGGACACCAAGATAACCAACATGTCATGGTTCTTTGGGCTGGATCTTGCCGGACACCATGACATAGTTACTACTATAGACCACACTTAAGGTGGTGTTCTAAAGTTATGGAAATTGCTTAAATTATGTGTTATGAAAGGTGAGAAAGATAGCCTCATAGTAAATTGAATATCACACTGAGATGATATCTCTTCATATTCTTGAGAGCATAATGTGTTCTATAAATCCTCTCTATCTAAGAGGTACTCTTAAGGTTGTAGCTTTTGCCGGATTGATTTTAACATGAGATACCTTTTTGATGGTGAATCATCTTTAAGATAAATATCTTATATATGTAATATAATATACATTATATATATTATATATTATTATATAATAATATAAATAATATATTACATATATGATTAACATATTAATATTACATATATTCTTAAAGATGAGTTACATATATGGTTATTTATATTACTCATATTAATGTGTTAACTAGTGATGTTTAACCGTACAGACATGTCTCTTCATGAGACATGTCTCCTTCTCTCATTTATAAGCCTTCATTTGCATTTGGAACATCATAAATAACAATGGTCATGATTCTATATTTGCAGAAACGATCCATGTTACTCAACAAAAAGAATTTACAAAATTACTTGGTATGTGGAATGAGTGACATTAAAATCTTCGTAGAGAGTTAGCATCATAATCTTACTCAGGCTTAGAAGAAATAACTTTTCTTGATTTAATTTTTGTAAATATTACAAGAATATTTATTACATGCAAAATAATCTAGTATTTTATCGCATCAAAGATGAGTTCAAGGTGAGTGAACATTAGTTTTCTCAATGCTTGTATGAAGATTTTATGGACCTGTGCCATTTGTGGAATATTAGGAAAGGATAGGTATTGACTTTATTTCATTTTTCAAAATAAAGCATATCTGCCAGTTAACTAGAACAAATCATGTTTTGCTTAAGCGTTGTTGCATATTTTGATACTATAAATGCTTTTTTGCACTCTCCCTAACACATCATTGAGTAGATAGTACATTGTCATAGGTGAAATGTGGATAGGTCAAAATGTTGCACCAAATTCCATCTGACCTGTCAATTCCAATTTCCCAAGTTCCTCGTGCAAGGATGGAGCTCAACATTTCAGGTTGAGTGTTGGAGGAGCTAAACACTCTATGGTTGGGCAGAAAAAGCACTTGGACCCCATTCTTGTCTTGAGCATAGCAGGTGGAGAGCAGTTTGAGGCTTAAGGCGACAGAATGATTACAATGTCACTTCATCTTATGTTTTGTGAATTCAACCTATTGGTTACCTATTGTATCTTTCTTTTAATATTTTGAGATGTTGGTAGCAATTAATGTATATTAATGATGTATTATCTCTATCTTGAGAAGAAGATTAATAAATTATCTTTTACCTATCATTACCCACTTTTGATTAGGAAATCTAGAGTAAGTTTGGAAACTTTGTCCTATGTGAATTTTCTAGTCCTTATAGTGAATACTAAAGGGGTTTCATTGTCTTGGGAGTGGGATCAAATTGTATTTTGCATTGAATAAGCATGACTATATCTATTGCAAAAGATTTCTTAGGTCATACCTTAGCTTGAGCATTCATAAAGAAAACACATTAAAAGCTTGAGATTTACATTATATTTACACATAGAATCCAAATAAGAGAGAAAAGTAGATTGTGTATGTTTTGCCCATGCAATTACGATCTTCAACTTTTTGTTCATTGCAATCCCTACTTGTGCCCTTTCTATAGCTTCATCTGTACCTGCAAAAAGCCATATTAGTAATTATGGAGAAATGCATTTCTCATGGTTCAAAGAAATAACCTAGCATAATCTAGACAAAATATAGAAACAAATAGGAATACAAATTTTCATCATTGTTGAAGCCTATATACTTACAATTACAGTGTTCCTAAATATGGTGTAGCTATCATATCTAGTTCTAAATATGCTCACTTCATAAAGTAATAAATTATATCCATTGCACAGAGGCTAAATAACAAGAAGCAAGGCATATAGTAAACTCTAGTGTTCCTAAATATGGTGTAGATAACATATCTAGTTCTAAATATGCTCACTTCATAAAGTTATAAATTATATCCATTGCACAGAGGCTAAATAACAAGAAGCAAGGCATATAGTAAACTCTCATAAGTGCGAAAAATTGCAACCTTTGAACATGAAGCATCCAATACTTAACATAAGAACAAGATTCTATAACCTTTCAGACATTCATTGACTCAAGCGAAACATAGATTTCATTTGAAGAGGATATGGCCAATCAAAATTTATAGTGCCTAGCATTGTTAGTAACATGCATAACATACATTATTACATACGTATTGCACCTACGCATATTTAAGTCTACTAAATAACACAAACAAAAAGACTAATATAATTAATAGCAATTTGACTTTACAAATGTTGTTATAACATATTTAATTCATGTAGCAAAATTCAAAACACATAAAAGATGAGCATGAATACATGTTCAATATATCACAACTCACACAATTCAAACACACAAAGACACCATTACAACAATCTTCATGACCCGTTGTCAAGTATGTTGTCATTGATGTCAAAGGTTGATGATCAAGATCGTATAAATCCCAACGGATAACTCAAACTAATAGACATTTGATTGAGCTAATTGCTTGCTTGGTTGAGGTGCTTCCTTGAGATGCTTTAGCTACTTGGCTGTGTGTGGTCAAGCTAGTTGTTTGTCTTCTTCCCCTGCCATTTATTAGGTCAATATCTTGGAAGCTCAATTTAATTGGATGTGGTGTGCATTTCATGAAATAGAATTTGTTAAATAGTAAATACTTATACATCGGTCTCTGAATTTGTTGTGTATTTTTTGGGAGGATGTGCATATCATTTAAAAAGGGTATAACCAATTGAAACATCGCAGTGTGTGCAAAGAACAGAAAAAGAAGTCCAATGCACACTTCAATGTACATAGAGACAAAACTAGCTATCAAACAAAATAAAACATAAAATATATAGAGTTTGAATAAATTACAAAGTATCCTCCTTGGTAAGATATTTGTTTTAGCTTTCTGTTTAGATGTTGCGTTATGGTGGGGATAGCAATGTAAAGGAAGTGTGTAGCTATTGGATGGTCATAGCAGATTGAAAAACCAAAGAATTATGCACAAAAGTTATAGTGCTATTTTCTGCTGGGTGCGCTTTATTTGTTTTTGAGTACTCAAAAAGGTAGGGCATTAATTCTGGGCCGAAAGCTTGTGGACAAAATCTAATGTTCGATTGTTGTGGGAAATATATTGTTTCAGCTGCTGCATTGAATATTTAACATTCATTTTTTTCACTGAGTTGTTTTGGTATATGTGAGTAAACTTTTGCGGTTGTGTATTAATGCTTAATAATTGCGTGAAACCGTGTTGGTATGAATGGGTCTATTGCATATTGTGATAACTACTATGTTGTGTGTTAGAAAAATTTGAATGAACATTAAATTGATTATTGATGTAGGAGCATCCTCGTTTGCCTCGCTATCTTGCTCATATTTGTTCATTCTACCTATTAGTGCTGAGTTCCAATGGTTGCTGAGCTACAGTCATTGCCGAGTTCTTGTATGTGTCGAGCCGTTTAGTGTTGGCCAAGCATTCCTATATGTGCCAAGCTGTCCAACGTTAGCCGAACATTTCTTTGTGCACCGTCTGAACCTGATGTTTGAGTGACTTGTGTATTTAATTTGGATCGTGAATTTAATGTAAGGATCTTGTCTTGGGATATGTGCAACCTGTTTTAAGGTCGGCCTTCTATTATGTAATGATCTAGAATCTTATTTAAGTCATTTTCGCAAGTATAAGTAGGGGTGTTTAGGTTTAGGTTAGAAATCACTTAAGAGAGTTCAAAGCAAATGTTCCTGGAAGAGCGAGTTTAGAGCTGGATTGTGGATTTTGAAGTTGTATTTTGTATCTGGTCATAACCCAAAAGGCCTTACAATTGGGCATGTATGCTGCTAACTTGATGAATCAATAAAGTATTTGTTGTTCCTTCTCTCCTTGGTGTTGTACTTTGTGTTGTTTGCTTCCGTTGTGTTTACTCAACAAGGTGATCAGGTAGTTAGGCGTGCCTCTAGCCCTAGCTAGTCATCCCTCCTTGCGTCAAGTGGTATCAGAGCTTGAGGTTCATCCTTGAAGAAATCGGATCGTGTAGAACCCTAAGTTGATTTTGGTTGTAGGGTGGCAAACCTACACATTTGACCTATAACTTGCAGAGGGTTATGATCTTGAGGAACTTGTTTGTCGAAATGTTTCGAGGTAGAGGAAATGTTGACATTGGTATTATGGACATGTTGAGACAAATTGCAGCCACATTAGATGTTGTGGAGACAGCCCAGAGGATAGTAGTGCATCTTGATGATGTAAGTAATGATGAAGCAATTGCACCAAAACCTAATCCAAAACCTAAAGAAGATCAAGATGAGGAAAGACTATTGAGAGTATTGTCTAAGGCACATTTAAATCCTACTATGGAAGTCGTTCCTTATGATGGAAAGTTGGACACCAATGTTGTGTTAGATTGGACCCCTAATATGGACAAGCTCTTTGAGTACGAAAACATTCTTGATAATAGGAAGGTGAAGATTGCACTCGCTAGGTTGAAAAGCTATGCCTCACTGTGGTGGGAGCATTTGCAAACTGATAGACAGAGAAGAGGAATGGAAAAGATCAGGACCTGATTGAAAATGGTGAACAAAGTAAAGCAGAAGTTCCTTCCAGTTGATTACCAAGTCAACTTGTTGAGAAAGATGCAAAATTTGAGATAAAAAGACATGACTGTAAAAGAGTACACTGAGGAATATATAGATTGGATATCAAATCTAGACATATGGATGATGGGGTTAGGAAAGTTGCAAGGTACCTGAATGGATTGAGATCTGGAATTCAAGATGAGACAAATTTTGTGAAATTGGAAAATGTGGGAAAAGCATATCAATATGCCTTGAAAGTTGAGGAGATCTTGACAAAGAAGCATGAGCGAAGATAGAGAGCTAGACGTGGTAGATTCCAGATTGGCAGAGGTAGATCTTATGTTGAAGGTGGCAGGTCTGACAATTTTGCACAAGATAAGGGTAAATCTGAATGGAAAAATGATTATAAAGGGAAGTCTGAGTGGAGATGTGGTAGTTCTTACCAAGGACGTACTAGTTCTTACCATGGAAGAGGTAATTCTTATTCTAGAGGTGGTTTTCATGGTAATTGTTTAGGATGTGGCAAAGAAGGGCATAGATCCTTTCAATGTAGGTACACTAGTGAAAATGAACAGGGTAACAAAAATGATGTGATTCAAGCAGATCTTGAGAGTTCACCTTGTAGACCTGAGGTTGGAGAAAATTTGATGGTAAGCAGAACTTTGTGTAATAAGACGATTGATGAGGAACCTATCCTGAGGAGAAGTCTTTTCAAGACCAGATGTAAGATGGCAGGAAAATGTTGTAAAGTGATCATTAACAATGGAAGTTCGGCAAATTTGGCATCAAAGGAGCTGATTACAAAGTTGCAATTGTCAAGGTTGAGACACCCTAAGCCCTATCATGTTTCAAGGGTCAAAGATGAGCATAAATTGTTGCAATGTGCTGTGAAATTCAAGATTGCAAACTATTTTGATGAAGTTCTGTGTGATATTATGCCTATGGATTGTTGCCATGTTCTATTGGGTAGACCTTGGTAGTACGATAGACATGTGTTGCATGATGATAGATTAAATCAATATACACTTTGGGTGAATGGAGAAAAGAAAATATCATTGCCTTCGATTGAGTCTTCTGATGAGATAAATTGTATAGTTTGTGTGGTTAATGGAAAGCAATTTGAAAAGGAGATGACAAAGAACCAAGTTTGTTTTGCTATAATACCTAGAGGTCTGAGTTGTGCTAGTAATCACCAAGTGATAGAATATGGTAATGACTGATACAAAGATAGAGGCCGAGTGACAGTAGAAAAGGACAATCTATGTTGAGTGCAAGTGGAAATTGAAAATTTGCTTGATAAGTATAAAGAGATTGTTGCAGAAGATATACCAAGTAGTTTACCACTAGTAAGAAGTATAAGTCATTGTACGGATCTAATTCCTAGAGCTAGTTTGCTGAATAAAGCATCATATAGATTGACACCTATTGAAATTGAAGAAATTAACAAACAAGTGCAAGAGTTGTTGCAGAAAGGTTTGATCAAAGAAAGCTTGAGTCCATGTATTGTACCTATTGTATCGGCACCTAAGAAAAATGGAGAATGATGTGTACTACTTCTAGAGCTATAATCAAGATCACAGTAAAATATAGGTTTCTTATGCCAAGGATGGATGACATGATGGATTGTTTGAGTGGAGAAAAGTATTTTACTAAGATTGATTTGAAGAGTGGTTATCATCATATTAGAATCAGAGATGGTGATGAATGGAAAACTGCTTTCAAGAAAAAAGATGGTTTGTATGAGTGGTGGGTTATGCCTTGGTTTGACTAATGCACCTAGTACTTTCATGAGGTTGATGAATGAAGTCCTAAAAAGATTCTTGGGTAAGTTTGTGATTGTTTATTTGGATGATATTCTCATATTCAGTAAGACTAAGGAAGAACGTCTTGAGCATGTTAGGCAAGTAATGCAGATATTGAAAGAGGAGAAGTTGTTAATTAATTTCAAGAAGTGTTATTTTATGCAAGAAGAGATTGTGTATTTGGGATTTGGGATTTCAGTTGATGGTTTGAGAATGGATCCTAAGAAGGTTAAAGTAATTTTGGAATGGCCTACACCTGAGAATGTGGGTGAAGTTAGATCATTTCATGGTTTGGCTAGTTTCTATATAACGTTTATAAAGAATTTCAGTTCTGTTTGTAATGCTATGACTGAGACTATGAGAGGAGATAAAAAGGATTTCAAATGGACACATGGAGCTAACAAGAGTTTTGAGACTTTGAAACAATAGGTTGTTGAGTTACTTGTATTGACTTTACCTGATTTGAATAAGGCATTTCAAGTTGAATGTGATGCAAGTGGCAGTGCAATAGGAGTTGTGTTGAGTCAAGAAGGTAAACTTGTTGCTTTTTTCAGTGAGAAGTTGAATGATGCTGAAAGGAAGTATTCTATGTATGATCAAAAATTTTATGTTATTGTTCAAGCCTTGAAAAAGTAGAGACATTATTTGATTCCTAAAGAGTTTGTATTGTATACTAATCATAAAGCTTTATAGTATTTGAGAAGTTAGCATTAGTTGAATCAAAGACATATGAAGTGGGTTGAATATTTACCGAGTTTTACACTTGTGATCAAGCATAAGAGTGGAATCACTAATTGAGTTGCAAATGCATTGAGTAGAAGACATTCTTTGTTGACCGAGATGAAGGTTACAACTCTTGGTTTTGATAAGATGAAGGAATTGTATGATATTCACCCTAATTTTTTTGAGGTGTGGAGAAAGTGCAGAGCACCAAATCTATCAAATCAATAGAGTAAGTATGAAGATTATTTCATCCAAAGAAGGTATGTTGTTCAAAGGAATTCAATTCTGTAATGCAATAAGTTCTATGGGAGTTGATTAAGGAAAAACATTGTGGTGGATTGGTTGGACATTTTGGCATTGATAAGACATTTAGTTTGCTTAAGGATAAATATTATTGGCCACAAATGTATAAGGATGTTGAAAAGCATGTTAGGAGTTGTGGAATTTGGCAAATTGCAAAAGGAGTAAGTCAGAATACTAGATTGTATACACCTATTTCTGTTCTCGGGAAACCTTGGAGTGACATTAGTATGGATTTTGTTCTTCGATTACCTAAGACAGCAAGAGGGTATGATTCCAGATTTGTAGTTGTGGATAGATGGTGCAGGAGCACCTAGGTGATGCTACAATGTAACCTAGGGTTCGTAGTCAAGTTTTGGCTTGTAGTGGTCTTAGCCAAGCCACTAGTGTAATAAGGGAGGCTAGTTAGTCCTAGAGTGTGAGTTAATGATTAGCGGGTCTAAATAGGTTATTAGAAACATGCAATGTTGCTTGTTTGTTCAAAATTGCTAAATATTGTGCAAATGTTGTCATTGTTGTCAAACATGACATCTGTGCATTCAAGGGGCTAAATTGGACAAACAAAGGATGGAATAGTGTTTTCATGTCCTAGGATTCATATTTAAGAATTTGGGAGAGTTTCAAGAGGTTTGGACCAAGTTTGGTCTAACTATGCTAAATATTGTCAAATTGCATGACAACTTTGCAAATTTGCAACTTTTGTTGCTTTGAGTGGACCTTCGAGCAAGGAGTTGAATAACTGCCTCAAACAATTAGGACATGTGTGTTGCACCTATTTCAAACTTCCTTCGACCTGTGAAAAGGGTTGGATGACATTTTAAAGTAAGTTTGATTAGTGAACAAGCAATTTTCTGAGCAATTTTATCACAGTCAATGCATTTTCCTTTCATTGGGTCACTTCATGGATTGATCTCTGCACTGTAACCTGTGCATGAGTTGGTGGATGTAAATACTAGATTTTATGTGTGATTAGATAGGTCATTTGTTTTCATTTCATTGCTTTTTGTAAAATCTTTTGTTTTTAACACTATTGCTGGTCTGAACTAGGCAGTTTTTGGTTATCCAGTCATAACTCACCTTCCCACCATGGCATTTGCACGATTCCTTGGGATGTGTGAGATGACTCCCTATACTATAGGTGTGCAAGATATTGGGCCCTAGAAAGCAAGCGTAGCATTTTTTGCAGTGATTCCCTAGGCAAGCCAGAGGAGCATGGCTAGGGATCACAGTGGTTACAATAGCATTTGATGGGATTAAATGCATTGGTTGATTTAATCCAAGTCGATGGAGAGGAGGATATGAGTGTGGAGAAGCCTTGTGCCGAAGGAGAAGTTATGATGATGAGTTTTTCTTTGTGTGTGAACAAACCCTTGTGCTTGCTAAAAGACTAATGCAAAACCCTTGAATGTAGGCTTAAATCAAGCAACCCACTGTATGGACAGGTTGGGGAAGTGAGATCAGGTAAATTTGAAAGGTCCTTCAAAAGGGTGTTAGAATATGGAGTTTGTTTGCCACCTTGTTAAGAAAGTTTGTGAGTTATAAGCCAAAAAGGGAGTTTTAAGGCCTAAATCCTTGTAGCCCTATTAGGCCCAGTTTCAAGCAAATTCTTGAAATTGATAAGGATTTGAATATATTTTGCGTTGACGAACATTGTAATGTACCCAATGATCTGGCAGACATTCCTCTCCATTCTTCATTGGTTTTGGTCATATTTCATCTCTTGGTGTGGGTGAAGCAAGAAGGCATCCATGGAGCATGTTTGGGGTTGAGTGGATTTCACCATTAGTGTGGACAAATTGAAGAGGTGGAGGATTGGGGATAGGATCTTCTTAAGTTGAGGTTAGTAAAAACCTTAATAGGCTAGAGAAGTGTCCTGGTGAAGACCCTAAAAGAAGGTAAGGTTGAAGAGCAAGACTTGTCCTTACATCAATAGATTTTCTAAGATGGCACATTTCTTACCATGTAACAAGACATCTGATGTTGTGCATGTTGTTGAGATTTTCTTCAAAGAGACTGTTAGATTGCATGGATTACCAAGAAGTATTATTTCTAACAAAGACAATAAATTTATTAGCTACTTTTGGAGGACTTTGTGGAAGAAGATGGATACTGAGTTGAAGTTTAGTTCTACATTCCATCCATAGACAGAGGTTGTGAATATAAGCTTGTGTAATTTGTTAAGATGTTTAGTTGGAGATAAGTTGAGTAAGTGGGATATAGTATTGGCACAAGCTAAGTTTGCATATAATAATTTTGTGAATTGGAGTAGTGCGAAAACTCCTTTTGAGATTGTTACTGGAATGCAACCTAGAGGTATATCAGATTTGAGCGATGTTGGTAAAGAGAAGAAAAGTGTTGAAAGGGAAGTATTTGCATGAGGAAGTGACGCTTAAGTTGCAACAAAGTAATCAGAAGTATAAGGAGAATGTTGATAAGTCTAGGAGAAATCATGTTTTTGAAGTTGGAGATGAGGTGATGGTTCATTTGAAGAAGGGAAGATTTCTTGTTGGAACATACACTAAGCTGAAAATGAAGAAGTTTGGTCCTTGTAGAGTTTTGAGTAAATTTGACAATGGTAATGCTTATGACATTAAGTTGTCTAATGACATGGATATATCTACTATATCAATGTTGCTGATTTGCATAAGTATCATTAGTCAGATGATGAAATTATTGTACCAGATGATTATCCTAAGCAGCAGATTCAAGAGGTTGAACAGATATTGGATCATAGAATTGGTAAAAATGCAAGAGGAAAGGATTGCTATGAATATTTGCTGAAGTAAAAAAATAGACCTGTTGAAGATGCTACATGGATTTTTCAATCTGAGTTGGATTCAGCTCAGATTGTAACACATGCATGATTTAGGAGAATCATTTCTTTCAACCCTGGTTGTCTGATGTAGGAGCATACTAGGTTGCCTCACTATCTTGTTCATCTTTGTTCCTAATGCCCGTTAATGACAAGTTCCAATGGTTGCCAAGCTACAGTCATTGCTGAGTTGTGGCTGAGCATTCTTGTATGTGTTGAGTTGTCCAGTGTTGGCCAAGTGTTCCTTCGTGCGCCTTATGAACCAGATGCTTGTCAATGCTCGGTTCCTTCTTTGACTGAGTTTGTCTGTGATTGCTTCTTAGTTTGAGCCAACTTGTGTATTTAATTTGGATCGTAAATTTAATCTAAGGATCTTGTCTTGAGATGTGTGCAGACCATTTTAAGGTCAGCCTTCTATTATATAATGATCTAGAATCTTCTGTAAGCAATTTTGGCAAGTATAATTAGGAGTGCTTAGGTTAGGTTAGAAATCACAAAGAGTTTAGAACATATGTTCCTAGAAGAGCAAGTTTAGAGCTTGATTGTGGATTTTGAACTTGTATTCTATATTTGGCCATAACCCATAAGTCCTTACAGCTAGGCATGTATGCTAATAACTTGATGAATCAACAAATTATTTGTTGTTCCTTCTCTCCTTGGTGTTGTACCATGTGTTGTTTTCTTCCGTTGTGTTTACTGAGCAACCTAATTGGGTAGTTAGGCATGCCTCTGGCCCTAGCTATTCATCCCTCCTTGTGTCAATTGTACTGCAGCATGGTTGCTCATGAGGCTGCAAAGATAAGAGTATCTTTGGTTATGACTTGGGAATATATACTATGGAAGAAGATTGTGTTGAAAACAAGAGTAGCTGATAGATAGATCTTACCATTTTCATGATTATTCTTGCAATATAGGATCCTATTTCATATTGAGTTCTCCCATCTATGTTATTCAATGGCTCTGATTAGTTGCTCCTATTGCGCTTTTTTAGTATTTGAAGAACTCGTTATTTTTTTGTTCATTTCAAGAACTCTTCTTATATCTAATATCATAAATATCATGATCATCAATTTGTATACTCTTCCTTTATTTACTTGACACTTCTGATGTCGTGTCGGTGGTTCAGCTTCCTTTGCAATATCCCTTTCAAGTCTAAATCAAAATTTCTGATTCCTTAACCTGAAAATTTCATCAAACACTTTGCACACAAGGGACATATTGCAGATCTGAATTTTGATTTCTTTCTAAATGTCAAACTTCAATAGATATGCTTGCAAAGAACTCCAAAACATCTAACAATGAAGATGCAAATGTTTTTTGAAACATATAGCATTGATTACAAATGAGAAAATATGCATCTACAACAATAAGACATTAGGGCAACCCCTGCTATGATTTTCAATAATATTCTAATCCATTTTGAAAACATTTTGATATAAGATTTTGATATATATCAGATTACAAGACTTCCGCAACTGATTTCTAAATCCCTACAAATGCCTTAAGATATTCAGATCTAACCTCAATGAAATGCAAAATATAAACTAGTAGACTTGGAAACCGCCCAAAAAAAAAAGGATTTTACTGTAGTGACGGTACTGTTGCAAAAAAAAGAGGATTTTACTGCAGCAACATTGTAGCAATGACACTGTAGTACCGACATTGTTCACCTTCTACTACAGGAAAGTCTTTCAACTCTTCTAAAATCATTAACCAAATATCCCAACACTATTGCAATATGTCTGGAGATTAATATCAGACTTATTTATTCAAACTTTCCTCCTCAAATCTGGCCCTAGGCCACAAATTCAGCACAATGAAAAGACTAATTGTCTTCTCCAATAGTTGCAAACCTTCAGAGGATCTTTCACCACCTCAGTTATGCGAATCAAAGGGAGTGTTCCTCCCAATGACCAATGTAGCAAACTGCAGAAACCCTTGGCCCCACAAGTTATTAGGCAAAGTAGATGACAACACATTCAATGTACAAACATGAGGCTTCCCTCTATATTTATTTTTTTCCTCCAAGAGGTCGGCCTCCTTCTAGAAGAAATAAAAATAATATTTAATTTCACTTTCTAAAAGATTCACCCTTTCTTACAATAATAATTAATTGCACTTTAAAGTAATATTAAAAATATAATTAATATAAAGAGCAAATATCATAGGCTACAGGAAGTTTGTGGCTACAAGAAACCTGTAGCTGCTAGATGTTTGTGGCTGCAGGAAGACTGTGACAACAGTAAGAACTGGCCACACAACCCTCTCCTCAACACCTTGGCGTACAAGGGTCCAATTATAGGCCAAACTCCATTAGATCTTAGCGCTAGTGAGAAGGGGACATTACATCCTTGGTTGACTCATATGGTTGCAGTCCTTTATCTTCCATAAAACTATGCATTTTGTAATAAAAACAAAGGTTTATAAGTAGGCACACGATAGCTAATATGGCAGTGATGTTCTCTGGATATATTTTTCAGCCATTTCTAGGGTTGAAAATTGCAGGGCTATTGTTCACATTCAAAATCGTAGTCCTCATCCAATTCTTGGAAACATTGTAGATGAATTATGCTGGAGCTACCAGAACATATATCTACTCTATTAATGCTCAATACCATATTAATGCCAAGGAAACAATTTCTTTATTTAATTCCAAAATAGTTCATACCAACACATCCCTTCGCTATGCCTAACTACCAAAACCCCTTACTAACAATCCTCAATCATAAGTATTTAATACTAATGTTTTATTATGACTACATTATCCCCCCACCCCCCAAAAGAAGTCATCGTCCTTGGTTGGTCAAGAGAGCCAACCAACACATTCCTTCGCTATGCCCAACTGCCCAAACCCCTTGCTAACAATCCGTAATCATAACTATTTTATACTAATGTTTTATTATGACTCTGCATTATCCCCCCACCCCCCAAAAGAAATCGTCTTTGAGATGCCTAAAGCAAAATGAACTAGCCAATCCACACTTCTACGTAGTGTGTGAAGACGTCCTTGAAATGGAGGTGTGTAATTGCTGCCTTTAGAGCCACAAGTCTCATTTTGTTGCCAGTTGCTTGGCCCGAGATGTTTGAACTAGCCACAAGGAGTTCATCTGATCCCTTTCTATGAGTGCTAACTTCTCCGCTTGAGTCAACTTCTCCAACTACCATTCTTTTTCAAACTTTTGCATTTTTGCCTCAGGAGGGCCCATTCTTCTTTGATTTTTGTTACATCCTCCTGTGCTTGCCAAAGCTCTAGAAAAGTTACCCTAAATGCACCCTCTATCTGCGCTATCACCTACATAAGGAGTGGCTTCCCTATGTGTCCACAATGCAAGATGTCTTCCACTTCTCTGTTTCCTCTTCCTTTCTAATTTGTTCTCCCATCAACGTGATCCACTCTTCATTTCATCCATCCCATATAAATGTTATTGAGTGATTGCGTTGCCTTCAATATTGTGTCCATATCGAACTCCTTTGCGCTCTTTATCATTTCTTGTGTACCTTGTGTTATCACATGTAACTCTGTTAAGAATGTTCAAATTTCTTCCTAAATGAATGTACCTTCCTTTCCATCATACCTTCTATGTGTTCACCTTGTCGTTCCATCCTATCTTCTCCTACATCTTTTGTTTACATCAAAGTGGGTGACAATGGAGGTACTTCTTTCACACCCATGTGGAATTTCTCTAATAATTTGTCTGCCTCATCCTCCTCCCCTCCTTGTCTAGGGCTTTACTCTTGGTTGATGGCAATGATATGCTCTTGTTGCATCCATGTTCTCCTAGCATCAATGGATGTGACTACCAAGGCAATTGGTTGAGCCATCTCTACTCCTTGTGGGTGGTGATCATAATTGGGTAAGGTTCCTTCTTGTGGGACCAAAGATCTACCACCTTAGCCCGAGGTGTTTGTTCTGCTAGAACCAAGTTTGCTACAGATGATAGTTGTGATGTTGTGAATGATATTCATTTAGCTCCCCAATCTAGTAATGTTAGTGCTTTACCTATCTGTGTTGTATGGTTGGTTTCATTTCCTTCTGCTGCTGGTGTATTGTTGGCTTCCCCTCCCAATACCGTACAGCCACTGCCTTCCTCCGTACAAAGGCCCTTTTCAATTGTCGTACGGTTTTCATCTGTTGTATGAACATCCCTATTTATTTCATCTATACAATTGCACTGCACATCCTCCACTGTACAGTCATCTTTGGTTTCCTCCCACGTAGAGCCGTCATCCCTTTCCTGCACGTCCTCCTACATTTCGGTCGTAAGGGCATGCATTTCTTTTGTACGCGTGCCTTCTTTTGTTTAGGTCGTACAGTCAATGGCTTGTCTTCCTGATGGGGACACAACCCAAGAACAGAATGGAAACAACAGAAAAGGGAAATTATATTACTGAGAAAATAAGCTAGTACAAATAGTACAGAGAAAATAAACTTCAGAACTTGCCCTATGGGCTTACAATAGCATAAATCTGGAGAATATTTCTCCTTTTAGCACCTCCTCTCAAACTCCACTCCGAACTGCCTTTTACAATGCCAGAAATCTCCTTAAATAGACCCCGGAGGGTTAAGGACTAGGAGTACATTCTAGAAAGTGCTAGTAGGCATCCACCGACAAAATAGAAGGTTCTAGAAGTTGCGTTAGAAGTCGGTGCAAATCTAGAAGAATCCAGAAACGGTAGCCGAACTTCCGAGAGGCATAACTTTTGAACCGTAGCTCCGATTGACAAACCGTTTACATTTTCGGAAAGCTCTCGAAGCGCTCTATAGCCCTATGGACCAGCTTCGCTCGTCCCCCATTTTTCAACCCTTTTCGAGGTCATTTAATGCCCCAAACCTGACTTTGAAGCATTCTTAGGAGGTCTCCAAAACTCGAAAAACTGCAATAACTTTCAAACCGTGGGGCCTATTGACCTGATTCTTTTTCTGGAATGCTCTAAATCATGATTACATTCATCTGGCCAATTCACACCTTCTAGTTTACCGAAATGATGGCCCAAATACATGCTCCTATTTTTTCGGGATTTTCAAACGCACTGATAGTTGAACTATGAGAGTTGGAACCTTTATTTGAGCCAAATGGGTATCCAAAAATGTAAAGAGATGAAACAGAAACTAAGTCTAAGTACACTTTTTTGGGTGACACAAGATTGCCCTTATACCTCTGGATGCTCCTGCATCACTTCCTCATACGATTATTGTTGTCGTACAATGGTGCTGCAAGATTGAGTGGGCCAAAATTTGCTTAACCATATTGGTATTAGGAATATGAGTATGGGAAATATGAGTAGCAGGAATCAGTTGTACATCAGTAACAAGAGGTTTAAGGAAAAACTAGGAATCTTCACTAGATATAATGGTCTTCTTTTTGAAGGAGGGTAGCCTGTAGTTCAAGAAAGAGATGCGATTTTAGTGAGTAAATCAAAACGAGCTTATTGGGCCCAAAATGATCCAGAAGAACTTGAAGAACTTTCAACCTTCTTTCTCCTCGAATATACGTGCTCAAAACTTCCCAGTATGATAGCCTACAATTTCCCAAACACCAATTAGAACAAGGGCATAAAACTTCAAACGAAAGCAAGAGGCTTTCGAATGCATCTATGCCCCCAGCAGAGCCGCCAAAGGCTGTTGGATGGATATTTTGCAACCAACTATTTGTATAAATCCAATTGCAAAATAGGTGGACCACCCACAACGTATGAGACAGAGTCTCTCCTATCTTTAAGGGATTGTTCCTCCTTCTCACCATTCCTTGGATCAACTCAAGGTAAGCAAGAAGTTGAGAGATTTTGTAAGGGTTGTTACCAATATTCTTTACTCTTATTCAAGAAAGAGTCCACCTGCGAAGCGAGTAATGGGCAAGATGAAATCTCTAACTACACTTCTATCTAATAGTTGGAAACGGTGATACCGATAAACCAACACCAACTCAAAGGCTGGTTTAAAGCATACCGATTAGGCTCTAAGTCTTGTTTTAACCTATTCTATAAGAATAACCTCTACCATTGGGGCGTAAAGACTTCCAAAAGTAAGGAATTCTAACTACTTTTGTGAATTGAGACGGTAATACAAGCTACAGTCAAAGCTTCTAGTCTACATATCACCATAATCGCTCTCAGTTAAAGCTTTCACTCCGATTGCTTATTAACCCATTATGCTGTTTTATTAAAACATAGAATAACCACATTAATCAAAGATAATAGACACAAATTACGGTCAAAGCTTCTAATTTGTACAATCACAATTGCTCTCAATCAAAGTTTCAGCTCCAATTGTTTCTTTGTATTCAGTTTTCTTCAAATTAGTACTACACAATCAAAGTTATGCTTGCGCAATTTTATTAGAACTTTCTTACATATAATAAAAGATGATTTTTACAATGAGGGGGGCACTTCTTATATAGGAAAAGAAATGAGAAAAAGGAGGAAAACGTGGTAGCAACTCAACCACTTTGACCCGGTAAAACTAAGTGAGAAGAATTATTAGATTACATGTCATGAGGACATGCAATCGAATTACATGCCATTGCATCACATGCTTTTCATCTTCCCCAACTACAATGATGAAATGCTAAAGACTAAAAAGGAAAAGGCAAACAAATTTGAATCAACCCTTGAAATTATCAAGGAAAGCCTTATACTTGGCAATACAATCATGAACCATAAGAAGATCTAGGATCTCCATTGTCTTTGAAATGGCTTCAATTCTAGCTGCATTTGCATGTATTGATTTTACAACTTTGTAATTCTCTACAAGAGAATCCCATAAGTGCTTTGCCACAAACTTGTATGGAGCAAATTTGTTCATTGTCTGCAATCAAAATCAGCATTGACTTTGTCAATGTACATTGAGGTCATCATTTCTTTAGTGAACAGGTTATCATGTTCAGTAAGGACCTTGCATCCCATCTTCTCCAGATCGTTCATGATCTATATTTCCACTACTTGACAGCCTTCTACTGCTCCCTATAACTTTGGCAAAAGCTTTCCCATTACCAACTCCTTATGAACCTTGAGTCCTTGATATATGTAAAACATATCAGAGGATGGAATGACGTCGCATCAAATCAAGACATCCAAATCAACATCTATCATTTGATCCCAAATACCCAAAATTTCTTTCACAGTATCGATTTCTTGGTTAAGGAAGCGATCATGTCATGAAGAATCTCCTCAATACCTCTGATAGTTCAAGGACCTTGACGCATCTTTGATTGATTGAACTTCTTCTGAGATAACTTCTTCGAACCAAGTCTTTGATGCCTCAACTCTCTGATTCACCTAAGTTGTCTAAGATGTAATGACTATGGGCTGCGAGGATTGTTGGTGAATGATATCATGAAGATGAGCAATCTCTTGTTTCAACTAATTCTTCTTTTCCCAAAGCTCGTGATTGCTTTTTGACAAATTGGAGAGTGCATCTTGGGCATCTTATAAACACCCCAGCTGTGACTGCTTACCAAGTTCAATTTTGGTGAACTTGTAATCTGAGTGATTAACCTCCTCCTCAGCTAGTTTGACTACCAAAGCCTCTACAATCTCAGCATATTTGGTATTTTCAGAATCAACAATGATTCTTGAAATGACCTTGGCTTTTGAGAGTTTAGATTTGTTCTTCTTGGCAAGGAGATTATTTGGGGGTAGTACGACCACCTTTTCACGGCGATTTTTCACAACCATGCAAGCAGACTAAAACCTTCATATGTTGAAGCTAGAACAGCAGCTACAACAGACATTGATCCTTATTGTATTTATGTCATCACTGTGCATGCTTCAATTTGCATAGCCGGAACCATAGGTGTCCTTTGGGATGCCTCCGTCATGAACATCTTGAACCCTACAACCAAGGTATCAAGTTGGGAAACTTGACCTTCTGTGAGAGCTGGAAAATCATCAAATACATTTCCCAAGTTCTCACATTGCTCTGTTGTGAGGATAGGAGGAGCTATAGAAGAGATGGGTTGTGTCGACATGTTCACTTCCAAGACAGAAATGGTAGGCATGAATATAGTGGAGAATGAATCCACGTCATTGTCAACGGCATCCAAAAAAGGTTCCTCCCAAATAGATGGCTCTTGGTTGTTTGTTGGTCGCAGAGAAGATATGATCATTATGTCTCCCTCTTCCTCGTTGTCTTCTTCATCTAATTATTTCTCCAATTCTTCCTCCGATTCTTGAGCTTGCATGGGTGCTTGAGAAGAATCTAAAGGCGGTTTTGATCATTTTCCTCCTTTGAGCTTAAACTTAAGTGTTAAAGCTAACCATGAAGACGATGAACCATCCTTTATAATCTCTACCTGAGATCTCCTTCTAACCAACCCGAAGTGATTGCAATCTACCCCTAGCTTTGGATGTACACTCTTGAGGCCTGTAATGTTCAACCACTTGTTAGTATTCAGTTAGATTGGAATCTATCAAAGATAAAATTTCCTTCCTTTTTTTGCCACTGAATAGGGAAAGGGGTGAGCTTGTCAAACAAAGCATTGTTATACTCTAGATCTAGGATATGTTAAGTTCGTACCTTCAATCGATTGATTCAATCATGAGATACATTGTTGATGATAAATCATCATTTAGACAAATATTCTTATGTATATAATATATATATATATATATATGTTATATTATATTTATAATATACATTATGTATATATGGTTATATATATTATTATTATCTAATGATGATTAACCGTAGAGACATGTCTCTTCATGAGACATGTCTCCTCTCATATCTATAACTCTTCAAATCTGTTATTACATTTGCGGAAAACAATCCTAGATACTTCAACATAGTATCAAAGACAAACTACAAGTGTAATAGAGCAATCAAAGACATGGTATTATACACAGCGATAGCTTATCAGATGAGAAAATGATTTAAAAGATATAGATGGAACGGAAACAAATAAGGAGAGCATCGAATACATAAGAAGAGATTCTAGCGAGTGGTGAGACACAAGGACAGACTGAGATAGTGGTAACAGATTTTTTATTTTATTTTTGTCAACCATAAACTCTTCTAACTTTTGCACCCACAACCTTTATATAATGTATCCATTTTACATATTTATCACTACCAATAAACGAGACACCTCCTTGGTCAGATGCCCCAATGAAGTCTAGACTCTCACATGAGATTATAAATTGATGTTGCTCAGTATGGTGCTTGTCTTAAATAAGGTAATTGTCTGCATTGGGTATCACACACCAAGAAACTAATATTTAATAACACTTCATCTCATCTTAAAGGAGTTGTGCAATGATAGTATCTTCACCCCTACTAGGAACTTAATAAAAGGTGTATGAAAATTGATTCATCTCCAAAGATTGTTGTATCTCTCCAATATCACTTATATCTCCACAAATGTTCTGTAAAACAGAGGATTTTCCGATGTGCAAATCTTTAATTGTTTTCTCTGCTTTTGTATTACACCAGTTCAATCTTTGCTTGAAGATTTCTTGATTTCTGATTTCAAATTTTTAAAAAAAAATACACAGTTATACAAAAACATCTCTACCAAGATAGTAAGAACAAGATTAGCATTGTGGACGAAAGGATTGGTCTATCAATAATTATATTATTGCCAGAGAGATGTATTCCCACACTTAAACATCCGTTGATCATTCTAATATCCTAACTTTTATTCCACTAATTCCTAAATGGATCGTTGCTTATATCATTTTCTCTGCATCTTTGACTGTTTAATATTCAATGTGATCATGACAATAAATGTTGTGGATGAAAATATATTACTGTCATAGGCTTCCGAACTTGACTATTCCTGGAAGTCAGGTTAATAAACTTCCGATAAAGCTTCAGTGTGAAGATATATTGAGATTCACATTTCTATAAACTTATAATATTCAAACAAGAAGTAGTTGCTGTTATCTTCATCTCTTAAACGATCTTTGTAATAATGTCTTTCCCTAATGTCACTCTAATGCCCTTTATTTCCTTCTGACATTGAAACAAACTCAATATAGCCAGCACGTTATAGTGGAGCGAAATACAAGTCTGTGAGTAGAAGAATTGAACATATTATACATCTACCAAAATGGGGGAAAATAGACGTTAAATGATTGTATCTTAAATTGTACACAAGTAAATATTATTCAAATTTATATTTGAACACCATTTTCAGGAAGCAATTATCATGTTGCGAGAAGATTGGATCACAGAGACCACCCATTCAAATAAGATAATATGCATGATTGCTACATAGAACAGTGAATGCATTCTGAGAGGAATATGGCCAAAGGTTGAACATCTTTAAAACAATGATTCATGATTAAAATCCATACAGGGCATTCAAATTCAATTTCTGACTGGAAGCTTTGGAGCAAATTGAGGAAGAACCCAAACGGGGACATTACCGTTCCTCTGACAAATTTTCAAAATAATATTCAAAATCCAGAGCCAGAATTTGAAACTAAAATCTAGAGCCAGAATTTGATGCTAAAATCTAACTTATGGAAGGCACATTCAAAATTTGTCATTGATGATGATTAACATAAGCTAGAGACTAATCGAATTTAGAAATAATTATATACAACTTGACAATGGATATCATCTCAGACTGTAGCCATATACCAAACAGGGAGGTATCTGGGTACAATGAATGCTAGAGTGTCAATGATATGGTATGGTAGAAGTGACTAATATCTGCATTGCATATCAAAACAAAATACATCCATTAGTCAATATAGTTATCAGGAGAATGAGAATCAATACAATAATATATAGAGAATGTTATCAATATGAGAATATTAAATAACATGTTAAATTTATCTCTTCCTTTATCATTTTGACCCACTTCATTAATCGATTGCCTATTCAATGTTAATGGTTTCATATTATCTATTGCAGGACTAAATAACATTTTCTGATCAGCTATATCATCATACAATTGAGACTTAACTATTAGTGCCAACTCTTCTGCTAGCTTCTCTAAATTGACTTCATATTTTCTATTGCTGATTCTCCCATCCAATGCATAACTAGGAGCTTGCTGCTTAGTATCCTTTGGTGAGTTAGAAAATACCGATTCCTGTACTAGCTTTCTTCCTTTGCATATCCTGCTGGCCAGAATAACACAAAGGTTTGAAATAAGATAAATACTCCAAATTATTTAACTTGGTGTTAAAACCAAAATCTACTCGTATCAAACTATCCCTCCTTCTGTAGCTTGGAGAGCAGAGACAATCACTACATTTAGTAAACTGATGGTCTAAGTGATAGCCAATAACATGGCCTATGAAGGCCTCATAATCTATCATAGAAGTATATAAGATTGCATTCGAGAAAGAAACATCTTTATCTGAGTAGTCATGGGATAAAATAGTGACTGAAAACTCCATAAAATGGAAGAAGTGGAAATTTTACATTGCGGGGAGAATAATAACCAATGTTTCATTCCCACTGGTTGACAAATGCTTATATGAAGACGTTTATTATCTCTTACATATGGATCCTCATTGGAGTAGCTTGTATCAAGGATGCTGATGTACAGATAAGTATTTCTTATTTTTGAGTATCACAATAATCTATTCACTGTATTCTCTTTAATTTTTATGCGTACCATAAAAAGAGCCATTTGTCTTGATCTTTTCCCTTGTCTCTGAGGTTGTTCGTGCAGGAAAAGAAGGTTGGTACTTTACACATGCTACCAAATATTGTGTAGACTCAATCTTATAACATTAGCTTAAAAAGAAGCTTTGATCAAGAATTCATTAGTCATCTGATGATTTGGCTGAATAAAGTGAGGCTCATGAAACGAATATCTTTGCTAATTGAGATTATAAATATCCTTTCATATCAAGAGGGAGTTTGATACTTCATCAGAGACAACCTTATATGAGCTCAAAAGATTGATATTTAGAGGGAGTCTAAAAATACACATGTATGACTGGATGATTTTGACGGGCCTACCCCTATGAGCATCACCTAGATTCAATGAGTGCTAAGTGTTCTATTTATTCTCATGAGAGATGGATTCATGTTGAATCGCTACTCATAAAACATGGGTCAATGAGTTTGACTCAAAAATCACACAGTTAAATCCTGATAGCAATATCACAATTTGACTTGTGGAAATTATTGCCTACTTATCAATTGATGAGCTTAAGGGGCTTTCTAATGAATGGTTCATAAGGCACAACACTTGGTGAAGGTTTTGCAAACGGGGTTACAAGCTTTGGGTTTAACCATGGAGGAAACTTTGTAGTTAAGTGCGCTCGTGCTAGAGTAGTAAGATGGGTGACCTCCCGGGAAGTCCCAGTGCTTCACCCCTGTGAGCATCACCTAGATCTAATGAGTGCTAAGTGTTCCATTTATTCTCATGAGAGATGGATTCATGTTGAATCACTACTCATGAAACATGGGTCAATGAGTTTGACTCAAAAATCATACAGTTAAATTCTGATAGCAATATCACAATTTGACTTGCTGTGGAAATCATCTCCTACTTATCAATTGATAAGCCTAAGGAGCTTTCTAATGAATGGTTCATAAGGCACAACACTTGGTGAAAGTTTTGCAAATGGGGTTGCAAGCTTTGGGTTTAACCATGGAGGAAACTTCGAAGTTAAGCACGCTCAAGCTGGAGTAGTACTGGGATGGGTGACCTCCCGAGAAGTCCCGGTGCTTCACCCCTGTGAGCATCACCTAGATCCAATGAGTGCTAAGTGTTCCATTTATTCTCATGAGAGATGGATTCATGTTGAATCACTACTCATGAAACATGGGTCAATGAGTTTGACTCAAAAATCACACAGTTAAATCTTGATAGCAATATTACAATTTGATTTGTTGTGGAAATTATCTCCTACTTATCAGTACAAATCTTTGTTAATGAGTTCTTCTCCACGAAAAATTGAAATTCCTTGTAATGCATTATTCACTGTGAGAGAAAAATTCAGGTGAAAGCCCTTGTTCCACCCTCTGGCTTGGTTCATGGTGGTTACTATTTTGCATATGTGTATTATGTCATGAAAGATGACGATCTTTCATTGATATATATTTGAAGGGTTAATATTGTAAGGTGACAATCTTATCAAAAGCTTGACTTGTTATTATGACAGACTACATTAAGTTGTTGTCCCAGAGTGCTGGCAGTCATGATAATGAACGTATCATGATCAGACTACATTAACTTGTTGTATCGGAGTGTCAAAGATCGTGATACTTGTCATGATAGAGTTCATGACATGTTGATTACTACTTATCTCATCAACTTCATTAAGTTGTCCCGGAGTGTTGGAAATCAAATAACTCATATCCTACTAGGATATAACATATTCTTTTGGTAGGCGTCAAGAATTGTTTTTTGATCCTAGTGCACATACCAAAAGAATATAAGTATGATGGATATCACATGATTGATATTTCTTGTTGAATCATACTTTGGATTATATTGAAAGATAACATCTAGGTTGTGATGAATATATGTTGATATCCTTAAATATTCCATTCTAGGAATATCATACTCAAATGATATCTCTTCATTTACTTGAGAACATAATGTGCTCTGTAATAATCCTTCCTAGCTAAGAGGGAGCATTAAGTCTGTAGCTTCAGTCGGATTGATTCAATCATGAGATACATTATTGATGGTAAATCATCATTTAGACAAATATTCTTATATATATATATATAGTTATTTATATTATTATTATTATCTAATGATGATTAACCATAGAGAGATGTCTATTCATGAGACATGTCTCCTCTCATATTTATAAGTCTTCAAATCTGCATTTGGAACATACCAATAACAATGGCAGTGTTATTACATTTGCAAAAAACTATCCTAGAATCTTCAACAGGATCATGCCATCATCTTCAATCTCAAAGCCTTCTAGGATCTCAACCATGTTGAGGTTCATGATTTGCTACAATGTAAGCCTACAGCAGTCCAATTTCATGATGTCTTTATCTCTGTACACAAGTCAATCTACACATCCTCCATGCGATGAACATAAGTGAATGTCCTTTTGATCTTCGAATGCATGCCTCGATAGTCAAAGTCAAATCTAGCCTTGAACTTCTTCAAAGTAATGATCTGAAGTTCTGCATCCATAGCTTTCTCTTAATACACTGAATTGAGCATATATTGACTGATTTGGAGGGGTTTGGCAGTGGTAATGTCGAATCTTGGACTGTACAGACTCTATTGGTACGATTGCACCTCCATGAATTGTTTGGTTAATTCCATCAAAATGTCCTATCAATAGGATATCTCGGTAACGTGTATGGTTCTCACAGAAAATATCCAACTTTTAATTTGATACACTTTTGACTACTAACTCTTTGTCAAACTGACACCTGAAATGTCTAAAGAATGCATCTTGGACCCTTCTGTAATGATACATGTTTTGTGTCAGTGTAATCTGATCATAGTAGTTCCAAATGGGAACTAGAGACTGATCTCCTTTGGTGGAAAGTCCTAAGAACGTTCCCATGGCTGCAGCAATGTAGACCAAATATGAATTCATGTAGAATGGTGTTGATTTACCCACATGAATCAATTGTTCGCACATTGTTGTGCTTATAAGGTCTCCCCAGTATATGGGTTCTTTGTTCTCAAGGATCTAGAGGATGAACTTGTACATCAGGGTTCAAAGTTACCAAATTCTTTGAGGGCACAAATTCTACTAAGGAGAGTTATCAAATCATTAACTTCTGGGAAGAAGTCAAATTTGTGTATTGTCTTCAGCCATCTAGAGAGATTGGATCTCTTATTCTCCAACCAGTTTTCATTAGTATACCTATGATAATCCAATTTGCTCTGATTCCACAATTGCAGAGACATTTTTTTAGACAAATCCATGCATTTTGAAGTCTAAGGTAGTTTGAAGATCTGCTCAATAACATCAAGGTCCAAGCTGATAATGACCTTACCATCTGCATCCTTAATTGTTTCTTATTTAGGGCTGAAACAACGAGCACATCCCAAGACAAACTCAAGTTTTGGGGCAGCCATAGGAAAAGTGAACACCAAATGAATATTACTCATTTTGAAACGCTTCATTTCTTTGTTGGCAGGAGCTTCGATCCTCTATAAGAAATCAGCCATGTCTACATGCCCAATCTCTGTATATGCTACTTGATCCAGAGGACATGAAATGAGCAATGCAGTTCTGTGAGCCAGCTACTCTTATCATACTAATATTTCATCTTCCCTTTGGATTATGATGGTGCGGAAAAATCTTGCATTGCAACATGGAAATTCCAAAGAGTAAATACATCATCTGAAGGGATTGGATCCATGAAAGGTTTAGTCTTTGATTGGTAATGGCAGATCTATGAAGAACAAGGTGTTTGAAGCAAAGTAACGAGACTCAGACCCGGCTCAGACTCGGCAAGGGTAACTTGACTCGTGACCCAGTTCAGACTCGCCTGTGACTCGGCAGTGACTCGGCAAAGTGATAAAACCCTTGGAATTTAGAGATTTTTTTAGATTTAAATTAATTCCATGCACCCATTCTTAATAGAGATTAAAGACACAATAACATCATAAAATAGAAGGTAATTTGATCACATACGTAACATACATCGATAATGTAACTACAAAGGCAAAAAAAATAAAAATTAGCCGAGTCAAATGAGTCAATCGAGTCACCTAGGCGAGTCAGCCGAGTCAACCAAGTTAGGCAAGTCAGCCAAGTTGACTTGCCGAGCCAAGGTCACGGGTCATTTTGACCCGGCTGAGGTAACTTGACTTGCTGACTCGGACAACTCGCCCGACTCGCGGCAAGTCTCGTTACTATGGTTTGAAGTATTGATGAGATACTCATGAAACACATGTGATGGCTGGAAATATTCGAAAAGCATATGTATTTGGACAAAAAGGGTCAAAATTGGACTTAGAAGGATGGATTGCATGTGGACAAAGATGGGCTTTCATTTGTATGGCCAAGAATGCAAATTGGATGCATATGGATGTGTGCAAAATTACGACTTTGGTATTTAAAAGTGTGACCTTTTAGCAAAATCAGGTTCTAAACAGGTAATTACATGTGGTAAAAATGAACCATCTTTACTTGAGATAAACATGTGATTATGTTCGGAGGATGTAATTGCATGTATTGGAGAATGGATTAAGTATGGATTGGCATGGACGGCGAAAGCATGTATATGCACTTGCATTCTTGGGTGGGAATCCTCAACTTTCTTCCAAAAAGAAATCAAAACAAGCAATCAAACAAACAAGAAACACTAAGAACAAAACAAAAACATACCTCTTGCTATTGACTCAAACATGACAAACTTTAGATATCCCTTTACATGCAATTTTCATTTTTGGAGTTTGGAGGAGTTTTACATTTTACATTTGCAAATGAGAGGAGTTCAAACTTATTTAAAGAGAAAATGCAAAAGACATGGGCTTCATTTGAACAAATGGACAGAGACAAGCCAAAGAATGCAATGTTGTAGCCAAACAAGTAAGAATTATTAACAAAATTTTATCCTTGTACTTACTTAGAGCTCTATGAGCCTAAAATGGAGGAAAGAAAAGTTTAGATGAACAAGTCTTCTCCAAAATTGGGTTCTCCAAGTGCAAATGCATGCAACAACTAAGAGCCTTTGACAAATTCAAAGTTGCAAATCGTGATCTCCAAGGTCAAATGCATGAGGCATTTTTGTTTGAAATGGTCAAAAATGCGGTCTCTCAATGCATTTACATGCATTAAAATGCCAAAATGTGACCTTCAAATGCAAACGCATGGGCAAAAATTAATGTCTTTGGACGATTTTGGAGAAAAACGTGCCCTTTTGCTGCCTTTACATGTGACGTTTGGGCTTGTAATGAATCAAAACGCCCTTTGAATGGTGTTTGCATGCATCTAAATGCCAAATTGCACTCTATGGATGTGTTTACATGTTTTATTTTCACTTCAACCTCCAACGTTTTCAACACAAAGGCATAATTGGACCCTTAGAGTGCACACATGGGCATGTGTTTGTGGCTTGAGTGCAAATCGCACTCTAGAGGAGCCATTACACATAATGCCCAGCATGTAGAAGGCACTTTCCATGCAATTCAAACTCTAGGAAGGGCAATGCATGTTTAAAATGACTTAGCAATAGCATATTTGGAGCCTTTTGGTGCAAATCGCACTCTAGGAGTGCAATTGCATTTGACATTTTTGCATGTAAAAGACTTCTCTCATGCAACTTGGACTCTTGGAAGCCTTTTGCATGGTTTAAATCTTGCTTTTTTATTTGCCTAAGTCAAATATTTCCCAATTAATAAAATGGGTGGGCCTCCCGTAAGCTGCGTTTGAAGATTACCTTTGCCTCTACCCTGTAGGGGCCTCTGCTTATGGCCACTCTGGGTAAACTACTAAATCAGCTAGTATTGTAGCTTGCCCATAGAATTGTAGGGGTATTCCCACCCTAAATGAGGCCTCTTAAGTAAGTTGTAGGTTGGATTGGAGGAGCAAGCTGTGGGGGAGAAAAAATAGAACTATTATAAGTCTAAACCTGATTCCCCGATGAATCAATTAATATTTCATATCAATTCCAATAATTTTTTTGACCGAGTGTTGCTTCAAGTGTAAAATTGCACTATAGAGGTGCGAATGCATTTATTATTTTTGGCTTCAAGTGCAAATCACACTCTCCAAGTGCATTTGCATGTGTTGAAAATATGCTCGACTTTACATGCATTTTGGGTTCGCAAGGCAAAATCGCAATCTAGGGATGCAATTGCATGAAACGTATTTCAAAAAAGTCAGGTTATTGAATTGCACAACTTAAACTTCCAATTTAATAAATGTCTAATTGATTATTGAGTAAAATCACTTTGAATGTGTCAAAATAGATTATTTACACTATAATTTACAAATTGTGTAAATATTTATTTTAAAGCAACATTTTACTTAGATGTTTTAAATAAAACATTAAAGTAAATCTCAACATTAAATTAGACTATATAGTGCACTCTAATCACTTAAGTGAAAAATTAAAAAACAACTCAACATGAAAATATAACATAAAGTGCACTATAGTCACTTAAATCACTTAAGAGATAAATCAAAAGTGATAAAGTAACTTAAAAACATAACATAAAGTCATTTTAAGTTACATTTTTCAAAAGTGAAACTCAAAATAGAATATAACATCCATATTTTAAATATGTGATTGTACTTGGAGAGTCCACTTTTTGGGCACTTAAATGGTCATATCTTTTGCCTAATAAGTTTGATTAAACCCTAAGATATACCGAATCGAAGGGAAAACTGAATGCAAGACATTAAACAAAACAAAAAGTTAAAAAGAAAACAAACACTCGAAAATGCAAATAAGGACTTTGAAGGATTCAAATATCAAGCATAGGCTAATTAAAGAAAAAATGAAAAAGACTTAACAAAAGCCTTCAGTAAAATGATTCACTACGTGAATTGGGAACGATTGGTTAATCAATGTTCAACAATTAAATAATGAATTACGAGATATGGGAAACTTAGTTGAAAACGTTTTGTACTGTTACGTCCATTTTGTGATGACAAAATGGAGGACAACTATTTGTTCGTACAAAAATCTGGTCGTACTTAATGTTGTTGTATTAGGAAGAGCCCTTGCTTTTGCCCACTTTGTAAGATACTTAGTAGCCACTATCACATATTTGCATTTGTGCATGTTGCTTACCTTCAAAGGTCCTACAAAGTCCAATCCCCATCTCTCGAATAACTCCTACGGTTGTGATGGAAAAAGAGGCATAAAATCCCTCTTCAAGGGTTTTTGTAGAATGGTTATCAATGTACAATATACAGAACAACATAGCATGGATTCAATTGTACCAACATGACATTCATTACTAATACTAGAATACCAAAATGGCATGGAAATGTTATTAGTTTATTGATTACCAAAAACATGCGTCCATCATCCATATTCAAAAGATCTTATATAATGGTTGTTTGGTTGGGAAAACAAGCGGACGCATCCCCTCGCTTCTTGACTACCCTATCCCAACAAAGCTTAACCAGTTATAATTATTTATTACATACTACATTTATCCCCACAAGAAAAGTTGTCTTCTAGATGACTACCCAACAAACTAAAAAGAAAATTAGACTTCAAGAAGTAGGTTGTGAAGACATCCTTGGACTCGAGGCTCATTCACAGAGGCGTAGGAGATCCTGTTAAGTAGCCTTCTACTTGGCATGAACTCCTTGGAGTACATGCAATGCATCCATCTTCTTCTCTTCTACTGCTGCTAATCTCTCTTCTAGGTCAGCTTTTTCCATCTTCCATTTTTCTTCCAGAACAACTTTTGATTCTTTTCATTCGGCTTGTCAATTCCTTTCCCTATCGAAGTTCCAAGTACGTTTTTCTAAATGCTATCTCCATTTCTGCAAATGTGTGCATGAGAGGTAGTTGCTCAAGTGTCGAGGGTACTGTATGTTTGGTCTTCCATATCTCTATTGCATGTCCATGTATGACCCCACTCTGCATAAGTAAACTTCAATCTGTACAGCATCGGTCCTCATAATTGCTACAAGTGACTACTCAAAGATGTAGAATGGTTATCAATGCACAATATACAGAACAAGATAGCATGGATTCAATTGTACCAACAAGACATTCATTACTAGTACCAAAATACCAAAATGGCGAGGAAATGTTATTACTTTATTGATTACCAAAAACATGATGTAGTCTAAATGAAGTAACTATTGTGCTTAGTACTTGTTAAAAGCTTAGTTGCGCTGGGTAATTGGGAAGTGAGGGAATGCGTCGCTTGGTTTTCCCAACCAACTGACCCTTCTATAAGTACTCGGATTATTGTCAATGTACTCATGATGTTTTTGGTATTAATAAAGAAACCATTTCCTCACCTACTGGTATTGTGGTATTAAAGGTACATTCTATGTTTTACTTTATGTGCATCTCAATTCCATTATTCTGTATCATTTGCATATCTCTGCGAACTTGAGTCATATTTCCACTCTACATTTTTGGCGTCGTTGCCTAAGTCTAAACCTAGAGGTCAGCAAGATGGAGTAATGGGAAGGCCCTTTTTACCACTCATACAAGTAACAAATAGTGACGGAGAAAACGAGGAAATAACTAAGGAAGATCAGTTGACATGTGATCTGGTGACGTCCTGGAAAGTTGCATTCAATCAGTACGTACAAAGGGAAGCCCGTAAGAGAACAGTCCCTAAAGGTACAGTACACGACGAACTTTCAATGCCACTAGCGATGTACAATCTCCTAGGAGAGATTCCTCACCTATTAGCGCGCAATTCGTTATGAGTACAAGAGGAAAGAGTTGAGGCACAAAGGGAACAGAGGAGACAACAAGTACTCCAGCAGTTTGCTGAAAGGAGGATCAGGGAATGCAACAAGAGGAACGTGAAAATTCCAAAAAGGGAAACAGACAATAAAATTGATTCATGCCCCTGATTCCAAACATATATTTGAGGCGGGTACAAGGAGAAGAAACTAAGGAAGAAGTTGTCGATGCGAGTTTTGTATTACTTACATAACATATTAGGATTTGAATATTCAATATGGGATATCAAACATGCAACTCCTCGCTTGAAAAGTTATTACTCATGAAGACATAAGCAATAGCTCCAATGTTCCTTACGCCGTTGGGTACTCGCTCAGTTTTATCGATGTGATTTGTTGATAATCACGTAGGCAGCCTTACGCTATTCATTCGAGGATGACTTGAACTTTGGTGGAATGATGGAGATGATGATGGGTTTGTGAAATATGCGAGTGGCAGATAATGTTGATGGTGGTGGTGATGAAGGATGTGTCTGCCATGGATGATGTTGATGGGAAAGCGATGGTTATGGGGGGTGAATGGATGTGTTCTAATACTCAACCTACTCTAACTTCTTTCCCTAAACTTCAACTACCCAGCTACTCACTATTCTACTCCTACTCCTATGAATGGAAGGTTAGCAAATGGACGGGGATCGAACCTAATGCGAACTGACCAGCGGCCTCACTTTCACAGGTGCAATGATTCAAAGGAATGATAAACTAGTTTACCACACAAAGCTTCCCAACCAACCGCTAGGATGCTAGTGGCCTAGTATTGATCCCTATCAAACATTTACCAATGCTACCATACAACTATCCATCTACTTCACTCCTACATAGCAACTTGAAATGAAACCAACTTTAACAACTTGAAAGGAAATCTAACTAAGTGGGAGTAGAAAACATGCAATAATACCCAATGTTCTTAATCAACATGCAAATCGCAACAATGAAAAAGAGAGCAATTTTGGTATTATCTTCGCAACAATTTCTCCAACCACCTTACAAATGAGAGCAAATGGTCTTTTATAGGGGGCAAAAATACAACAGACAGTGGAGATCAAAACAAGATCAACAATCCAGATTGGATCCTCAAAACCCTAATTAGGGTTGCCACCCCATCGGCCAATGAGAAGCCACCACCTCATCAATGGACCAATGAAAAAAGTGCAAAAAGTGGCAACCAATGAGAAGGCACCAAAATGGTGGCCAATCAGAAATAGACACTTGTCATATTCTAGGAGAAAGGGAAATTGCCACTTGGGCTTACATCAAATGATCTTCTAATATAAATCTTCCCTTTTCTTTCATCTTCTTAGCTAAGGCAATGAACTTAGCTAGCCTTTCGTTAACTTCTTCCATAGGAGGACAAGGTGTGTGCTTTTCCCTGAGTTCCGTTGACTTCGCCATGCCACTTGCTGCTTGTAGTATGCTTTCGTGATTCTTCTCATATTCTTTCTCAAATCCAATAAAAGCATTGAGAGAGAAAAGGGTGCCCAAATGCTTCTTCTTGATAGCAACCTTCCCCAACTCATCCAACCTCGATCCAAAATCTGTTTCATTGACATCCTCTTCTCTGATATCCTCAAAATCAAGTGCCACCTCAACGTTGCTCATCATGGTTGAAATGGAAGTGTTGACGCTTGGGTTGTGATGTGCAACTGCCTTTTGTATATCCTTTTATGATACTGCCATTGGTATTGGTTATTCGCCTCATTTCAAGAAGAAGGGTGTTTTGGGCATCATATCCTCTTTGTCTTTCTTAGTCTTGTCCACTTGGGATTCTCACTTGCACTAACATCCTCCATGCTCGTCGCCCTATTACGGGATGCTAGAGTGGTGGACTAGAAGGCAAGAAGAACCAAGAGGAGCAATCCTTAGACTAGAACGAAAGAAAGATGTCAGCTTAAGGACTCCTTGCAACTCTAAATGATTTGAAATTACCTCTACCTATAGCCAAGGGGGATTGTCCTTCCTTCAGTCTGGCCTTCATCTGTATCATGTCCACTGTAGCGATATTGGTGTCAATTATTCTCTTCATTTTCGAGAAGAACGGAGTTTTGGGCATCATATCCTCTTTGTCTTTCTTAGTGTTTGCCCGCTTGGGATTCTTACTTGCACTACCATCCTCCATGCTCGTCGCCCTATTACGGGATGGTAAAGTGGTGGACCAGAAGGCAAGAAGAACCAACAGGAGCAATCCTTAGACTAGAACGAAAGAAGGATGTCAGCGCAAGGACCCCTTGCAACTTTAAAAGATGAAAATTCACCTTAACCAATAATCTTACAGCAACTTTTCGGAACCTAGGATATGACTTCAAGAATTTCAAATCCCTTGCAAATCAAAAATTTATCATGCAATTCACCTCCAAATAAAATTACCCAACCTAGGGCAAAAATCGCAACCTCTTGAAAAAATCAGAATTTTATCTTCCACAAATTTCCACTCCCACAAATTTCGGCTCCCACAAATTTCGCCAAGCAAGAAGAGTGCAGATCTGCTCTTGCAAAATCACCAACACCTTGAGAAAGAGAAGTGAGAAGTGAGGAAGAAATGGGAGAGAGGCCTCCTCTTATACCCAACTTTCTTCTTAGACTCTGGGAAAAAGAAAAACAAATAATTAATGCAAAATTATGGCCCACAATTAAATACTTAACCAAAATTAATTTTGCCATGATGAAAATTAACTTTCTAAATTGCCAATTAGTTCTAAATTGCAAAAAGAAATTAAACAATGCCTTGGAGATGTTAAATATTTACATTTAATAAGGATTTAGCAATTAATACGTCATTAAAATTGTATTTTGGCTAACCAAAAGCCATTTTTCAATATTAAATTACCAATTTCATTAAAGGCAAAAAAATTTCAAGGCAATTTTTACCTATTAAAGCCATTTTTTTGTAATTTTTACCCAAATCGATTTTGCTATGCCAAAAAAAAAAAATTTGAGAAAAATAAAATAAAATTTCTTCTAGAGCCAAAAATCGATTTTGCAATTTTATTTCACCATCACAAAAATTAATTTTCTTCACCAAAAAAAATAATTAAGATTTTCCAATAGACCAAATTTAACAAAAATTTCATTTTTTGAAAATTATCCAAATTTATACAATTATATCCAAATTTTCAAAAGAAAATGTCTAAGTGCAAAATTTACAATTTTATCCTGCCAAGTTGGAATTAACTTTGAAATTTGTTCGGCCTAAGGATAGAATTGGTGGCTCTGGAAAATCAAGTTGAAACTCGGTGAAAATAAATCTAACCCTCTTCCCACTGGCCCTTAAGGTGTCCAAGACGTGAAATCTTCAAATTTGAAACCTCTGGACCGAAAATTGCTAAGGCAATCAAAAAAAAGGGGGTCCCCAAAATTTTGGGGCGATGGTGTGAAAACCTCACAACAGAAGTCACCTTGAGGACACTACGTCTCCAGTAGCAAGAGGAGAGATGTCATAACTTGAGGGGAGGACAAGTGGATTCCACCAAAATCAAAGAAGGGTTGATCGAACATACAATCGAAGGTATAGCAAATTTGGTCATCTTGGAGACACCAGTAAGGAAGTTAGGATACAAAAATCTAGTGACACTTGTACGAAGAGATCTCCAATAGGAGCAAAGTCCGGAAGAAGAGGATACTTTCAGTAATCAAGAATTCGGCTCCTCATCAAGAGCGAGCTTCCAATCAAGAGGAAGTGTCCCATCAGGAGGGAGTGTGCCATCGGGAGGAAGTGTTCCATCAGGAGGAGGTGTCCATCAGTAAGAAGTGTTCTATCGGGAGGAGGTGTTCCATCGGGAGGAGGTATTCCATCAGGAAGAAGTATTCCACTAGGAGGGAAAAAGACCCACATAATGGCAATAGACAAACAAAAATTGCCAAGGTCCACAGGGGATGGCTCGAAGGACCCCGCCTGCCACTATAAAACATACATAACCATATGACAAGCGAACGGAAAAAATGATGCAGCAGAATGGCTAAAAAATTTCTCAGCCACACTAAGGGGTATCGCCATTGATTGGTATACCATTTTGGAGGGAGCAAAGAAAAACACGTGGAATAATATCCGCACAACCTTTGAGGAATTATTCAAACTCCTAAGGGATGATGATGAAATAGTAACGGAGATTTATAACACAAGGCAAGGGAAGAGTGAATCCGTCAAAGCCTACAGCAGAAGACTGAAAGAGCTGATAGGGAAACTAGACAACAAGCCCACAGATGGACTAAAGAAAAAATGGTTCATTGAAGGATTAACACTGTCCCTTAGGGAAATGATGAAGATAGTCCCACCATCAACCTTTGGGGATATGTGTACTCAAGCCATGGACGTAGAAAGCAAAAGTAAAACTTCCAAGGCAAGAAGGCATGGAAGCGTGAGTGAAAGTTCCAAAGAAAGCGAAGAGGAATCCAAAACCATCCAAGCCTTGAGAAAAGACCTGAGGCGATTGATGAAGGAAGTGGTAGGGAGTAAGGAAGAAAAGAAAGAAGGGAGGGAACTTTGATGCCTTGACTATGAAAAAGGCCATACAAAAGGAGCATGCCCAAAGAAAGCATTTTGTGAGATTTATCAGGTACTAGGGCACCCAATTAAAGACTGTCCCTACAATTTAAAAACAAAGGGAAGCAATCTACATCACCCTCCACCCCTCCGAAGATTAAAAAATATGGAAGCCTCACCAAGAGGATACAGACATAACATAAGAGGAAGTAATAATAATAGCAACACAAAAGCGATAACAAGACACCTCGGCATCCTATCCAGTATGATTCCAAGGGGAGGCCTATGATCCAATGTAGGAGATGCAATGAATGGGAACATTTTGCACAAAATTGCCAAAGCGGAGGGAAAAATAAGGGATGCTCTGCAAATTGTGTGGGCCAGGCAATCATGAGGATGCGAATCGCCTGAGACAGAAGGGGGTAAATATGTTAAGACATTGAAGATCCAAAAGGTGAAATTCTTGCAGTCACCAGGATGCAAGCCAGAAAATTAACCTATCCAGATGCTACTACAAAGATGGAAAGATTTCAGGAAGCAAAGGACATTCAAGATAGCATTGGAGAGGAAAGAAAGACGAGGCCAGAAAAACCTAGTTCAAATAGGAATGTACCAAATATTGTGAGGCAAGTACTGGAAACCACTATCCCAATAAAAATCTTTGATTTATTAGAAACACTACCCAAATTGCAGGTAGTGCTAACTCAGGGGGCAAACCTGAAAAGGACAACCTCAAAGAAAGCGAAAGAAGAAGAAGTACAGACAGAAGACAATACCCTATTCACTATAGGAATGGGGAGAACACCAACAATAGTAGCGATGGAGATATTAGGGTGCAAACTTTCAAATAGTATTGTTGATCAAGGTTCCAGCATAAATGTTTTATCAGAAGAAACATGGAAGGAAATAGGGAAACCTACACTTTGACCACTGACATTTCAACTAGTGGGAGCCGACCAACATAAAATCAAGAGTATAGGATCCTTGATGGGACAAAAAGTCATAGTTGGTACGCAACAATTTTTTCTAGATTTTGTGGTTATCACTTTAGAGAAGAAAGGATACGATGCTTTATTAGGAAAAGGATGGTTGGTCACAGCAAAAGCTACCCATAATTGGAGAAGGAACACTATCTATTGAGTCTGAAGGAAGAAAGTACATCACAGATGTCAAGAACCAATCAGTAAGTCAGGACTTGGCATTTGACTCCGAAAGAGAAGACTATGAAGGGATGGAACCAGATAAGGAAGGAGTGCTTAGATTAGGGGAATGCTCAGAGGATGACACAAGTTCCCTTAATGGATTATTTGACTGGCAGATGGGAGACTGTGAAGTTTTCCATGCGGAATGTAATATGTTGGAAGTACAAGATTCTAAGTTGGAAGAACGATACCCGGAAGGATACGCAAAGTATAAGGAAGGTGTGGTTACTCTCAACAAGACACTTGCACACATTTTTTAAAAAGAGGTGGAATATAAGGAGGCCAAACTCCAAACTTTAGACCTGGGAGAAGTGGATCAACCCAAAGAAATTTGGATAGGAGATGATTGGGACCCAGTGTTGAAGGTGGCAACCCTTAGAATCTTCCTAGAGTATAAGGACGTCTTTGCTTGGACGTACAAGGACTTGAAGGGAGTACCCCCGGAGCTGTGTGTCCATTGGATTCCATTTGTACCCGGAGCAAGACTAGTGTGAAAATGACCTTATAGAATGAATAAGAACTATGCAAAAAGGGTCGGGGAAGAAATCACAAAGATGTTAGAAGCAAGGCTAATATTCAAAGTACAAACAAGTGAATGGGTATCTCCTATAGTCAATCACTGAAGAAGGATGACACTCAAATTCGGATATGTGTAGACTTAAGATGTTTGAATGTGGTGACAATAAAAGACCCATTCCCCATTTCGTTTAAGGATAGCATTTTGGAGGAGCTAGCAGGCCATGAGATGTATTCCTTCATGGATGGATTTCCAGGGTGCAATCAAATTAGCATTGTGGAGGAAGATAAGTTAAAAACTACATTCGTGGTTGAAGACAGGGTTATATGCCTATAATAGGATGCCCTTCGGACTATGCAATGCACCCGCCACGTTCCAAAGGATCATACTACATATCTTCGATGACATATCAGTGGGGAATTTCAAAGCCTTCTTGGATGACTGGTCGGTTTACAATGGGAAGGAGCAACACCTCAATATTCTTGGAGAATGCATGGAGAAATGTCGAAGAGCAAGACTAGCCCTCTATCCAAAAAAAATGCAAGTTTATGGTGCCACACGGCAAACTTCTTGAACATATTGTTTGCAAAGAAGGATTGAAGACAGATCCTAATAAGATCAAGGTGATTTTGGAAATGGAAGCTCTGTCAAATTTAATAGGTGTCAAATCATTCCTAGGCCATGTAGGATACTATAGAAGGTTTATAAAAAGATTTTCCAAAGTTTCAATGCCAGTGAAGAAATTAACTAGGAAAGGAGAGTGATTTGGGTGGAAGGAAGAACAAGAGGACGCCTTTCAAGAACTGAAGAAAAGATTAGTTAGGAAGTGAGGGAATGCGTCGGTTGGTTCTCCCAACCACTCGACACTTCTATAAGTACTTAGATTATTGTCAATGTACTCATGATATTTTTGGTATTAATAAAGAACCCATTTCCTTTGCTACTGGCATTGTGGTATTAAAGGTACATTCTATGTTTAACTTTATGTGTATTGCAATTGCATTATTTTGTATCATTTGCATATCTCTGTGAACTTGAGTCATATTTCCACTCTACACATGAGTCCATCATCTGTATCCAAAAGATCTTATATAATGGTCAGTTGGTTGAGAAAACCAACAAATGCATCCCCTCTCTTCCTAACTACCCTATCCCAACAAAGCTTAACCAGTTCTAATTATTTATTGCGTACTACAATTTTCCTGCTCTCTTGCATGTGTCACAACTTACCTGGGCATTTGTATGTAAGGTAAGCCACCATAGTCCAACTAATAACACCTTGTGTGTTGTGCATTAGGTCTCATATGGCCTCCTGCAATTCCTTCATGGGATTCTCTGAGTACTCCTAGAATTTCCTCCTCTATTACACATCTTTGTAGTACTTCATCCAGCCCCATTTTGGGCAGTAATTTGCTGATAAGTTGAAATGTCTTACTCCTCAATGCAATGCTCCTCCTTTCTCTAATTGACATGTCTCTCGAAAAAGTAGAAGTTGATAAATACTAGCCAATTCCTTCATACCAGTGAGCTAATACTATAATCTGGGAAAATTTGCATCCGTAAAATCTTTATTCACTCCCTCCTCTATGGATTCTCCTAACAGTATCCGAGACAATTGATCAGCAATCACATGGTTCCTTTCAGAACGTACTATGATTTTAAAAGCAAACTCCTAGAAGAGGATTACCCACCTAGTTACCCTTCCTTGTATAATAGGCTTGTTTACCAAGTTTATCAGAGCTTGATGATCAACTAAAAATGTGAATGGTGTGGTTAATAAATAGTGTCTAAATTTTTTGACAGCATAAACCATACCTAGTGCCTCTCTTTCTATTGTGCTATAATTCTATTCCACCTTTGATAGTAGTTAGCTTGCAAATTACACTGGATGGTCCAATCACTCCTAGCATGTTTGGGCTAGTGTAGTCCCTATTTCATTATTAGAGGTATCCACATGGACGTGGAAATCTTTAGTCCAATCCAAACATGCCAGGATGGGCTCTACTACTAGTCTTGACTTCAGCTCTCAGAATGCATCCTCTTGCTCCTTTTGCCAAGCAAATGGTTCTCCCTTCCTGGTTAACTTTTCTAATGGTAAGAAAACCTCTCCAAATCCTCTTATGAACCTCATGTAGTATCTAACATGCCTCAAGAATGATTTGATTTTGGTTACATCTCTAGGCCTCTCCATATGAGTGATAACATTGATCTTATTTGGGTTTGCTTTCACTCCTTCCTTGTACACTATTTGGCCAAGAAGTCTACCCTGCGAGACCATAAACTGGCATTTCTTTGGCTATAGAGCCAATCTTGCCCGTCAGCATCTCTCCATGCACTATCCCAAGGCTTTCAGGTGGTGCTCTTTTCCACTATAGATTGACCAGTCATCTAGAAAAGCTTTGAAATTCCACAAAGACATACAATCAAAGATATAGAGTATAATCCTTTGGAAGATGGCTAATGTGTTACATAGACCAAACAACATTCAGCTGTATGCATATACTCCCATCTTCCACAACAAATGTGACTTTCAACTTATCCTCTTCAGCTATGTTGATCTGGTTATACCCTAGAAACCTGTCTATAAAGGAGTACATTTCATGGCCCGCCACTTCTTCTAGAATGCTATCTGTGAATGGAATTGGAAAGGGATCTTTCATAATTACTATGTTCAGACATCTGAAATCTACACAATTTGATTACCTTTCTTTTTCAAGGATACGACTATAGAAGAGACCCATTCACTGGTTTGTACCTTAAAAATGATACCGGGATCTAGCATCTTGGCAATCACCTCCTGTACCTTAGTTGCATAATTTTTATTCATCCGTATGAGAGAGAGCCAATGGACGTGTGTGATGGAAATATTGTCATTGATGTCATAGATGGACAAGTTGTAAGTGTAAACAGCATCAATGTCAAAGGTACGAATGTGAGATTACAAGAAACCTAAGCTATGATGCATGACAAGTTTCAGCAGCCAATATTATACAATGAATAATGAAGATCATTCTGTCAACTGAAAGTGATATAATACTCACAATGGTAAATGAAGATAAAATACAAAGAGAATTTAAAAAGGAACAATGCAAATTGAAAAAAAGTCACTCGCTAAAATAATTAGGAAATATCATATGCAAGTCAATGACGTTCAACTGAAGTATAAAGAAACATAAACTGCAGCTCCAGAGATATCATTCACATCGACAAAAATACAAAGAAATTGATGTCAAACAATTTGAAATGACGAAAAAAATTGGAAATACCAATATATAGAAGACATGTGTGGGCTTGAAACATGTAATCGTATCATATGAAGTCACGTCAACTTCATCATGGTTTTCCAAGCCAGCATTTGATTGGATTTATGTCTGTATTAGAATGTCTCTAGTATGGCTCATCACTATGGGCTATTAAAGACTTACAAAGTTCATAGACAATGATTCACTATGGAAAAGGAGTGAATATATAAATGGCAATTTATAGCAGCGATTGATTAAAAAACTTGTGAGAATACCGCTGGGAGTTTTATGCTTGCTAACAATGCTAAAACATTCAAGTCAGAGATTTATGACACCGATTGAAGATTAATCATTTGACTAACTATTCAAGTCGAAATGAAAAACATATATTTTGTCTTGTTCAGTGAATAATCATATGCAGTGATAGATTTGAATATTTATAAATTAGAAGAGCGCAATAAGTGCAGCAAATACATAATTATGGTTTGGGATTTGCGGAAGTTCACTGTGGAAGAGCAGCGGTTCAGAATTCTGGTGTCCCCTTCATATTCCAATGGTGCCATCAGAGATTGTACATAATACAGTGAAACATAAAATCCATTACCTTCCGAATTAAAAGATATCATATGCAGTATTAAATAGCAAGGAAGAATCCTGATAGAGAACATAGTTATTTAATGTCTGTGAACCATGCTCATGTCGTCAAGTGCATGTTAAAATTTGGACAGAGACAACGATTAAATTATTACGATAGTAGATAGTTTCTATTATCTCTGTTTATTATCTAATGGTTATCTATTGTAATCTTCTGTAAATATTAGAATGTTTCTAATATTTAGTTTTTTGTTGCTAGAATAGAATATTTCTATTATGTACGCTTGTTTCTTAATGAAACATTGTTTGGTCTCTTGTATAAATTGATCTCTTGATCGTTGTTAATAACAAGAAAATATTTTCCAAATACTTCATAATACGCTATCAGAGCCAACGCTCCAAATTTTTTTGAAAATAATTATAATTTCTTGGTTGAAATTATCTGCCTTTTATTTCGAAATTATTTACATGCATATTTGCTTCCAACTCTCTCTATAATCCGACTAAGGTTTCCGTTCTCAAAGATTTAAATCTGCCGACTTTTGCTTCAGTTCTGCAACCCATTTATGTCTAGATCCGTCTATCTTTTCTGCACATTTCTATCATTTTATTTGGTTTTTTGCAACAAGGCCGTTTTTGTTCAAAACCCTAATTTTCGAGTTTGGAAAAAAATTTTGATTCCAAAGTCTTGATGGGTTTTTCGAGAGTTCAAATGGGTTGTTATAACTTTTTGGGTGCCTCAATTTTCATGCAAGCCAATTCAGAAACCAACAACATTCTTTCTGGGGTTTTCGAGTTCTCTTCTAGTTTACCCTTCAAATTTTCTAGGTCTTTACTTTTTTGGGGTTGCATGTACTTGCATGTTGTTTGCATGTGCTGCTTTACCATGCAAAGTCTCATGTTTTGCCTCCGTTAAAAATTCACAAAGTTGTGTGGGATTCCTTTGTGGGTTTGTAATTTTATCCTCAAAAATTATTTGTTGGGTTTTACCGTTTTTCCTATATAAAAAATGAAGCTTTATAATGTTGGGTTCTGATTGATTTTTCACCTCAAAAATCATGTCAAGTTTTGATTGTTTTTTCACCTCAAAAATCATGTAGGGTTTTGATTGATTTTTCACTTCAAAATTCATGTTGGGTTTTGATTAATATTTCACCTCAAAAAATCATGTTGGGTTTTGATTGATTTCTCACCCCAAAAATCGTGTTTAGTTTTTTCAATTTTCTCCTAAAAATCATGGCTTTTTGTGGTTTGTTTTGGAGTATTGTGCTCATCTACAAAGTTTTGGAGCATTATCCAAAGTAACATCAGTAGTCTTCTCGACAGACATCCTCTACTCCAAATTCAGAAGGCTCTTAAAAAAAACATTCAATGCAACTATTGCCACAAGTTTGGGCACATAAATGTTGAATGTTGAAAGCGCTTAGCTGCCCTCTCTAAGTAATCTAGTTCACAACCCATAGTGAACAATGCGGAGCCCCTTGAGCAGATAGAATTTTCCTTTTAGGCTTTTTGACAGCTTCGTGCTCTGGATAGATTAACCATTAAGGGAGGGTATTGCGATAATAGATAGTTTCTATTATCTTTATTTAGTATCTAATGGTTATCTATTGTAATCTTCTGTAAATATTAGAATGTTTCTAATATTTAGTTTTATGTTGCTAGAATAGAATGTTTCTATTCTTTACGATTGTTTCTTAATGAAACATTGTTCAGTCTCTTGTATAAGTTGATCTCTTGATTGCTGTTAATAACAAGCAAATATTTTCCAAATACTTCGTAATAGAAATGATCATGACATATATATCCACTATCATGACTAGATGTGCCGCAATAATTAAAATCTATAGCAAGCGACACATGTATATATGAAAAGTGATAATCAGATTGAATGCTCAACACCCAGAGTTTGTCAACCTTCATGAGCCCGATATTAATACATGCATAATCAATGAACAGAAGGAATCAATAGTTCAACTTCAGATTTAAAGGAATAATGCACATGGGTAAACAACGATATATATAATGAAGGAAAGAAGAGACTATGACAAGACATAGACATGTAATGGTATTGTGTCATCCAGACCAAGAGTATTGACGATGCAGTCAAAGAGGCATACACAGATATACCCAACATTTGGATATTTTATTGAGTCGGTGATTTCATTTGTCGAAGGTTATCCGGAGGATGTAGCCAAGTCTTAATGGCAACTTATCAAGCTTGGATTGATGTCGTTGGGAGCTTTTAGCAATTAACAATATTGAATAATAATCATATCATTTAAATTATTTACACCCAATTGGGCGGATGCGCAACTATAGGCAGCTTTATAATATTTAATTGGCAGATTAAAATGTGTTGTTAAAATAAAAACAAAACAAAAGGGCTCGTTGTTATTATTATTCCTAAAATTACTTATGAAGAGTCATCAGTATAAAGGAAGAGCTATGCCTATTCATTGAAAAGTCACGTCTTTTATAATAAAAAGGTATATATAACGAAAGGATAATGAACACTGAAATAAGTAAGAAGTTGAAGAATAGAAGAGAAGAAAAGCAAGGAACAAAATATATATTCAGATTTTTAATCTGATATATATATAGATACAAACAAAAATGTATTAAGGAAGATATATCAGGTATAAGAGTGTGTGGAGCAGATCAATGGAATAGGGAATATAAGAGGATTTGTGCAAATATTGAAAAAAGAGATATTTATGTTAATACAGATATATTAAGTATATGCAGATGCAACTGGTATTGTGCAAGGAAAAATATAAAGAGAATATAGGAGAGATAAAATGTCCATCATCAATTGTAAGAGCAATAAAACAAGGTGGAAGATAGGTTTTATCAGCAGTGGGAGTAGGGGCTTCCAATATGTCAGAGCCTGAGAAGCGTGGGAGTAGGAGCTTCCAGAAGGTCGGAGCCTACGAAGTGTGGGATTTGGAGCTTCCAATGAGTCAATGCTCATGAACATAGGGGTCAAAGCCTCTGGTAGGTTGGAGCCTACAAATCATTGTAAGAGATCAAGTTTATATAAAAGCATTTATTTGCCGTGGTTTTCTCCCGCATTGGGTTTCAACGTAAATCCTTGTGTTATTGTGTTCTAGTGCAAAATTGTTTATTTCAGCATTTGAAGTTATTATTTGGATGAAAGTTTTAAATTGGCAAAATTGTTATTATACTGATTCACCCCCCCCCAATATATTCATGTGCTCTTCAGCATAATTCATGTGGTACTCCCTTCATGTCCTTATACGACCATGCGAACATGTCCTTGTACTCCAGAAAAATTCTGAAGTTTGTTGCTTTTAACAATGGGTCCAAGTCATTGCCAACGAGGATTTCCTTGGGATGATCTTCTTCCCCTAGGTTCATTTTTTTCAGTTTAGGTTCTTCGTATTCTACTTCTTTGTCCTTCTCAAATTGGTGGGTTGGAGTGTTATCTAGTTTGGTTGTACCTTCCTTGTACTCCCTGTAGTGTTCTAGATACTCTTTCTTAGGTTTTGTTTCCTAAAATTTGCAGCATGTTATATTGTGGTTGCAAAACCTCATAATCTCCCATTTGCCAGTGATATAGCCCATTGAGGAACTCATTTCGTCTTCCGAGCAATTCCCTAGCCATAATATACAAGCCAACCTCTTCCCAACAATGCATCATACCCTTTCTTTTCTAAAGAAATGACCACGAAGTTGAGGAAAAAATTTTGCGTACCGATCACCACTTTATGTCCCATCAATGTTCCAATTGGCTTGATTTCGTGCTACTCAACCCCTACCAACTGAAATGTGGGTGGCCAAAGGGTTAGTTTTCCAAAGGCTTTCCAAGTTTCTTCAGGAAGCACGTTAAAACCAAATCCACCATTCACAATAGTGTTTGTTAGTTTACAGCCTGTTGTTTCCATTTCTACAATGGCAAGTATCCGCCCTGCCCCTATTGTAAACAGAGTATTGGTGTGTTTTTCTCCCACTGCTTCCTTGTTTTCTCCCCCTTATCACTCCCTCCTTGCATTATAAACACCCTAAATTAAGACAACATTTCCAACAAATCTGCTACCCTCACCAGTACAGTGGCTTGTAACATTTGTTGCATAATATTAGTTTCTAATACTAATTTTAGAGAAAGAGAGTTTGGGGTACTCACCTGTCCTTTTGTCATGGCCTCCTAGATATCTCTCCTCACCTCCCTTAGCTTCTCCTTCTCTGTATTTGCATTCGGATAAGTGAGTTTCCTAGCTTGGGTCCTTGTGATGGCCAGGACTTCCCTCTTTCATTATGAGATAGCAAGCATGTTCACACTTTTCTCTCTAGGACAGTCGACATCTTCATGATTGTTAGGTCCACACCATTTGCATAACATCCCTCCACCTTGTCCTCCACTTTGACAGTCATGAGAAAAATGGCCCCATTCATTACATCTTTTGTATTGGATAATAGGGTGTCCCTTGGTATCGTACTAGATGCAGCTTTAGGGTGTATTTGAATTGCTATTGTTATTACTTACCCACTGATTGTTACAATGCCCTCCTAGTGATGTCTCCATGTTTGTGTTTCTTAGAGGTGTAGAGGAGGGTGTGGCTTGTTCATCTTGAGTGAAGAATACCTGAGCGCTCCTTGCCTTCAGGTTATACGGAAAGGAATGTCCTACTACATTGCATATCTTACAAAATGCCTTCTTTGGATAGTTGGCTTTTGTGTATCCCTCCATCTAACAATTCATGCACCAGAGTTCCTTCCCTTCACTTGTGCCTTCCTTTCCAATGGTCATCTCCTTCATCAATTGCTTTATGTCCCTCCTTGACACTTGGATTGTTTTGGATTTTTCCCCACTCTCTCCTTCTGTGTTGTCATTGTCACTCCCATGCTTTCTTCCTTTTGAGGTTTTATTATCACTTTCGATGTCCATGACTGTGTAGGCATTTGCATAGGAGGATGGCAGTACCACTTTTATCTTACACCACGAGGATGGAGTTAGCCCTTTGATAAACCATCTTTTTCAATTCGTCCACTGATTTGTTTTCCAATTTGCCTATTAATTCTTTCATTCTCCTGTTGTAGGCTCAGGTGGATTCATTTATGGCCTACCTAGTGTCATATATTTCTGCAACTATCTCATCATCATCGCGTAATAGTCTAAATTCTTCTTCAAAAGTCATCCAGAGGTCATTCCATGTTGCTTTCTTGCCAGCCTCTAACTCCGTATACCAATCAATGGCAATCCCCCTCAGAGTGGTCGAGAATGCTTTTACCCACTCATCCTAATTGTCTTCTCCATTTTCTTGCCATATAGTTATACACATCTTGCAGTGACATGCTAAATCTTCTAACTCGTCACACGCGAATTCGAGGAGTTTTTGTTTTTCTACTATGTCAGCGATCTTGGTTCTCTGACTATTTCCTTGAGTGTTTGCTCCCGATAAGGTTACTCCTTCATATCTTTCTTTCTTTACTATCCTTCTCTCTCATCCTAATGATGGATCACGAAGTGTGATACAAAACATTGATGCTAAAAAACATACACAATTAAATTCAGAAACAAAATTTTATTAGAAATGGATTGTGGAAATCTAATTTTATTAATACTCCTTGAGTGTTTTTTCCCGACAAGGTCACTTCTCCCCCTCCTTGTGCTTCTTCTATGTTATTGGAGCTTTATTCATGGCTTGAGCATTGTTTTGTGTGTGTTGGTGTTTCTGGATCTATCCACTCCACCCTTATTTCTAGTTCTTTCGAAATTGCCAAGTTTTATATTCTTCTTATAGTGTTTTCAATCACATTTTCTTCTATTTGGCTTGGTAGTTTTGACTGAGCACAAGACTTTCGGATGACGACGCCTTTCCTCTTGCTCCCTAATACGTAAGGTCTTCCATGGGGCACCTTCCCCCTCAGTTTCTTCTTCTAGTAATCGCCTTGGATCTTTTTTTGGAATTAGGGACATTATTTGTTTTGCTGCCTAGGCATCCTAAGTCTTGAAATATCCCTCTCCTAATTTTCACGTTGGTTTCTCTCAACAAATTGTTGGAGTACTCATTGCCTCTGTTGTTCACGTAGTACTTAGGCCCACTCATCCTCCAATCATACTAGGTTCCTTGTTAGTAACCAAGATATCTGTCCAAGGAGATCATACACTGCTGGTGGAACTGAAAGTTTGTCCCCATACCACACTCTTAGGGACCGCTCTCTCTCAGGCTTCCTTTTACACGTACTGGTCAATGGAGACTTTCCACGCCAACACCAAATCTTGTGTTACTCAGTCCTCCCTTGTTACTTGGTCCTCCCAGTCTGACTCCATGATAAGGAAATAATGTCACTTCAGACTTGCTAAGAGCTTATATTCCTTCTCAAAAACTATGTAGTCAAAGTCCTCATATGCAAAGAATGTGTGGGTTTTGTGACTTCAGATGTTATAATTTTGCCTAGTGAGTTTCCAAGTGTCAAAATACACCAAAGTTTGAATATTAGCCATGTCAAACAGCAGATGGGGACACCTCAAAGGATAAGAGAAAGTCTCTATTAGACCACCACCAACAAATTTATATAGTTACCAAGGTTTAAAATGGACTGGTTTTGCTGCATGCTTTTTATTGAAATCGCTCAAATATCATAACTATACCCAAACACAATAAAGATTGCACGATTGGAATGTTTGCAACAATGTCTCTATGGATGCCCTGCACTACCTGCCCTAGATTCTGCCTATAAACATTGCATTGTACCTTGCAAAATCTTTGTCTGCTCATAATGGTGTCTCCCGTAATGGTTTCATCAATTCACACAACTCCCACCATATTTGTTTCCATGGCCAACGCTGCAGAGATGTGTATACCTGCAAATTGATTCCTACAAACAGCCCTACACTGATATCTATACTTCTAAATGTATTCCAATGGCTAACCCTGCTTTCCTTTCAATGGTGTTTAATTCGACACATGTTTCAATCTTTTCCTTGTGAAGCTTTGCAATCACTATTACATCACATAAGGTAATCGGATTTCATTCAGGAATTAGAATTTTGTTGTATCAACAGATCATCTATGAATGCTTCACTGCTCACAAACCACCCATGTGATGAATCTGATACCAAATGTTATAAATTGTGTTCCATGGGGACGCATCCCTTGGCTTTTTTGCTTCGTACCTATATCGGGTACAAAACAAGGATGTGGGTGCTATTTTTTGCCATACCTTGTCCCGTTCCGAATAAAACAAAATTGGTGCCATCACACAACAAAATTTCAGATTGAGCAGGGAAACGGGGGTACAGAATGTTAAGAATGTTAGCATTCTGAGTGTTGACACACCTGCTGTTTCAATAAGTGTTGACAGTATAGAATTATATATATGGATATATTACACCTGTCATTATAATTCTGAATGCAGAAAAAACACACACACACACACATATATATGACTGTTTATGTCAATCCATATTCAGATCGAATAACATGTTTAAGTTCATGTTCGGATGCTACATGTAATCTTGATTACATCGGGTTATTCAATATTCTGTTCACACCGATTGTTATCGGGTGTATACTCTCGCCGATTATATAAAGATGAACTGCTTTGTATTACTTCTACCAATTGGATAATCGGGAGTTTCCTTATTCAAATGTTATTATTATTAAAGTGATTACTATCGGTTGCAATTAGCATTTGTTAAGGATTAGTTATGAACAGATGCAAATTAGTATTGTATACATTGAGGCACATTGAGGCATGACCACGTAGGGTCATGCCCTTACTTGATTATATTTCAATGTATATATATACCAAATTCATTTCTCATCTGCAGATCATATCAATAACTTGGCATACTGATCTCAAATAAGGATAATACATTATCACAGCAAGAACATAGAAAGTCTAACATTAAATAAATAAGACACCAATCTGCTATAATCTAGAATACATACCGAAACACTTTGATAAGTCTACACCAACCACGATCTAATAAACTTTACATGGTATTAGAGACTAGTTGGTAGAGAGACTATCAAAAGTGTTGCAAACATGTCAAATAATGTAAGAGTAAAAGACAGACTCGAAGGTGCTATAAATTTTTTGTCATGGAAAATTCAGATTACTGCGATCCTTGACGAACTAGAACTAGAATCTTTCATTGAAACTAATAATCTAATTCCTGAAGATGAAACAAAAAAAATCACTTGGAAAAGGCGAAACAATAAAGCCAAGAAAATCATAATAGACTCCGTAAAGAATCACATACTTCCTTCCATTTCAAATTTGAAGAAAGCCTTTGAAGTATTCACAACAATAAAAAATGCATTTGAAATAAACAATTCAAGTAGATTGATTACTCTGAAGAATCAACTGATGAATACTAAAATGAATACGGGAGAAACAATCTCATCTTATTTTGGAAGGATCTCTGAAATTAAGAATCACCTAAATTCCATTGGAAACAAAGTAGAAGATTAAGAACTCTCTATATTAGCACTTAGAGGATTACCACTATCATGGGAAGCATTCATTCAAGTTGTCAGTAGACCTTCAATTCCTTCATTTGATCAATTAAAAACTGATTGTACATCAGAAGAGTCAAGATTAATTTCTAGAGGTATTGTATCAAACCAAAAGGGAGAAAATCAAGCTCTTTTCTCAGCTCCAAATCATTAAGGGAAAAAGAGGAAATTTAAAGGAAAGAAACATGACTATAAGAAAAAGAATAATAAGTTCAACAGTAGTAATCTCTCCAAAGTTATATGCTATAAGTGTGAGAAATTCGGACATGTCTTCAATAAATGTCCTGAAAGGGAAAGAATCTTAGCCTCTTTAGCCAAAAGTAAGAAAGACGAAAATCTAGTATTCTACTCTGCTCTATCAAGTGAGATAAACTCTAATGAAAGTGTATGGATAATAGATAGTGGTGCTTCCCAACATATAACAAGATTCAGGGACAAATTTGAAACACTTGAAAATTATAGATCTGAAGGAGTTACTATTGGAGACAACTCCACTCATCCAGTCAAAGGTATTGGGACCTGCTCTATTCAATTATAGACTGGAGTTACATTAAGGTTGAAAGATGTTCTACTTGTACCTGGAATAAAAAGAAATCTAATTTCAATCTCTAGATTAACGGATGAAGGATTTCAAGTTACATTCAACAAAGACAAAGTCTTGAACTGGCCTAAAAACACAAGTCTAAAAAATGCTATCACCATAGGGACTAGAGATGGGACCTTATATAAACTCTGTAACATTCAAAATCAAGCTCTTAATCATGAAATAACAAACTCTAATGAAATTTGGCATAGAAGACTTGGGCATAATGGTTTCAGCTCACTACCAAAGATAGGAAAAATCACCTCTGGAATTACTAACCTAAATTCTAAACATATAAGTATATGTAAAGGTTGTGCTCTAGGAAAGAACATTAAAATACCTTTCCCTCCTAGTGAACACAAGTCTAAATCAATCCTAGAACTAATTCACTCTGCTCTATGTGGGCCCATGCCAACTCTCTCTCTAGGAGGTTACTCCTATTACATCGATGATTACTCTAGGAAGACTTGGATCTTATTTCTAAAATTTAAAGAATCAAATGAAGTGTTATCAAAATTCAAAGAATTCAAAGAATTGGTGGAAAATCAAGTGTCAAAGAAAATTAAAACTCTAAGATCTGACACTAGGGGAGAATATACCTCTGAGAATTTCAAAGTCTTTTGTACATCTGTTGGGATTAAGAGAGAGTATACAGTACCTTATAATCCTCAACAGAATGGGGTAGCAGAAAGAAAAAATAGAACTATTGTTGAGGCAGCAAAAGCTATTCCTCATGATCAAAACCTACACTTTTCATTCTGGGTAGAAGCCACTAATACTGCTGTATACATACAAAACAGATGTCCACACTCCATTCTAGAAAATATAACACCTAAAGAAGTCTTTACAGGAAATAAACCTAACTTAAGTCATCTTAGGATCTTTGGTTGTTCTGTGTATATACATATACCTAAAGAAAGAAAGAACTAAGTTAGAACCATTAGGAAAGAAAGGAATATTTGTTGGGTATAGTGAAAACTCAAAAGGATATAGAGTCTATATTCCTAGACAAAGATCAGTAGAAGTAAGCAGAGATGTCATATTCAAGGTAAACACTGTCTTAAAACTATCTATAAGCACAAATGATGAGCCTTCAACAGACTTAGATGAAAGTCCACAACCTGAAATTTAGAGGGAGAATATATCAGAAGAAATGAGTTCAATACAAGATACAAAAAAAAAAAAAAATCTCAAATATCAAAAAGACACCATTGTGGGCAAGAAAAATGATTGAAGAAAATGATATTGAACTAGATGAAATTACTAACGAAGTCAAGAAAACCAAAAACAAATCATGTTATACTACACTAGTAACTGAGCTCACTAATTATGAACCTACATCTGTTGAAGAAGCTTTAATTTGCCAAACGTGGAAAGATGCTATGGTTGAAGAATATCAATCAATACTACAAAATGATGTTTGGGACATTGTACCTAGACCTAAAGTAAAATTTGTTGTCTCTTTTAAATGGCTCTATAAAATCAAATATGCAGCAAATGGGAGCACTGAGAAACATAAAGCAAGGTTTGTTGCTCGAGGTTTTTCATAGAAGGCAGGTATTAATTATGGAGAAACTTTTGCCCCGTTGCTCGTTTCACTTCAGTCAGGACAATTTTTGCATTAACAACAGCAAAAGGATGGAAGGTGCATCAAATGGATATGAAAATTGCATCCTTAAATGGAGTCATAAATGAAGAAGTTTATATTGAACAGCCTGAAAGTTTTGTGATAAAAAATAAAAATCTTTATGTATGTAAACTAAAGAAAGCATTGTATGGCCTGAAACAAGCTCCTCGAGCTTGGTATGAAAGAATTGACAGCTATCTCATTAAATTAGGATACTCTAAAAATGAAGCTGATCCTAATATCTATTTTAATATCTCTAATGGAGATATGATCATATTGGTTCTTTATGTCGATGATCTCTTGATAACAGGTGAAGACCATCTTATTGCTAAATGCAAACAAGACCTTGCTGCTGAATTTGACATGAAAGCCCTAGGTTTGCTATATTATTTTTTGGGCCTAGAAGTATGTCAAAAGGAAGATTACATATTCTTAAATCAAGGAAAATATACTCAGGATATTTTGAATAGATTTGGAATGATGGACAGCAAGCCACTTACAATTCCAATGGAAACTAATCTACACAAGTTAAAAGAGGAAGCAGCACATTCGAAATCTATTGATCCTACCCTCTACAAACAAATTAGTGGATCTCTCATGTTTTTGGTAAACACTAGACCTGATATCTGTTATTCCATGAATGTACTAAGTCATTTTATGTGTGAACCTAAGAAAATACACCTGATGGCGGCTTAACATGTTTTGAGATATCTACGTGGCACTATTGGTCTTGGACTAAAGTACAGAAATGTTGAAATCAAACTTGAAGGCTTTACTGATTCTGATTAGGCTGGTTGTTCCATAAATCAAAAGAGTACCACCGGATGTTGCTTCAGTCTCGGATCAACAATGGTATCATGGTTCAATAGAAAACAACCTACAGTTGCTTTAAGTTCTACTGAAGCAGAATATATGACAGCATTCATGGGAGCACGTGAAGCAGTTCGGTTAAGGAAACTACTATTTGGATTATTTGGAAAGAAGTTAGATCCACTGTGATTCATTGTCACAATCAGAATTGCATCAAACTTTCAGCAAATCCGGTGTTCCACAATGGGTCAAAGCACATTGAGACTCCTTACCACTATATCAGAGACATGGTTGACAAAAATGTGATCAAGCTGATCTATGTTAATACAAATGATCAAAATGCTGACATTTTCACTAAACCTCTTGCAAGAGTGAAAATAGAGTATTTTAGATCTAAACTTGGTATGACAAATATGTAATTACATTTTTTGTAAATTTATTCATGAATATTATATTAAATTATTGTTTGCAAACTTGTTAAATGGAAGGTCATCTTTCATATTTTGTTAGAAGTCTCTATTATAAGATGACGATCTTATCAATAGATGACCAATCTTTAATACCAAAAGTATTGATGGTTATTGGTGTGATTGTTATAGGCTGGATTCTATCGGACATATTGATATCCATCATGATTATAGGCTAGATCTTGACAGACATCATGAAAATTATTGGAGTCATTGTTATAGGCCGGATTCTGCCAGACACATTGATATCCATCATAGTTATAGGCCAGATTTTGCCGGACACCATGAAAATCATTGTTATGGTTCTTCAAGCTAGATTCTACCGAACACCATAACCATTAAACCACTGTTGAGTGGTACTTACACTTATATATATGCAGATGTTTCACACCCTCACTGCTAAAGAGGGAGCGTTAAGAATGTTAGCATTCTGAGTGTTGACACACTTGTTGTTTCAGTAAGTGTTGACAGTATACAATTATATATATGGATATATTACACCTGTCATTATAATTCTGAATGCAGAAACTTAAACACACACACACGCACGCATATATATATGACTGTTTATGTCAATCCATATTCAGATCGAATAACATGTTTAACTTCATGTTCAGATGCTACATCTAATCTCGATTGCATCGGGTTATTCAATATTTTGTTCACGCCGATTGTTATCGGGTGTATACTCTCACCGATTGTATAAAGATGAACTACTTTGTATTACTTCCACTGACTGGAAAATCGGGAGTTTCCTTATCCAAATGTTATTATTATTAAAGTGATTACCATCAGTTGTGATTAGTATTTGCTTACGATTAGTTATGAACATATGCAAATTAGTATTGTATACATTGAGGCATGACCATGTAGGGTCATGCCCCTACTTGATTATATTTCAATTTATATATATACCAAATTAATTTCTCATTTGCAGATCATATCACTAACTTGGCATACTGATCTCAAATAAGGATAATACATTATCACAGCAAGAACATAGAAAGTCTGACATTAAATAAATAAGACATCAGTCTGCTATAATCTAGAATACATGTCGAAACACCTTGATAAGTCTACACCAACAACGATCTAATAAACTTTATACAAAAATTCGTACCGAGGATTGCATTCTCATCCCTCAACCATCCTTGATATAAATTACCATCCACTTTTTTCTAGAACGGCAGCAGTTCAAAAAAGGTAAAAAATAATTTATTTATTTTTTAAATTTTTGTCCCCTTCACGCGGGCCCCACATGGACATTGGGGTATAATAATAAATCAAACACTATTTTGGCTTTAAAAAACAAAAGGTTCAAACCTTTTATTCATTTGGAGATATTTGCTACTCAAAAAGAGGAAGAGAAAAACAATAGCAGCAAGAGAGCAATGTAGTTTGGAGGTGCAGGAGGAGGTTTTGCCTTCACTTCTTCTTCATTCCAATTATGTATTTTGTTTTCTTTTTTGTCTGATTCAAACTTTAATGTTATTTGTTGCCAATTTTCAATTTTTTCATCACACAGAGAGGGTATGTTGAATGAAACATTGTAAAAAAAATTCCCATTACTTGCAACAAAATAATACATTACAAAATCCAAAAACATGAGCAGCAGTGAGGGTGAGGGAAGTAGTGATAGCATGGAGGTTGCCATGCAATAAACTCAAATGTCAAGACAAAGAAAAAGACCTAGGGCAGCCATGGATGATTCTTCAACTGATATAGATGTCCCTTTTGAAGATGCAACAATGTCTAATCCATTTGAGTGCCCTTCCAAAGTCCTAAAAAAAATGCCAAAGGCCCAAACAACCCTAAGAAACCTCTCCTTCAATTTGCTCCAAAAGTAGACAACAATAAAAAAAAAACTATTTGGGGCGTAGTAGAGAATGAGAGTGTCATAAATGTAAGAAACATTATTTGGGGAGCTACACGAGTCTATTGTCATCTTTTATGGATAGGTGGGCAAGGGTTGAAAGGTTGCAAAAACATTATAGTTGAAGTGTCCAATAGGTTGCATGTGGAGGGGGAGTCATTGAAAGAAGGGGGTCCAATAGGTAGCACACCCACACCCACACCCACAAGCACTATTGGTAAAGGGAAGGGAAAGGCCAAGAGAGATACAAATGTAGCTAAATTATTTAACATACAAGCAAAAGAGAAACTTGAGAAGAGTTCATTTGCAGATTTCTTTTTGCTCATGGTATACCATTCCATGTTTCTTGTTCCTCATTCTATAGACAAATGTGCAAAGATATATGTGTTGGTGGTCCCTCATTTATACCACCAAGAGAGACTAAATTGCGCACCAATATCTTTGATAAAGAGTACTTAAAAGTAAGCATTTTGATGGAGGATGAAACAAACATGGATGAGTGATGGATGCTCTATCATCATGGATGGGTGGACCACTATCAAACATCGGTCACTCATCAATCTTATTGTCACTAGTAAAGAAAGGGTCTGTTTTCTTAGAGTCATTGATTATCCAGGAAAAAGGAAGGATGCATCCTTCCAATTTCAGATTTTGAAGGATGTTATAGAAGAGGCAGGGCCTTTATTGTTGTGCAAGTAGTCACTAATTTAGCCCGGGTGTGTAAATCAGAAAGATTGATAGTAGAGAGTGCCTATAGACACATTTTATGGACCCCGTGTTGTGTACATGCATTGAAAGACACCTTGAAGGACATTGGGAGAATTGATTGGATAAAAGCTATGGTATCCGAGGCTATAGATGTGCAAATGTTTATTTGCAATCATCACACATATCTTGGAATATTTACGACATGTGCTAAGAAAGAATTCCTCAAGCCCGTGGACACTAGATATGCTACCTACTTCATTTTGTTGGAGAGGATGCTTGAGGTCCAAGAGGCCTTACAATCCATGGTGGTCAATTCATAGTAGAATAGATGGCATGAATCAAGCACCCTGGATGGAAGAAGTGTGAAATGAAGAATCCTGGATGATAATTGGTGGACCACAATGAGGTAAGAAACTTAAATAATTGTTATTGCTGATTTAATCAAAATATTTCTAATTTTAGCATTTGTTGATTTTTTTTAAATTATGATGTTTCTCACTTGTAATTTTCTATTATTAATAGATACATTTGCTCCTTCATTGACCCTATTGTGCAAGTCATTAGATATGTTGATATTGATTCTCCTAGCCATGGAGAGATTTATGAGACCTTTGATAGCATGCTTGGGCAAGTCAAGCAAGCTATTAAAAACAAGGAACAAGGAACCTACTATGGAGTTCTATGTCGAGTGTCTTAAGCCCATTGTGATGAAAAGGGGAACACTATGAACACCCCACTTCATATAGCAGCCTATGCAATCAATCCTAAATGGTATGCACCAAGGGCTAGGAGAGTGCCTCCATCTGTTGATGAGTAGGTGAGTCTAATTTATGTTTAAGTTTTTATTGTTTTAACAGTTCAAGATTTGAATTTCTGATTTCTTAATATATTTTTAAAAAAAATTGTAAAGTTTATAAATTCTAACTTCTAATTTTTTGTTTGTTCAATATAGGTGAAGGAGGGCTTCATCAAGTCCCTTTCAAAAATGTATAATGGAGAGGATGCTGCAAAAATTGGGGGGCAAAGGCTTGACTTTGCCAATCTTTGTGGTCCAACTTTTGGTAGACCAAAGGCGAGGACTGATAGAGCTGCATTAGCTCAAAGGGACCCGATTGGATGGTGGACATGGAATGGTAAAGATGCACCTAAGCTAAAAGCTCTTGCCATTTGTTTTCTTTCACAGATTGTGAGTTCCTCTATTGCAGAGAGGAATTGGTCTACATATAGCTTTATCCAATCAGTCAAGAGGAACAACCTTACCTCTAGACGATTAGAGAAGTTTGTAGCTATTCACAGTGCATTACGACTAGAGTAGTGGGAAAGTCTTGAGTATCGGTAGACTGCATCACTACGTTGGGATGTTAATCCCGAGGATGCATTGCAAATTGATGAGGATGACACACCTCCAAAGCTGTTTGGAATTCCATTGGATGAGGACACTCAACCTACCCCAACCAGTGATTCAATGGGAGAGGCTGATCTTGATTTAGATATAGATCTAGATTCCTAGAGGACAGCCATATGTTTGGCTTTTTGCTTTGCAAATACTCAGATACATTATTGCTTTTGATTATTATGGAATTGGACATCTCATTTAGAATTCTAGTATTTACTTTATCATTATGTCATTTTGATTTCATGCATGATACATTGATACTTGGAGCCTTTGGGCATTTTTGCCATATGTATGTGATATTTGGATAAGTCAAATATCATACTGTCATTTGAATCTTGATAGTTTTCAATTTCCATGTATTGATCTTCTAAAATGTCTATAACTCTTCAGTGAATGGTTTATCAATGTTATGATATGCATAGTTGAATTATGTCTCTAATACTCTATATATATAAAAAAATCCCCTATGTTTTTAATCATCGTCCCTTGAGGTCCCGTCTCCTAAATTTTGGCTTCAACCCATACCCGTACCAGAAACACATCCCCATCCCCTAAAACATCCCCATCCCAAAAACTCAGTGGACAATAGGTTACAAGAAATGGAAATAAAAGCACTAGCAGGCACTAGAATCTATAAGAAAACCTATTTGCTGATGGAGGAGGAAATCCCATCAATCATAGTAGCATTCCATCTACATTTCACAGCAAAAAGTGTAAACACAAGACAATTACCTAAAAAATTTAAAACAAAAAATACTAAGGTAACTCTAAAAGTAAATATTATATTCATAAAAAATAGAGATAATTTTGATTTGGTTTGTCAAATACAGTGCGTAGAGATTCAAAATATTAAAAAAATCCCAATTATTAGAAAAACAAGTAGGATTTTTCAAAAACAATTAAATTATTTCAAAATAATAGGGTATATGTGTACATTACCGATTAAAAAAAGAGAGTATGCGTGTAAAAGATATACAGTTGGTCCTAAAATAGTAGGCAAATGTTACCATCATTAAACACGGTTTATTAATTAGGGGGAGACTCAATTGTTTATAGCTTTATAGTTAAAACAAAGCCTCATTCAGATGTAGTTAAAACAAAACCCCTCATTCCTATTCAAAACTTTAACTTAAAATTTTATCTATTCAATGTTGTACATTTAGAATTCCCTGACCTTAACCCTAAACTGAAATTTTCCAATCTTCTTGTGCTTTTGTTTTTCTTCTCCTAAGTGTAAAAATGAGCCAGAAAAGAAAGTTTTAAGTTAAGAAATATCCAACCATTTTTTCAGAAACTTGAGAATAGACTCCAAAAACAGCATAGCAAATGAGATGGGTATTGAAAACTCAGTGTCTAATCATTAGTTTTTGGGGTGTAATGCTACTTGAACATCAGTTACAACTTATATCTGTATTATTCAATTATGTTATTAGACATAATAATCAGGACTGAATAAGTTATATTTCAACTTAAAATACATTAATATTCTATTTGTACAATGGGTGCACTCAAGGTGGGCCTGAATCTATATCTCATAAGGCTGCATATGTGAACAATTTCACATGATAATTTTTAAGTGACTATTTGTTCGTTAAGTATTCTACTCTAAATGGGCTTGTTAATATCAAAAAGATCAATTTACAAGCTTGAGCAAATGTGCATATGCATGTGGATATTTGTATGTAATTAGAGAGGGTGAAAGAAATTACCAAGGTTAGCGAGAAGTTTATGTGCTTGAAATAGTACTCTAAGAGATGAGTGTTGAATAGTTGTTGCCATTGTCACATCTCGAAATTTTGTTACCTTCACATCTTCAACATCAATATACACAATCAGTTCCTGATGATTTATCAAGCACGCAACCTAATAGATAGTATATTACGTAGCATCATGAGAACCTTAAAAAGGGGCAAAAATGAATATAATTTAACAATGTGTACTTCATTCTCAATTCATAACTCATACTATAACTTACAACTAAATATTCATTAGACGACCATTGCCAAATCTCAATAAAAATTAAAATCGTTAACGAATCCAAGAGATTAATCTTAGAAAATAAATTGCAAGCATTTGGAAGTTTGTGTTGACATACAAGAAGAAAAAGCTATATTAGACCAAAAAAAAGATAGTGACTAGCCTCCAAACAAAATAAGTGCTAAAATTGTACAAAGATCATAAATAGCGTATAAAGAAACAAGCCTCAGTAGAATAATACACTGAGTTCAAAATAGGCAAATAAACCTATCTCAACCTCTCACTCAAAAGAACATTGTTTATGTATCAGATGTGTGATTACAATAGTTTAATCGCTTATGCATCTCAGCAATCACTAACCACTAACTTCTACATTATCTTGTTTAATATGCGAACACTAATTGTTACAAGTCATATGATTTAATTATTATTATGATGATACTAAAACATTGTTCAAGTGTATCATTTACCTACTACAACACTGCCTTCAAAACAGGAACTCCAAACAATTAATTATTAACAGACTACTACTGATATTAGCCCTCAATTATTGTCTTCAAATTTGTTTCCAAAATCCTCCTGCAACAATATCCCTTGCCAAAATGCTAAAATAACAAACACAGAAAAAGCCAACCGTCACAGTGCTGTAATGATCCTTACAAAAATAACAAATAACAGGCAAACAAAAAGGCTCCAACAACAATTTTATATATTTATAATAAGTGCTCAGAATATAATTCCAAATGGAAAACTAATGAGATATTTGTGATATCCCCTTATAGAAGTAAATTTAAATTATAATAACATTAAATGTCAAATAAATAATTGATAAATATTAATGACAATAATAATAATATTAATAATCGGCAAGAGCCTGCAATGCAATGGTAAATTGTGAGAACCTCATCAAGGAGGTCTTGGGTTCGAATATATT